>VDFB02271358.1:40170413-40221359 GCA_007258455.2 Sequoia sempervirens
TCTCCCTCTATTAGGTCTCTCTCCCTCTCAACCCTCTCCCTCCTACCCCCTCTCCCTCTCTCTCTCTCTCACCCCTCTCCCTCCTATGTTGGAAAAATATGTCTCAATCCCATAAGCTGAAACCTCTATTGGAGCCAAGTCGGTGTGATATATTCTATGTCTGGCTGATGAGAAGATTTGTAACCTTATGTTTTGTACAGGTCACTGTGACCTTGCAGAATTCTTGCCGAATGGTTACACATTGGAGTCTTCCGTGTGACATGTTGTGTTTGGTATGTTCTCTTACTGTGTGGAGATCTCTGGCCGACAGGACATACATATCGTTTATCGGGGAGACCCTTGGCTAAAAGGATTAGTTTGGGAAGAAGCCTCAGCGATGAAGAAAGGTCTCGCCGATGGGGGAAATCTTGGAGTCTTCGCGGTGACACAATGAATTCGGTGTGAAGTCTCAGCAGCCGATGGAGAGTCTTGCCGATGATGAGGGATCTTCGGTATAACTCTTGGAGAATGGTGGTCTCGGGGTAACTTGGAGAACTCAGTAAGAACTCTCAATGAAGAGTGGTATGTCTCGCCGATAGCATTTTCTTGGTGTCCTCAGAGTAACATGCGATGGCTCGGTAAGAAGTCTTGCCGACCATTCGGTGCTCGATGTAACTAAAGGGGTCTCGGTGTGAAGTCTTAGTGAGGAACGAAAGTCTTGCCGACTGCTGATCACTTCGGAGAAAGTCTTTGAACCTTAGTATGATCTCTTAGCGAAAGATGATAGTCTCGCCGATGTAAGTTCTATTGTCTACGTGACTTTTGAACCATGGTATGAAGTTCTGGCGAAAATGATGAGTCTCACTGACTGGTGGATGCACACAGATTAACATGAAGGCTCGACGTGAGGTCCTGGTGAGAGCGATAGTCTTGCTGAAGGGAAAACTAAAGTCAATGCAATAGGTGAACTCGATATAACCTCTTGTCGATTGTAAGGACTCTTGGCGATATCGAATGCTGACTGTGTTGGCATCGGGGAGACATAGAAAGTGTCTCACCGATATGCCAACATAGCTTGACATGGTTATCGTAACACGACCACATTATTAACTAGTAGAGATATGTTCATTTAGGATTAAATAACGCACTCACTTTTATCACTAAAATGCAAAAATCATAGTATACCCCTATGACAAGTCGCCCACATTCTCGCATATTCTCCCTCGTTTTAGCGCGCCCTTCCGGTGCAGCTTTTGGTGATTGAGTGAAGTGCATGCATGATTTTGAGATTCCATCACCTTTTTGAATGTTCTTTCCATCACCTTTGCATGAAATATACCAGTTTCATGTTGAGAGGCATATAATATCAATTCAAGTTTGAATTACAGTAATAATTGATATACAATTGAAATTTGTAGGGGAACAAGCTTTTGAAGAAGTCAAATTTTTGAGGAGCTTGAGGAAGGAAGAAGCAAAGGATGCATAATTGGGTAGAACTCCTTTATTTGAAACTTGTCTTTTTTAGGTATGTGAAATCTTTGTACATTTTCTTTCATTCTATTATGGCTTGCTTTCATTTTTGTTGTTTTTCTTATTCCATGTTGATCAAATTGTTTGTTTGTGATGCAATATCAGATTGCCAAGCCACTTAACAACATCATTTATTTAGGGAACTTCCTTCCCAAATCAAATCAAGACAAGATCAATTTATACAAACTTTGTCAAATTCATCCAAAACTACTTTTCATTCAACCAAAATCCATTTATTTCATTTCAAGTTATAAGGCTATTAGTAGCCAATTCACCATCTCCATATAGAAAACCATTTTCAGAATCAACTTTCAACTTTGTTCTTGTCATAAACAATACAACAATCACTCATCAACTCAACTTACCCCTTCAAGGAAAAAACAATCAAACACCTCTGTTCCTTAGACCTGCAATCAAACATCATCCCAGCCATTTAAGATATATTTTCTCAAATCAACACATCCATCATCCTATCTTCACTTAAACACCATTTGTAACAACAACAAGCAACATTAGTTTAACACTGTCACCAGACCTTTAAGATACCAATTTCATCATGTTTTGATTGTAATATTCCAATATATTAGTATAGACACACTCTGACTACTTTGCATTCAAGACACCATTGCCATATATTGGAAACATATGCCCAAATCATCAAATCTTTCACAATCTACCTTCAAAACATTACCAAGCATAGACACAACTATTAGATCACAAAATGAGACTGTTCTAAGCACTTAACAACATTCCTTTTCACTGCTTTCTACATATTCTATTTTAGCAAACAATGCCAAATATCTCTAGTAGGCCAACATTCCATCTAATTGTGTGATTCTTTTTCTATCATAAAGCATTTACATAATCCCAATATAGATTCTCAAGCCTATTTTGATCCTTTTCAACATACTATAAAAGTTTATACACTTATTTCACAAAACAGAGTAGAACCAACATGTTGTCTACTGGTAAAAGCCCTTAAATAGGTCAATTTATCAAAGCAAGTCGTCATAGAACTACTCACTAATCCACAAAACCTGCAAACAGTCTTAGGCCATGTGTATAAACTCACAAATAAACAAGTTTCAAGATGGGAAACACCCATCAATACACAAAATCAGTAAACATTTGATTATAGGGTGAAAACACACCAACCATGAGGGTTTCTTTAATGAAACATTTGCAAAACCTCTACTACTCCGCCCAACAATTGAAACATGCTTCATTATGTCTACAAATTATTTTGAAATAATTTCTAAGCTCCTCTACATGTTTCCTCAAACCCTACTTGAAAACACCATTTTTTTGAATGAGAAAATTCAGAATTTTGTTCATGCAATAGTATCCCAACTTCTTATTTCTATTTACCCCTGCCACACACATCTTCACATTGAAAAGACACTAAATATGATCCATTACACCAACCTACTAGCCCTACATTGGTGGAATGGCTAAGAATCACTTTTTAGACTCTCTAAACAATTCTAAGGAAACCACAGACTGAGACTTAGGAAACTAAGTTCAAATTAGATTGATTATTTGAATTACAATTCCTACAACTTTCAAGAACAAAAGAAGTCTCTTTCCCTGACAAGAACCAAATCTTAGAACATGCTTTAATCACTATGCAACCTAAAAACAAGAATAGAAAAGGTTTCAAAAATAATTGAGCAGAGGTTTTTTTATTAATTTTTATGGATTTTTGGGATAGAAGATCTTCCTTTCTCGAGCTTACAATTCTTTTTAAAGGTGTCTAAATCAGTTGAAATAACTGCCTCTTCATCTTCATCAACCCATCCTTTCCCTTCCACAAAAAAGACTCTTCACCTTCCCGCTTTTGTGCAATTTTACATTTTTACAATAATTGACAACTTTTGTTATAAAAAGCAACTTTTCAATAATATCACCTAGTGACCTATTTCATGGTGCAAATACATTGAAATTCATCATTTAATGACCTTCACTCATCATATTTACTTGAACATTACAAATTGAAAAAATTAGCCTTTTGAAGGAATTTCATGACCTAGGTGCTCCTGCACCAGTTTGTCATGTTACAACCTTATGTTGTCAATGGACATTTTAAATCACACAATTCGATACACTTTCCTATTACATTTTTAAACCACATCTCTTTGAGGAATTTTGTTAAATTTAACAATTGAATTTCTTTGTGTATGCTTCCAAAGCTATCATTGAGTTATTTTTTCAAACAATTATACAAACCAACTTTCATTGACTTTCTTTGTGTATGCTTCCAAAGATTTCATTGAGTTATGCTTCCAAACCTTTCAATTAGTTAATTTGACAACTTAGCACTTTTTGCACAGGTAAAATTATTCATCATGCTGAAGAAACGAATTGTTAAAAGGAAAAAACTAACATATGATCAGCTCCAAGTCATCAAAGATAAAGAGAAAAAATGGATGAGGGAATTTCGTGAAAAGCAGAAATTGGGAACGATTGATGAAAACAAGCTAGTTGAAGAGGAACCTCAACTATCAAAAAGAGAAAATAAATTGGTAGCACAAAGGGCATGAATGCGAAAGAGTCATGCTAGGGGAGATGCAGATACCATAGTTGGAGACACACCATCTACTGCAAGTGAATACAAAGGGACACCATTAAGCACAAGTGAATATGAAGGGACACCATCTACCACAAGTGAGTATGGTTGGACACCATCCACCACATCTGAAGTTGAGAGTACATCATCACTCGGAGTTGAGGAACAAGGTATGCCATCATCCCCACATGAACCTCAAGGTATGTCTTCTATTCCACCCTTGATCGAAGGTATGCAATCTAGCCACCCCACTAAATATTACGAAATTGCTAATGTTGAGATGTATAAACCTAAGAGAACACCTAGAATTTTGCATAGGAAAGCCAAAGTTTTTGGCTAATATTGATGAGGATAGGATATTTCGTTACAATATGGAAGGTAAGATTCCATAATGCAGCTTGTAGAAGATATGCTGATAAGATTTGGCAAATGTTCTCGGTGCCAATGGGAGACCGCAAGATGTCAACTATTTGTTCAAAATGATGTGGGGTTTAAAGTACATAAACATCATGAAGACTCTTGGGTTGAGAACATCGAATGCATCAAGTGAAAACACTATTGTGAAGAATCTAATGGATGCTTATGATAGTGTGGGTAAGACCTCACGCTCAAAGGATAGTAATGTCACCCGACATGTCATTACATCGACTTTGGTAAGCTATCAAACAAAGAGATCTTGCCTCATTAAAAAGACAAGTGAACAAATGGGAATTAGTAGAAAAACTTTATCAAAAGTCATTCAAAGGCTAAAAGAATTGAGGGCACGATTCAAGGAATTATGGGCATTCCCTAGGAGACCGCCACCCAAAGATAAATTTTTACGAGAACACTAATTGAATATTATTGGAATAATAATACAAGGCCATCTCTGAATCAAAGGGATGTCGTAAGAAGGAGAATCGGTAGTCGAAACCGTGAGCCACATCCAAAGCATTTTTTGGATATGACTCAAACTCAATTTTTTCATAAATTTCAGTAGCCCCTTATCCTCAAATTAGTATTTTCAAAGATTTTTGAAATGATTAAACCTTTTTATGTCAAGATAAATCACACACGCACTACTTGTTGCTGTAAACTACATATTGAATTCTCTAACCATTATGATGTTTATCATTCTATATGTTTACATTTGCATACTAACGATGTTTTGCAGGATTGTGGCATAGAATCCCCACCAAAATCTTCAAGAAAGTTCCTATCAAAATTTTTATGTGAAATAGAGGATTGCCAAATATTCTATAGGACAGCATGCTTGGATGGTTCATGTGAGCGTTGTGGTGGCTTGCAACGAATGCTAGTATGTCAACATATGGAAAGCACATATGAGGTGGGACAAAAACTAGTAGAGATCAGGAAGTATAAAACAGTGGAATATGCTACAAAAGATGGGTCTGAAGCAAAAAGGTGTGAGTTGGTTATTTAGAAGATTCCAGTGTATCAGTTCATGTCGATGTTTTGTGAGAATCTAGTGTATGAGTATGCAAGGCATACCCATAGAGCCCGATGGCTGGACAAACAATTCAAGCTATGCAAGGACACATTTCCACTTGGTAGCATAGTATCAGTGGTTGAATTTGTAGAGAACTAAACTCTACAACCATAACATGAGGTGCAGTCACAGTATTACAACTCCACACAGGTTTCGATATTTGTGCACATAGCATTCATACATGCAGCTGAAATTACAGAGGATGAAAGGAAGGTATTCAGGGAGTATCACTTTTATATTAGTGATGATCGCATGCATTCTCCAGAGTTCATGCAAGATTACTTCTAGATGTTCTACAATCATTTGGCTCAAAGGGGCATATCATATGATCGGCATATAATATGGTCAGATAACTTTGCAGCACAGTTCAAGAACGCGTGCATGTTCTACTGGTTGTGCAGGATGCATCTCACTACACTTGTTCAACATATGTGGAAATTTTGTGAGGCCAGACATGGAAAGGGAGAGCATGATGGTGCAGGAGCATGCATGAAAAGAGCATTAGCATGAGAAGAGTTAAAGTATAAAGATAGTGCATAGTTGATAGATGCAAGGTCAATCGTCAAGTGGTGTAATGGTTCGATGGGTCTAGGTAATGAGGGTACATCTTCATTTCGTCGATTTTTTTGGTTGATGGATGATACTAACATTGTACCATATGAGGATTGTTGTACACTAACAGGATCGAGTGAGTTGCACTCTTTCCTTAGCTCAAATACAGGTTCATGGAGTATCGATACACAAAAGATGGCATGCTTTTGTTCTTCATGTACAATGCAATCCTGGAATGATTGTGAGTTAGGGGAGTGGGTTGACAAATGGTTGACAAGTTATCTTAGCCCACTTCACACGTATCACCCTCTGATGGCATTGGAACTAACACGGATGGAATCATCGGTCGACTTTGACCATGTATCGGATCTAGGTCAACCAGGTAATATATCTACTTTCTTAGTATTTGAAATTCCATATTGTTATCTTACTTTGTACTGTATTCATAATGTTGACTAATTTCAAGAGATATGCCACACATATAAATGCAGGGAATGTTTATGCAGTTATTGCAGATGAAGACAATGAAGAGGGTACAGACTATTATTTGTGTCGTGTTGAGGAAAAAAAGAAATTGGAAGCCCCAATTATAGATGGAGAATACATTGAATACCCTACAGGATTAGTTGTTGTTACTAGAACGTGGATGAGAAGGTACCCACATAAGAGTGTTAAACATTGGTTGTTTGAGGAATTTGACACACATCGTAAGATTCTTCATTACTCAAACCTTGTTGTGGCATCCAATGTTCGTTTGAGAAAATATGGGGGTAGACCTTTGAACAAGACCTTGTGGAAGGTCCGTGAGTCTGACCATGAGGCAATACTTGACACAATAAAGAGTAGAGCAGACCAAATGGTTCATTGGATTAATTTGTAAGTATATGCACAACAATTCTTATTAATTTATACTTGTATCCATGTCAGTTTGGTTGATGCCAATGCTATCATCTTATTTTACTTTGTGTATCTGTATGTAACCAGGAAAACATTGATTGGTGTCCCCTTGCATAAAATGGAGATTTATGAGCCATCCAAGAGAATCTCAAGTAGAAAAGAAATGAAACATCCTTATTTTTATGATCTTGACAAATCTCAATTATTATTTTAATCCATTAAAAAAAGTGCGTGCGAAGCTTGATGAGGAAATTTCAAGTTATTCATTTGAATTTAACCTTATCATGACCACCTATGACATAGACATTATAAGAGCATCTTGAATTTCAATAAATTCTATTCATAAGAGCATAGACAAGGCAGTGAACTATTTGAAAAAATGCCTCAAAGAAATGTGGTCTCATGGTGATGGAATGGCATGACGAATTCCATGACAAGCAAATTGTTGTGGATTGTCATGGCATTCCATCACCATTGAGACCACATTTCTTTGAGGCTTTTTTTCAAACAGTTTGCTGCCTTTTCTATGCTATTGCTTATTAGTAAGCTTTGATAGATTTTTTCCAAGCATCCATAGCTTTTTTGGAAGCACCTACTTTAGGCTTTTAGCCATAGCAACAAGGAAGCGAACTGCTTGATAGAATGCTTTGGTAAACATGTATGATAAATGTACTAGCATAGAGAAGGCAACGAATTGTTTGAAAAAATGCCTCAAAGAAATGTGGTCTCATGGTGATGGAATGCCATGAAAATCCACAAAAATTTGATTGTAATGTGATGTAGAGGGGATGGGACTTTAGTCAAAACTCAAAGTTTCAAGGATTACAATGATGCAATCTCAAACACTCTTCCAGGCACCCTGATGGAGACAAGCCTCAATAGTGCACTTATAACTTATATACTTTCCTAATGGACCCAAACCATTGGAGTGATCTCAAGGAACTCAATTTTTTTTTTCTTGAATGGTTTCAAAGCCCCAAACCTCTATCTTAGACAAAACTCACTTTTTGCACCTTGTCTAGGCTTCTAGCCCAACTAGGCTTTTATCGATGGTTTTTTCACTTTTCCCTCAACTTCCCCTAAGGAATCCTCAATATAATGACTAATTAAGATGTGATTCATGATTATACACAACATATCAAATCATTTATGGCACTTGTTCTGGATCAAACCTACCAAAATCTATTGTTTCCTCAAATTTAAGGCCTAATTAGCCCACTTTTTCAAAGCAACCCCTCTCTAAACTTATCCCCTGACTATGAAACTTTCAAAAGTGTTTTAAAATGTTCCCAAACCAAATATTTTCAAGGTATTAGTCTTCTTTGACACCCTCAACACCCTAAATCACAAAACCCTCAATAAATTGCTCCAAAACTAGGACCTCTTGAAAATTAGCTTTCCCAACACTTCCAGAACCTTCTCTTGGACTTTTCACCAATAACTCAACATATCTAAACACCTTCAACTTAGAAATATACCCCTAATTAAGGTAGATCTCCTGCTGCTACACTTTAGGCACCATTTTCATGCCCTTTTCCTTGCTAAAACTCGGTGTACACCCAAGAATCAATCTTTCCTGCATAATAACTTGTTAGATCTGTATAATAAAAGTTAGATATGATCCATTTCACAAGTTTTCAGTCACACTCTCCCATGAAATAGATCATTTATTCATGAAGACTCTCAAAACTAGTGAAAATCTATACTTTTTGAGGACAGTCAGCAATATAACACAAGAAAGTGATTCCCAACGTTATTCAGGTCATTCAAAAGGTTAAATGCATGTAAATACAAGTTATTAAACTATCCAAATGAGCATGAAACCAAAAGGAATCAGAGATTCATCAAAAAAACTCAAGAAAATGCAAAAAGATTGAAGTTTTTATTGATTTTCTGTAGCTGTCCATACAACACTTGCAATATCAGCCAAACCTCCATAAAAATGCTTTCTCTAGGCTTATAGACTCGTCCTACAACTGTCTGAATCAATTAGAATTGATTTTATTACATTATTGTGATTAAAACTCCTAAAACTCACTTTTCCACCCAAAGTTGGATTTCAAAAATTTGAATTTCCAACATTGCAATTTATTAACTCCTATTAACTATAAAGCTTCCAAAACTATTACATATCATCATTCAACCTTATTTAACCTAATTAAAACATCATATACCTATTTAAACTCCTAGAACATCATTGTTCCATTTACAAGTCAATTTGGTCCTATGGTCCTTATTAGGACCCTTAGGACTTTTGATCTTCCTGTTACACTCATCCATGCCAAATGCCATTATAGGCTTCAAAATGCTATAATTGATGCTTTGAAAAGGTTTATAGGGCCTTCAAGACCCTTTCCATCTCCTGAATCTCCAAATTATCCTCAAGGAGCTTGGGTGCTCCTGCACCATCATGGCATTCCACCACCATGAGACCACATTTCTTTGAGGCTTTTTTTTCAAACAGTTCATTCCCTTGTCTATGCTATTGCTTACTATTATGCTATGATAGATTTTTTCTAAGCATCCATAGCTTGTTTGAAAGCACTTGTTTTAGGCTTTTAGCCATAGCAGCAAGGAAATGAACTGCTTGGCTAAATGCTTTGAAAAGACATGTATGAAAAATGTTAAGATAAGGCAGAACTAAATGCCTAAAAGAAATGATGTGGAATGCCATGAAAAAGCATTTGATTGTCATGGCATTCCATCAGTCATGAGACCTCATTTCAGGCATTTTTTCAAAGAGTTCACCGCCTTATCTATGATATTGTTTACTATTATGCTTTTGATAGATTTTTTCCAAGCATCCATAGCTTTTTGAAAGCACTTGTTTTAGGCTTTTAGCCATAGCAACAAGGAAACACTTGAACTATTTGACAAAATGCTTTGGTAGACATGTATGAAAAATGTGGTAGTATAGACAAAGGCAAGAACTATTTGAAAAAATGCCTCAAAGAAATGTGGTCTCATAGAATGCCATGACAACCAAATGCAATTGGTAGCTGCTCCTAGTTATTTGTTATGCAATGTGAAGTAATTGCATAACTGCTTAGGTTGACTTTGTAAAAACTATATTGTAATTGAATTTTTGTCATCTATCAACATCTAGTTATTAGTTATGAAACGTGAAGCAATGCTTTCAGTTTGAAAGATGTGCAATGCAATGTTATCAACGTTATGAATATAAACTACAAAAATCTATTTTTTACTAAGTTACTGGTTTATTTTTGGGTTCAAGAACCCGGTCGCCAATTCGGGAAAAATTTTTTTGGGGTTGGGTTCTTTTTGGGTTTGGTCATACAAAAACATATAAAAATCATAAATATATATAAATTTGAAGCAGTAATCAAGTTCAGAATACACCACCATATTAATAGTCAAATAACATAGCAAAATACACCACCACTTTCATAGTGAAATATTAAAATATTAGTGATCTACACGAATGTCATGATCCAAAATTATAAATTAAAGTTCAAACATAAAAATGTCAAGTGTTTACAATTAGCCATTATTGATCATTGATCAATCTGAAAAGTGTGAACATTTTTCTGTGTGGAAGGAAAACAAGAAAACAGTGTTACATAATTATTTACATTGTGAAAGAGCCAAAATCTTTTTCTTGTAGATCGTAGAAGAATCTCAGTGATTTTTTGGGTGTCCTTGCCTTGGAACGGAACTATCCTGAGCCATGAATAGTTGACCAGGAACTGTGAGAAAGAAATAAGATATTAAATCACATGCAACTTGTTGCAATTTCTTTCCTTGGGAAAAAGGGTAAAGTTTTCTTTTCAGGGAGAATCTCCTTTAGAGTTTGTATGCATTGATAATTTTCAAGATAGACTTAGCCAAATATGTCATCTAAGTTTGAAGCTTTTAGGTAAAATGTTTGCTTCTTAAAATTTTGTTCAAAATTCAAGATGCAGGCTCTCCTCCCTTAGGGAAGAGAAGGCCTATCAAACCTAACACTCTTATACAACACTTCTTAAGTTCTTGTTGATGCAGTATTACATGTGAAGTTTCAAAATAGGCATGGTTATATAAATTCTCATCTCACAACTATCATTGCATCAAATTAAGAATTTTCAATCCTTTATGGTCTAGACAAGAGAAGTATGGAGTAGTGTTTCAATGCTAAAGTATTATTGTGAATCTCTTTGCTATGAGTGGTTCAAAAATGAGGAATCTGTCTTCTGCACCAAATGAGAAATATTCACAATATGTGCTAGGAAGGAATAAGTCCATAAGATCGAGTATGCAAGAACTGAGAATTGCAAAATTGGCTTACATTTGACTTCCAAACACATACATTTTCACACTTTTCGATGTTCACATGTAAGTCAAAAAATATGTGTGTAAGTTGTAAAGTATACACTTGAATACACGTAACTCATATCTATTGAACCATGAATTTATAATTTGCAAATATGGACACCATCGATAAAAAGATTTGTATTAAGAAAATATCCATGTACGCATACATCAATATATGTCGATATAAGTATAAAATATAGTTACAAAATAGCCATATAGGCTCACGAGAATGCCATATAGGCATTCAATGTCAAATATATCTAGTACAAAATATGTACAAAATTTCCATGTAGGCATACAACAAAGGGCTTTGTGCATTCAAAATTCTCTCCATGCTCTGGCTCAAATACAATTTTCTTTCCCTTTGCTTGGCGATCCGATGGTGATTAAGTCTATCACCCATTTCTGCTGTGCTCAAGGAGTGTTCCTGCTACTCCTCCTAGTGTTTAGCTTCTAGTGAACTTTCAATTGTTACAATAAGAAGTAAAGACATTAATATATAGAAATTACATTATAAAAATTAATATATTTAACCAAATAATCACTTACGGCTATCTCACGATCACTCTCCTTTATGGAAATATTTGCACGCCGATACTCAGGCATGCTCAAGCCCTATATAAACCATCCAAATAGGAATTAAACTATGAATCAATAATGGTTTGATTTTTCACTAGAACTAGTTCATCTATAACAATGAATGTAAATTGAAATTTAGTAATTTGCCTCATACCTCCTATCGAGCCATCGAGGATTGTATAGCGGAGGAAACACCAATATCCATTGCCCTCGTAACGTTTGGCGGTGTTTTTGTCACCAACATCTAAAAATAAAACAACAAATTATTCAATCACAAAAAAGTTACAATAGCGATCCATGTGATGACTTATAATGTATGATATGTAATGAACAAAATTTTGAGTACAATTATTAAACAGATATATTTCTGATTATTAGTTATCGAATTTGAAGTTACAATGCTTTGATTTTGAATGATCTATGTAATGCAACGTAAGGTCAACAATATGAATATAAACTACACAAATATATTAAACTTAGAATTCATTACTTAAGCTCTCTTTAAATTCTATATTACCTTCGTGAACGTTTGATCAAATCTACTGGCACTCAGAGGTGTTTCCTTGAAACCTCCAACAGTACCCTGTTCAACATCCAAAATCACATATTAAAATAAGACAATGCTATTAACACATGTAATAAATTTATAATTGTTTACTAACTTTACATACCCAACCGATAGGTGTACTGCAAAAATAAGTAGGTGGATGATTGGTGTATCCATTTTCTACACTGTGACCCTGCAATTTTATTAAAATAATAAAACTAAATTAGTTAATCTTGCATTTCACTTTCGAAATTTAATAAATTAAATTCAATGAACATATTGAATTTTACCTGAGTGTCAATGACATATGCATCATGCAAAATTTCAGCCATCCTCTCCATCCTCGTAGATGCATACAGATGAAGCTGTGTAGTAGCATATGGATCCTGCGTAGCACCCTATTGAGTGCCGGTAGGGTCATACAAACAAGTCACCCTGCAAGATTGAGACACATGGATTCGAAGGCCACCACCTGAAGACTCCCCTGGATGGTGTTGTACAACAGGGCTAGTGTGATGGATGACACTCTGGGTCAAAGTTGTGATCGCCTGCAATGTCTCTATGTCGACACTCTCCTTCGCAACGGTAGGAATCACAATTTTCTCACGAGGCGGCCTAGCGAGAGGTCGTCTCCCTTGCCGTGTAGGATCCAGTTGTGCACCGGGCCTATCCTGAGCTGACCCCCCACCTCTCCCCTAGAACTCCCTCATATCAAAATAATTTGGGATTTGGTTCAATACAAACTCACTGTATAGTTTCCTAAGAAAATATTGGGGGACTTCACAATTATTGCACGGTGGGTAATCAAAGACCATATACCATCTTTCATAAAAATGGTTCTTAATCTCTTGGTGGTGGCACCAATGAATAGGAAACCTCTTTGCATTGAGGGCAAAATTTTGATTTGTTTTAGGGTCAAGAATAGAGAGCACAAATCACCTTTAGTAATTTTAAAATCTTTTACTTGTTTATATGATAATTTTTCTGCATAATATTCCCTAGCTGTCTTCCTCCTATCTTGCCATCCAGATATTTGTTGGGTGATTGCATCTACATTTTTTAACATGTCTTTCAATGAATTTTCTAGAAGCATTCTTTGTGTGGTTGAAGCATTTGGATCACTCAACCTACTGATAAGATCCTCAAGTTGTTTTCTATTGTTCTCAATTTCACTCCTCAAATTTTCTTGAGTGCCAGGAGGGAATTGAGAGAATGGTGGGGGAGGTTGATTTTGTTGAGGATTTTGCTATTGAGGATTTACCTCCTCTTCTTGTTGAGAATTTGCAGGATTTCCTACATATTAAAAAAAAAAATCAAATCTAACCTAAAACAAACAAAATCAATTTCAAACTAACAAATAGTAAACAATACTTACCTCCTGCATCTCTTCGTCGTCGTGGCGCCATATTTGCACAAAAAATCCAACTGTTCTTGATGAAATTTGTAGAAGTCCTTCCTCCTAGAACGCGAGCGCGAAATTGAGGGTTTTTGGCCATGGGTAGAGCTGAGAAACAGTGAAAAGAAAATGATACAGATTTCACTTTTTTCTTTTCTTTTAAAAGCACATAATGCGCTCGCGTTATGTGTTTCCCCATTTTTTTCCCATTTGGCCACAAAAGTGCGACCAACTTCATGCACCCGCCCAGTAATATATATGATGTTTCTAGTCCATAATTATTTATAAAGATATTTTTTGGATAAAATTTTATTTGATTATTATTCAATTTGAAGCATTTATTCCTTTCCAAAGACACCTGCTCCCCTACTAACCAAAAAAAACAAACAAAAATAAGTTTTGATAATTGGTAAAATTTCATGATTATGTGAGAATTTTACCTGTTATATGTTCTTCACCTTATATAATTCAATGCTACTTAAAGTAATACAGAAAAGAAAATTTACAGTCACTGTCCTTTTTTTCAACATTGAAAAAAGGTAATTCTTTATTAAATTGAACTATGGAAACAAGAGAGTTACAAAAATAGGCTATCATATTTGGTAAAATTCTAAGTAAATAACAAAAAAAATGCATTCATGCAGTAAATTAATATGAGATGAGACAGAAATATGACTGTAATAATTTTCTTTTGCTCTTCTAGAGTCTAGATTATTGTAAGCTTTCTTTCTTGGTAATGGAAGTCCATTGATACTATGCAAACAAGAGAGTTACATTTGTAATCCTGTCATGGACTCTTCTGCTCACTATAAAAGGTTTAAATAAAATTTAAAGCTTTTATTGTGAATTTGCTCCATGACAGATATTTCTATGCAAACAAACTATTTTTAGGAAATTTATGATATATTAATTAGGTCACCGTTAAAGATCAGATCATAGAAAAATGGTTTTGATCTTCATGCACCTATGAGAAAATATGAACTTACTCTGATCCAATGCTACAAATGTGAAGAGACCTACACATTATAGAAAAAACTTAAAAACCTGTGAGCTAAGTTAAATCAAATTAATGCATTCTTTGTGAAAGAAAAAGGGTAATGCTCCAACATTAAAAAAGAAGAAGATAAAAACAAAAACTTCAACATTAGACAGATCGGATAATTCTTTGATCTGCATATCATTGTGTGGAAGATTAAGGAGTTGTTAACTCTACATCTCATTGAAAGAGTGATATGGTTTGCAAAATTCCTCACAGAGAATGCTTCAATTGTTGGATGTTTGTTTTCTTCTTACTACAACAAGGAAACAAAATTTTAACCATTTTAAAATAGGACTAAACCATTTACAAAATTTAACCAATTTAAATACATGAAACTAAATCAAAACTTGCATCCAAAGAAAAACACGAGCACTACTCATGGCAAGATATCTTGTAGAGAAGATGAAAATGTGTATTTCTCCAATACCATATATAATTTGATGTGTTTATTACTCCCACCCACTATCATCATTTGTAACGGTTGCATGCAAAGTAATTTGATGTGTTTGGTGTTACATTACTATTTCATTGTCTTCCTACCATGCATTCATCTCACCTCATGTTTTAATTGTAACTGTTGTTGTGACAACCAGCAAGGATGTCAATTTTTAAAAAAAAGGGTTAATGTTTACGAAGAAACATTCTTCCCTCTACAACTAAATGCGCCTCTCGGTGTAATAATTTAGGCAATATGATTTATTCAAACTCAATTTGAGTGGCAACAATTGATCCACTATAATCAAAGTCTTATAGGATTGCTAATAATAATTCATAATAATGGTCGATGAAAGAAATTAAAGATTTTTAAATAAATATTATTCTTATTATAATGATAAGAATTATATTATATTTTAATTTTAACACAAATTAATCTAAATCATAATAGTCTATTTGTTATTATCTTAAGAGGAATTCTATATCTCATTCAGATTCATGTTCTATGATCATATAAAGAAGACAATAATATATCAACTATATTTAAAATTAAAATAATATTAAAGTAAAATAAAATACTTCTTAAATAAATAAAATAATTTAATATTTATTAACATTATTTTTTAAAAATTATAATTATATATATAAGTAGGAGGAATTTTTCAACACATGTCAAATTACGATATTGTTATCAAGATTCAATAGTGTAGTTTTCGAGTCAAACTCATTGACTCATGTTTCATGAGTAGTGGTTCACAAGAATTCATCTCTCATGATAATGGTAGGTGACACTCACAAGTTAAGCATGCTTGAGTTGGAGTAGTATTTGGATGGTGACTTCCTAGGAAGACCCAATGCCTCACCTTTGTGAGCATCACCTAGATGCAATGATGTTAAATGGGCTATTCATTAAGATGAGAGATGAGTTCTTGTGAACCACTACTCATGAAACATGAGCCATAAATTTAACTCAAAAAACCACACAGTTGAATTCGAATAACAATATCATAATATATATATCTTCTTAAATAAATTTTAACTCAAAAATTAAATAAGTGATTTCAATTTCCATATACAAATAATATAAAAAACTTAACTCGTCATTTTGAAAAAAATTTAAAAATTTAAAACCCTGGATATCATTTTCATTCTTTTATTTTTGTGTGGAAGTAGGTGGTTAGGCAATAGTTATGAGCGACGAGGAAGGTTCAATGGCAGTGCAAAATGATAAAGAGGTATAAGGACATATTTTAAGATCCGTGATTAAAAGTATGCAAACATTATGAATCACACGTTAGAATTGATAAGGTCAATATTACAAATCAAGGTCATAGTCAAGAGGAAAATCGTGCTTCCTATTTAATGGACCAGTCACGTTTCAAAAAATTTTTTACTGGTTGACTATTGCACATCTAGAATACAATTATATCTATCTTTATACAAAATCTATAAAAATAAACGCCAAAAGATATATTCTTACAAATGTTAAGTTATATTATGTTGGAATATAATATTCTACAGTCAGCAGATTTGTCCAAGTTAGCTCCATGTCAGCTGAAGATCATCAGCTTGCCCCAACATATATCATCAACATTGAATTTTGGTATGTATTTTTGAATTTGGAAAGGAGTGCTTATTTTTGGGCTTGCAACAACCACAACATACTTGCATAAATTAATGAATTAGGCAAATTTGAAATTTGAAATTAAGAGCTCATTCTCATAATCTTGAAACAAGAAAAGAAAAAAGGCATGTCTTGGAAACCGTTGAAAAGTAAGCAAGAAGTCAAGATTTTGTATTGAAGTGAAGACCCTATAGTAGCAGACGAAGTGGAGAATGTTTAGCACAAAATTAGTAACAGCAGCAACACAGGGAATGTTTTAGCAGTTGCAACACATTATCGGCTATAGCTATAGGATTGTAGTAGCTTGCATATTTCGGTGTGACTGTAGCACCTTTTGTATTGGACATCTGTCCAAGTTAGTTTATGATTATTTTTGTAGTGTAAACAGAGCATGTCCTTTGATTTTTTCTATTATGAAACAAATATGGAATATATGCAAAGTTAATATCTGTCTGTTATGGCTTGCTGACGTTTCACTGCCTCTGTGCATATTTTTTGTCTTTATTTATGCTCCGTCCATCCTATCATAGAAGTGACTTTGTGTTTTATTGCTCACCCCTACCTCTCCCAACAAGTGGTATCAAAGCCCTATTTTTCTGGGCAGTAAGTTTATTGTGGGTGTCTTTGGTTAAGCCCTAGGTTATCTAGGCATTAAGTTTTCTCAGATTTGAGAGAGAAATATGGCAGGAGGTGACAACAAAGGTTGGTAGAATCCACCAAATTTTGATGGAAAAAATTATGATATATGGGCTAAGAAGATGAGAACCATCTTAGTTGCAAATGACCTATGGGAGTTAGTTACAAATGGGTTCAATGATATCACAGACCCAAATGCATTTGTAGCCCTTTCAAATGCACAAAAAAATTAGTTGAAGGAGATAGTAATGAAGGATACAAAAGCCCTTAGCTTGATTGAGGCAGCCTTGAGTGAGGCTATTTTCCCATGTATTGCAGCATCAAACTATGCAAAACAAGCTTGGGATATATTGCAAAATAGTTATAAAGGGACTGATAAAGTGAGGTTAGCTAAGTTGCAGCTATTGAGAAGAAATTTTGAGACTCTACAAATGAAGGACAATGAGTCTATTTAAGATTTCCACACCAAAGTCTCCACCTTGGTAAATCAGTTGAGAGTCAATGGAGAAACAGTGGAAGAGAAAAAGATTGTTGAGAAAATCCTAAGAAGTCTGCCTACTAAGTTTGACTATGTAGTTGTTGCTATTGAAGAGGCAAAAGACTTGTCTCAAATGACCATAGATGAGCTGATGGGTTCACTACAAACCCATGAGAAGTGGTTGAATAGATTTGCTCCTTCCTTAGAACAAGCATTCAAAGCTTAGACCAATGCAAGATGTCGAGGAAGAGGAAGAAACAATAGAGGTAAAGGTCAAAGAGGTAAAGGAAAAAGCAATTATGGAAGAGGACGTTCTGATAGCACAGAGGAACCAAGTAGCTCACAGTCAGTAAACCAGTACCAGAAGCAGAACAACAGTTCAAATCAGAGGTCTGACAAAAGTAATGTGCAGTGTTATTACTGTCACAAATATGGCCATTATGCTAGTGAAAGTAGAAGGAAGCAATGTGACCATGGAGGCCAAAATGCTAATGTAGCAAATGAGAACAAAGTTGAAAATGACAAACAATCAAATGTTTTCATTGTTTGCAACCTTACTAAATGCAACAATGATGAAGTATGGTACTTGGACAGTGGATGTAACAACCACATGAGTGGTAACAAGAATTTCTTTGCCTCCATAGAAAATAGTATAAAAACTGAGATCAAAATGGGAAATGATGAGAAGGTTCCCGTCATTGGAAAATGTGTAGTCAGCATCCAAACAAAGAATGGTGAGAAGCAGCAAATCCAGTATGTTTATTATGCCCCTGGCATAAAACATAGCCTATTGACCATTGGACAAATGGTCCAAAATGGTTACAAAATCCTAATGGAGAATGGAGAATGCAAAATATTTGATAAAGGAGGTAGCAAAAGAGTGATTGTTGCAATACAAATGATGAGAAATAGAATGTTTCCTCTCAAGATGCACATATTTTGTGCAACAAGAACAATTGACCATCAACAACAACATTATTCATTAGCACTCACAACAGTTACACAACAGTCAATAGTTGAACAACAATTTTCTTTCAAGACAGTCATCAAAGACCCATCCAAACTATGTCATTTAAGGTATGGGCACTTAAGATTTTCAAGTTTGAGTTTATTGTTTAGGAAAGGAATGGTTAGGGGTTTACCATCCATTGTAGAACCTGATGGTAAGTGTGAGGCTTGCATTTTAGGAAAACAACATAGGAAGCCATTTCAATCCGGGTATTCTAGGAGAGAAAAAGCACCACTTGAGTTAGTGCACTCAGATTTATGTGGACCCATGAAAACCCCCACTTTAGCTGGAAATACATATTTCATGACTTCCATAGATGATTATAGTAGAAAAATTTGGGTCTATCTCTTGAAAAACAAATCAAAATCCTTTGAGAAGTTTAAATGGTTTAAGGTAGCAATTGAGAAGGAGAGTCGTCACTATATCAAATCCCTTAGAACAGATAGAGGGGGAGAGTACATCTCCAATGAATTTATAGTTTTTTGTAGGAATGAGGGCATTCACAAACAATTTACAACAAGTTATACCCCACAACAAAATGGAGTGGTAGAAAGGAAGAATAGGACCATTCAAGATATGGCAGCAAGTATGCTAAAAGCAAAAGGGTTGTCACACATATTTTGGGGAGAAGCTATAGCAAAAACAATCTATATACTAAACAGGTTCCCTACAAAAGCTGTCTATGATAGGATTCCACAAGAGGCATGGACAAACAACAAATGGAGTGTTGAGCACTTAAGGATATTTGGGTGTGTGGCATACACACTCGTGCCAAAAGAGAAGAGGAATAAATTTGATGATAAAAGAGAAAAGTGCATCTTCATAGGCTATAGTGAGGAGTCAAAAGCCTATAAGTTATACAATCCCATCAACAAGAAAGTAGTAATCAACACGGATGTTATATTTATTGAAAATGAAGCATGGGATGGAATAGTAGATGACACCACGAGTATTTCTATTACAATACCCCTTGATGATGAAAAAGTTGTAGATGATAGCAACATAGGGGGAGCTCAAGAGAGCAATAGCTGATCAAGAAACTACCGTAGATTATTGAAAAATAATAGATTTGGTGATCTGCAGTAGAACAATAATTCTATCAATGTTCAATAGAGACAACAAACAAGAAACTCCAGAATTCAGGAGAGCAGTAGCTCTGATAGTCAACAATATAGTAGCTCGAGAGGTCAGAGTAGCAGCAGCTTAGAAGCAAACTCTAACTCTAACTTGCATCAGTGATGTCAAGAAAAACAAAGAGTGTGAGGGAGATCTATGACAACACACAACATGCTGATTTTGATGAAAATTTGGATTTTTCACTATTCTCCTATAGTGATCCTACATACTTTGAGGCAATGGTAAAAGAAGATAAATGGTGTAAGGCCATGGATGAAGAGTTGGAGGCTATAGAAAGGAATCAAACATGGGAGTTGAATGATTTACCCAAGGGTAAGCAAGTGATTGGAGTGAAGTGGGTCTATAAGACCAAGTGTACAACTGAAGGGAAAATTGAAAGACACAAAGAAAGGCTTGTGGTCAAAGGGTACAAACAACAGCTTGGTATAGATTATGATGAGACATATGCACTAGTTGTAAGGCTGGAAATAGTGCAAATAGTCATAGTAGTTGTAGCACAACATCAGTGGAAAGTGTTGTAGATGGACGTAAAGTCAGCCTTCTTAAACGGAGTGTTGAAGGAGGAAGTGTATGTAGGGCAGCCACCTGGCTATGAAGTCCCAGGGCATGAGAACAAAGTGTATAGGCTCCAGAAATATTTTTATGGGTTGAAACAAGCACCTTGGGCATGGTACAATATAATAGATGCTTATTTTTTGAGCAATGGATTTAGTAAAAGTAGCAGTGAGCCCACACTCTACATCAAAGTAGCCAAAGGTGATATCTTAATTGTTGTTTTGTATGTAGATGATCTAATTTTTATTGGTAACAGTAACAAAAATATTGCTGATTTTAAAGAGGTGATGAAAAATGAATTTGAGATGATGGATTTAGGATTGTTGAAGTGTTTCCTTGGGATAGAAGTTCAACAAATAGTGCATGGAATTTTTATTTCACAATCTAACTATGCCAAACAGATTTTAAGACAGTTAAAAATGTAGAACAACAAACCTATAGCCACACCAATAGCAACAGGTCTGAAACTGTGCAAGAATGACAATAGTAAGGAAGTGAACCCAACCCTCTACAAGAGCATGGTTGGAATTTTGATGTACTTGACATCGACAAGGCCTAATTTAATGTATGTAGTAAGCTTGATATCTAGGTTCATGGAGGAACCTAAGGAATCGCATTGGAAAGTAGGAAAGAGGATTTTAAGGTATGTCAATGGAACAATAGGATATGGCATCACATATGTAGCATCTAATGAGTTCAAGTTGGATGGTTTCATAGAAAATGATTGGGCAGTAAATGTGGATGATAGGAAGAGAACATACGGATATGTTTTCAACATGGGATCGGGTGCAATCTCATGGGCATCAAAGAAATAGCTGATTGTCTCTCTCAGCATAGCAGAAGTAGAGTACATAGCAGCAAATGTAGCAACATGTTAGGTTATTTGGTTGAGGAGGATCCTTGCATATTTACAGCAACAACAAGTTGACAACACAATCATTCATTGTGACAATGTGTCCTCCATAGCTCTGACAAAGAATCCAGTATTCCATGGATGAAGCAAACACATTGAGATTCATTATCACTTCATAAGGGAGTTGGTAGAACAAGGTGAGATTGAATTGCAGTATTGAAAATCCGAGCACTAGCTCGCCAACATATTCACCAAGGCATTTCCAAAGGATAGTTTTGAACGCCTAAGAGATAGGCTTGGCATTTTGGATAGCTTCGGAGATCAACTCTAGAAGGAATCAATAGATTGATTGTTGACTTGCAGATTAAGGGGGAGTGTTGGAATATAATATTTTGCAGTTAGTAGATTTGTCCAAGTCAGCTCCATGTCAGTTGAAGACCATCAGCTTGCCCCAATGTATATCATCAGCATTGAATTTTGGTAGGTATTTTTGAATTTGAAAAGGAGTTCTTATTTTTGGGATTGCATCAACCACAACATACCTACAACAATTAATGAATTAGGTAAATTTGAAATTTGAAATTAAGAGCTCATTCTCATAAGCTTGAAACAAGAAAAGACAAAAGGTATGTCTTTGTAACCATTGAAAAGTAAGTAAGAAGTCAAGATTTTTGCATTGAAGTGAAGATCCTGCATCAATAGATGAAGTGGAGAATGTTCAACACAGAATCAATAATAGTAACAACACAGGGAATGTTTTAGCAGTCACAACACATTGTCATCCGTAGCTATAGGATTGAAGCAGCTTGCATATTTTGGTGTGAGTGTAGCACCTTTTGTATTGGACATCTGTCCAAGTTATTTTATGATTATTTTTGCAATGTAAACAGAGCATGTCCTCTGAGATTTTGTATTATTAAACAAATATGGAATATATGCAAAGTTAATATCTGTCTATTTTGGCTTGCTGACGATTCACCACCTCTGTGTGTATTTTGTGTCTTTATTTATGCTCTATCCATCTTGTCACAACAATGAATTTGTGTTTTATTGCTCACCCCTACCTCTCCCATCATATTAATCATATAATTATTTACATTAGTCATATCATAATAATTCATATTAATCATATAATAATATCAACATAGTCATGAATTTGATTTTGGAAAAGATAGAATTTTGATGTTATGTAGAGAGGCAGCAAACCATCATTGAACTCTTGGTAGATGGTGCTTGTTTATCCTTCCATCCAGAATACGATGGCAGGCATGTCATGCCAAACTTGGTTCCAGAGTATCTCACTAGTTCAAATAATTTAAGCACATCATTGCTAGAGCCATCCATTGCATATCTAGAGATGTTTGTAGTCCATGAGGTCACATTTGGATGATCCATTTTTTCAAACAATGCATGTGTCTTCTAAATGTCAGCACATTTTTTATACATGTCTATCATGGTAGTCACAACTGCATCAGATAAAAACCCGTTGTTAATTATTTTTCAATGGAAAGCTCCAAGTTTGGCACACGTAGGGAGAATGCTAATAAAAGTTGTTGAATCTGACTTCAAACCTGCCAATTGTATTTTCCTGATCATCTCCAAGGCATTCTCATTAGGTCCGCTTTGTGCATATCTGACAATAACAACATTCCATGAGACCATGTTAGGTTGAGGCATTTCTTGTAAAAGCCTGAAAGCCTCGTGAAGACGGTTGTCTTGTGCATATCAAACTGCCTTTCAAACTACAAGATGGGTTATGGACACAAAATCCACCAAGGCACTTAAACTTTTACAGTTGAGCGAGAGTTTGTGGAAGGTAATGAGTGAAGCGAATGCTTCCCCCTTGGGAATTTCAAAATTCTTGAACAAATCTCCTATGGAAATATCTACTAAGGCTCTCAATATCCATTAAAATCATCTATCAAATACAAGCATCCTCGATAAAATTGGGTCCCTTCAATCCAAATCTCTTATTGATGGATGGTGTATGCCTATCTTGCAAAATCTAATTTCAACAGACATTAGCAGGTTTGGAATCCATGGGTGAAGAGGACTGCTCGATAAAATCAATGCATTCAACAATGGCATTCGTATAGAAGGAATTGAAGGAGGCAGAGATAGGCACATAAATAGCAGCAGATGTTGTGGCTAATAATATGCTTTTGATTACACCAAGTGAACAATTTTATTCTATTTTTTATATTAACCTCCAAATCTTCATCGCATGAAATGCTTCATTGATATTCTAAAAATGATTTTTGCATAGAATTTAATTGGGAGCAAGTTAAAAAATTTCTATTGCCCGAGAATAATAAGTGTTATTTACTAGGTGCTTGGAAGTGAATCGTTATCAAAATACTATTTTGGAAATTTTTTTGGGTTTCATTATGTGACCCCATATCTCACAACAACCTAGAACGACTTAAGCATATGGTTATGACGATAGGAACAAGAAAAATAAGCCATAATTATACCACTTCCAATGGTAAAAGAATCACAACTCTAAAATTAGGGTAGAAAAGGTAGACAGTTATCCAACTTGAATCAAATTCACGATCTTAATAACTAAAGATGATTTTCACATACCACAAAATAGACACCAAAAAAGAAATATGAACCACCAAAAAAAATTTGTCGGGGAAAACATTTATGTTGGGGACAGAGTGAGGAGTTGATCAGCCACAACAACTCCTAATCCACCACATTTCAATTTCAGACCTCGAAACATATATCTTGAGGAGGACCCATGATTTACTTCATCCGTATTATTGTAAATTGTAAATTAGACAATAATTACACCAAGAGGCGTCTTACAATGGCAGCATCTAATGCGTGTACATAACAACTCCCTGGGATTCAAATTGACGTTCATGTAAATTGTAGGTAACATAACTGGCTCATGTCTTCTATAGTAATGGTTGGAAATAAAGCGGTATTAATGGTTGCAAATGGTTTGTTTTCATAAATGGGATTCAATCCTATGCTTCTTTACATGAGAGGCAGGAACAAGTATGGTCTGAGATTCAGGGCCTTCAACTCATTGTTGCACCCCACAAACCTTCCCCACCATCAACATCATCTCTTAGCCCTATGGAAGAATTGGGAGCCCCTTCAGGGGATCATAACATGGTGCTACAGATGTAAACGAGCATATTGAAGCAAAAGTCTGTCTTTTGTACTATTTTATCAAGCTTTGCTCCCATTTGTGTGTTTTGTAGGCTGTTGAAAAATCATAGGGCTTGGTTGTTTGGGAGCAAAGGGAGATTTGATCCCTTTGTATATATGGTACATCATTTTTTTCTGTTTGTTGTTTTTTGGGCTTGATTTCCATGTTATTTTATATGCGTATCTTGTGTAGTAACAGTTCATAGTGGAAGTGATGTTAATGGTTATATATGGTTTGCATAAATTGGATGATTCTCTCATGTCCGCACTCATCTAATTCTTCTACCTCCTCTCCTCGCACTTGTAGGTCGATACTCTAAAGCCCTTCATAGGAGAGGGTTTAACAAAATAATGGGTAAAATAAATCTGGTGAAATTTCTAGACAATCTTTTTTGGTCATGTAGATGTTGTAGTCCAAATTTTAAAATGTTGATCATTATTGTTGTTCTAGATGGTATTTCAAGCTAATTTTAATTTAGATGTTGTAGTCCAAATTTTAAAATGATGACTATTATTGTTGTTCTGGATGGGGTTTCCAGCCGCCTCTGTAATGGCCTCTATGAAAATATTATTAAATTTTTAAAATTTGTTAAAAAATTTTCCATTACAAATTAAAAACTTTGAAACTTCAAAACTTAAAAACTTACAAATTGCAAGACTTAAAAACTTCTGCTAAGAGCTAATTTTGTTCAACATTGTAAATTTAAAAATTCTGCAAAGAGCTATTTTTTTCCCCCATTTTGGTCATTTTCAGTAAGACGAATACAAACCATTAATTGATTATAAAGTTTAGTGTATGATTTATTTATAATCATTATTTACTAAAGAGACAAAAATCAATCTTAAAACATTGAAATTTTGTGCGAAGTTAGTGTTTATGAAGTAAGAAAGAGTCAAAGAAAGTGCAAGTGTGTGAATATTGATCTATTCATTCGATTGCAGAGCAAAGTGAAGAAATTTGAGTGAAGTATGAAGAAGGTTTTTTGTGCTTAATTGGAACTGTAATTAGGCTTTTGTAGAAGCTATTTTATCAATCATACCCTATTGATCTAATTCAAATTGCTTTGTATTCTTTGGGTAGTGATCCCTCTTGTATTTGAGCAATGAGCTCTAAGCAGTGTGCCTGAATGCATGTGTATTCCCATTATTTTTCATTATGCTTTTAACAGGGTATAATATTGTGGACTAAAATCCACCATGGTTTTTCCCCTAGCAGGGTTTCCATGTAAAAATATTGGTGTTCTTTGTGTTTTTGATGTGTTGATTGTTTATGGTTTATTGTTCATTCATCAAATATGAGATTAAGTTAAGTTTGAAAAGTTTAATTATTCAATTGTGACAATTGATTCACCCCCCCTCTCAGTTGTCTGTCCTTGTTCTACCAAAAATTGGTATCAAAGAAAGTTCCTCTGAAGAATTTTAAAAGCTTGAGGTGATCCAAAATGGCATCATACAAGAAGGATAGTCCTAGATTCGATGGAACAAACTACTCATTGTGGAAAGCTAGGATGGAGTGTCATTTGAGGTGTATTGGTGAACCCTTTGGAAGATTACAAAGAATAGATATGTTATTCCTTGAAATGGTCCTTCCACTCTTGATGAGGTTAAAGAGGTTGAGAATAACATCAGGTCTATGGAAGCTTTGTTGAGTGCTCTAACAAATTTGGAAATGAAAAATGTGATAGGTTTGAAGACAACTCATGAGATATGGAAGAAGTTGGAGACGTTGTATGAAGGAGATGCACATGTGAAGATTGCTAAGCTACAGAGTCTAAAAGGAAAGTATGAAAATTTAAACATGGGTGAAGATGAAAATATTTCTTCTTTTATGCAAAGAGTAAATGAACTAGTGATGGGTATTAGATGTGCCAATGGTACCCTGGAAGAGGAATAAATTGTAGATAAAGTGCTCAGATCATTGCCTCCCTCTTACAAAGAAAAGGCTCATGCTATTGAAGAAATAAAATCATTGACAAATGTGACAAGATATACACTGATTGGTAAACTTTCTTCTTTTGAGCTAAGTGAATTTGGTGATTCTGCCCCTAAGAATAAATCAACATTTAAGGCTTTTGTGTTTGGAAGAAATAGGAAAAGATATAATCTAGGAGAGTGTTCTAGAAATTCATTCAAGTATGAGGAAGAGATGAAACAACTTGAAGAAGAAGAAAGAGAGGTTGAAGAGTTAGAAGCATTGATTGTGAAGAAAGAAGATAGAGAACAAGGTAAGTATAAAGGAATGTTTCCTATTAAATGCTTCCCTTACAATAAAACATGTCATTTTGCATCAAGATGTCTTGAAAGAGTTCCTAGGTCTAAGCCTAAAAATTCTATATTTCAAAAGAAATGTTACTATGCTAAAGGAGTGATTGATGAAGAGTCTAATAAAGAGAATGGAAATGAAGATGAATGGGTGTTCCTTGCTATCAAAGGAAAATGGTCTAATGGCTACTAAATTTGCTAAAGTTGAGAAAGCAATTGCAACCTGAATTGATGAAAAGGATAAGTGGGTCATTGATAATGGATGCTAACATCATATGACTGGTGTCAAAAGAAAATTTGTAAGTCTAGAAAAATATGATGGTGGGGTTGTAAGATTCAAAGATAACAATGCTAGTGTGATTCATGGTAGAGGATCTATTTTTCTTGGTGGTAAACATAACACTGATGATGTTATTTATGTTGAAGGCTTGAAGCACAACCTATTGAGTTTTGGACAGATGGTGGACAAGGGTTATGATATTTAGTTCAAAGGTGGAAGATGCAGGATACTTGGAAGTTCTGGAAATGTAATTGCTTCAGGTAAAAAGACAAAAGGTAATATTTTTCACCTGAATGCTGCTAGTGAAAGTTGTTTAATTGCTCAAGTAGATGAAAGCTGGTTATGACATAGGAGGTCATGTCATGTAAATTTTGACAACATTGTCAAAGTAAGCTCTACTAAAGCAGTAAGACATCCATCTAAGATAGCAAAGTTTACTAACACAATTTGCAAGGAATGTCAGATGGGAAAATAGACTAGAGTTTCTTTTCAGAGTCAACAACATCATTCTAATGGATTACTAGAGTTGGTGCATACTAATATATGTGGTCCCTCCAGAGTTAAAATTCTTCATGGAGAAAGGTAATTTATGCTACTTATTGATGATTACTCTAGGATGATATGGGTTACTTTCTTAACAGAAAAATGTGAAGCATTAGAGAAGTTCAAAAGTTTCAAAGCTATGGTAGAGAATGAGAAAGGTCTGAAAATAAAATGCTTAAGGTCAGACAGAGGTGATGAGTTCACCTCTAGGGAGTTTAATTCCTTTTGTGAAGAGCATGGAATCAGAAGACAATTATCTACTCCCCAAACCCCTCAACAAAATGGAGTTGCAGAGAGAAAGAACAGAACAATTCTAGATGTTGTTAGAATAATGATGATAGAAGGAAATGTGCCCGACATCTATTGGAGTGAAGCTATAAGCACTTCTATGTACACTTTAAACTGAGTAAATGTCAATGGTAATTCTGGTAGGACTCCTTTTGAACTATGGTTTGGTTATAAGCCTACTGTTAAATATTTCAAGGAAGCAAGTGTTATATTAAGAGAGCTGAGGACATAAGCAAGTTTGATGCAAGAAGTGATGAAGAAACGTTTCTAGGTTACTCTACTAAAAGAAAAGCCTATTGGTACTATAATAGAAGATTGAGAAAAATGGTTGAGAGTGCAAATGTCAAAGTTGATGAGGAATCTACTAGATCATCTAGATATTGTGGACATGATTCAAATAAATAGGAAGATAGTACATACAAAGTGAAGAATGCTCATAGATGGAATCAACTTCAAATTGTTCTAGTAAATCAAGAAAGTCAGGAAGGAGAGACAAGTGCAAGTGCAGAAGAAAGAATAGAAGAACCATAAGTGTGAGAGAATCTTAAGGTTCCAAGGTATGTAAAGCTAAATCATTCTAAAAATCAAATTATGGGATACACGAATAAAGGAGTGCAGACTAGAAGAAGGATTGTAGAAGAGTATTGCCTAATTTCCAAGATTGAACCTAAAGATGTCAATGAAGCTTGCAATGATGAACACTGGATGGAAGCTATGAAGGAAGAATTGATGCAAATTGAAAATAATGATACATGGATACTTGTTCCTAGACCTAAAGACATAAATGTAATTGGTACTAAATGGGTCTTTTAGAATAAGCTGAATGAACAAGGTGAAGTAATCCAGAATAAAGCAAGACTAGTATGTAAAGGGTATTCACAAATGGAAGGTATTGATTTTGAAGAAACCTTTGCCCCTATTTCCAGAATTAAAGTTGTAAGATTTTTTCTTGCTTATGTTGCATATAAGAACTATAAAGTCTACCAAATGGATGTGAAGTCAGCTTTTCTGAATGGTGAGCTAGAAGAAGAGGTATATGTTGAACAACCGAATGGATTTCAACTAAATAATAAGGAGGACATGGTTTACCAATTAAAGAAAGCTCTATATGGAATCAAGCAAGCCCCCAGAGCTTGGTATGCTAGACTAGATATATACTTATTAAAGCTTGGATTCAATAAAGGTACTGCTGACACCAACTTGTATTTTAAAATGGATTATGATAAAAAGTTTATTATTGAAGTCTTTGTTCATGACATTATTTTTGGAGGAGATGATAATCTATGTATGAAGTTTGCTGATGAAATGAAGAGTGAAATTGAAATGAGTATGATTGGATATATGAAGTTCTTTTTGGGATTACAAGTTACTCACAATGGGATTTTCATATCTTAGTCCAAATATGTGAGAGAGCTACTAAAAAAGTTTGGCATTGAAGATTCAAATCCTACTAGTACACCCATGGTAACTGGATGCAAGTCAACATAGAATGATGATTATCCTAAAGAAAATGAACAAGATACAGGTCAATGATTCGTGGATTTCTCTTTTTAACTCAGACCAAACCAAACATCATGAATGTTGTGTGTATGGTTGCTAGATTTTAGGCTAATCCAAAAGAATCTCATGTGACTACTATAAAGAGAATTTTCAGATATCTGAAAGGAACAACTTTTATTTTGGGCTTTGGTATCCTAAGGATGATGATCTTACTTTAAGTGCATATACTAATGTGGATTGGGTAGGAGATGTAGATGACAAGAAGAGTACTAGTGGTGGTGCCTTCCTCCTAGGGAAGAAGCTAGTATCTTGGTTGAGTAAGAAGTAGAATTCCATTTCTCTATCTATTGCTAAGGAAAAGTATATTGTTGTTGCAAATAATTGTACTCAAGTGATGTGGATGAAACAAATGTTGAAAGCTATTAGAGTAGTATATGATGAGTCTATTTCCATATACTATGATAACTCAAGTGCAATTAACATATCAAAGAATTTGGTGCTACACTCTAGACCAAGCATATATCAATCAAGTTTCACTTCTTAAGGGAGAAAGTTAATGAGAAAGAGGTCATATTGGATTATGTTCCTACCAAAGAACAAGTTGCAGATATTTTCACCAAACCATTTCCAAAGGATACTTTTGAGTATCTCAAAGGGATGCTAGGGGTAATTACCCCTCCTGTTATGAACTAAAGATGCATTTGTTTTCATCAATCCATATGCTTCATAGATATTTCCTGATCCAGAGTGATGTTTATGTGGCTGCTACTCAGGGGGAGTAGTCAGATGTGCAGATATGTGGTTCATAGCTTGTATGTGGGAAGATAATGTTTATCTTTCCATTGATGTCAAAGGGGGAGAAGAGTCATGTGAAAAACTATTGCTTATCTAGGGAGAAGAGTTATGTGGGAGAATAGTCATGTGTTAGGGTTTGAAAGGTAGATATCTAACAATTAAATGTAGATTTAATTAATAAACAAAGAAATGAAAACACACAAAGAATAAATCATAACACAAATAATTTAATGTGGTTCACCTAATCCGGCCTACATCCACCAAACCGCAGCCATCCAATACTTTTATTATCTAGTGCAAAACCTATTACAATCTTGTGAATAATCGTGTTTTTCTTATATAGTAACACCCATCCGAACCCCTTTTTAACAAGCTTAGAAGCTTCTAGATTAGGGTTCTACAAAGTTGGGTTTTTTTCTTTTTTTGTTGATTTTTCCTTTTTCCAGTGACGATGCGAAAAAGTAGGAGGAATTTTTTTCTCGAGGGCTATCGGCCCCGAACCTCGGAAAGGATACATGCTGGGGTGTACAGTATAGAATGATCATTTGCCACACACCAACATCATGTGAATGTGTTGAGGAGAAATTGAGTCAGAATCTAAGGGGAAGTAAGTGCTAATTGTGAATTGGGTTGATGATGTTTTCCACATCATGTGTTGCCATCAATTCCAAAGGGGGAGATTGTTGGATGTTGTGGTTTTCATTGATGTCAACACTATTAGAATTATTGTATTCAAGGTTGTATATGTCAAGGATATTGAGAAAATTGTTAAAGAGAAAGATGTAGATTTCCAAAGGTACAGTGAAAGTCTTGAAGGTGTCTTGCTTAGTACGTTGAATACAAACTCTTGTAGACTAAAGGGTTTTTTTTTAGAGTATCTAGTTTATCCACCAGAAGTTTCAGAGGTTTGCATGAAGATTTGATTGCATTATGAACAGATGTGTTCTGACAATGCTTTTGTGGCTATAGTTAGTGTTCGTGATTGAAGTTTATGTGATTCTGGTAATTTATGTTGTTACAGATGTTTATTTGTTATTTCTTGTTGTTTTTGAATGCTTCTAGATCATTCTCTATCCTTGTTGTACGTTTGTGTTGATTGGTATGCTCCTGGTCGAAGATTTTTCTCATGTGTGTTCAATTTTTCATATTCTTGGATGGCATAGGGGTTGTAACGTGTTGTGGATCCTTGGAGATTAAAATTTGAATGTTTGGCATGCTTGAGGATATTGTTTTAGGTCACATCATAATATTATCCAATAGTGTATGATTCACATTGAAAATTTATTTTTTAATTTGGGTTGACATTGCAAATGTTTTTTATATCCTTGTCCGACGAAGTTGTTAATGTAATTCCATGTTGCGGATATATAAGAGTGATTTTTTGTGCGAAGTTAGTGTGTATGAAGTAAGAAAGAGTCAGAGAAAGTGCAAGTGTGTGCATATTGATCTATTCATTTGATTGAAGAGAGAGTGAGAAGAAGTTTGAATGAAGTGTGAAGAAGGTTTTTTGTGCTTAACTAGAACTGTAATCAAGCTTTTGTAGAAGCTATTTTCTAAGTTCATACCCTACGGATCTAATCTAAATTTCTTTGTATTCTTTGGGTAGTGAGACCTCTTGTATTTGAGCAATGAGCTCTAGGTAGTGTGCCTGAATGCATGTGTATTCCCATTATTTTTTATTATACTTTTAATAGGGTATAATATTGTAGACTAACATCCATCGTGGTTTTTCCCCTAACAGGGTTTCCATGTAAAAATCTTGGTGTTCTTTGTGTTTCTGATGTGTTGATTTTTTATGTTTTATTGTTCATTCATCAAATCTAAGATTAAGTTAAGTTTGAAAAGTTTAATTATCTACGACAAATTATTCAACCCCCCTCTCAGTTGTCTATCCTTGTTTTTCCAATAGAAAACACATAGCTTGTTGATCTTTTTGGAGTTTTCTAGAATTGGTAAAGAAGGAAATAGTATGTTGCAGAAATCTCATGCATGAAATCAATGAATTCCAACACATCTTCTAGGAGACACAGATACCAAAATTTTCTTCTCCCTATTATAGTTTTTCTTTATACTCTACGAATCATCTTATGTCTCTATAACCTGCAATGCACCCATACCCTATTTTGAAGCTACCATTTTTCCACGAGATGGAAGGACAATAGAAAAATTTACAGAGTTTTGTCTTTGCACCTACCAATTTCAATTGCTTGAAATTTTTTAAAGCCTTTTCAAAAAATCCATTCCTTGCAAATTCTATGATCATAGTAGTCCACAATACCATGTTTCTTTGAGGAAATTTGTCATATAGTTTGTTTGTAATCCTCCTATCGTGACACATGAGGCCATACTTCTATGCAACCAAATGCATTTGCTTGATAATTTTCTATAATCTTATCATCAAATTCGTTTTGTGCAACTCCTATGATCATTGCAGCCCATGAAACGACATTTTATGAGAAATTATATCAAACAATTCATATAAATCCCCTATATTCGAGCAACTGAGAGTATGTTGGCAAAGGTTTTAAAATTTAATGTTACATTTGCCAATTTTATTTTCTTGCAATCTTCCAAAGCCATTTCATAAAACCAATTTTTTCTATATCATCTATCTAAGGCACTCATGAAATTATATCTATTTTGAGCCACAATATTAAATAGTTCCCTTTTCTTGCATCGCATGCATTTGAAATAAAATTTAGAAAAAATTTTGCATTCCTTTCATTTCCACCTTACCCATTAGTGTAATAGATATATTTTGTGTATATTCAACAATCATTGTGAACCATGAGGTAATAGTTGTTTAAGGAATTTAAATAAAAAAAATCATTCCATTTTCCTATCATGCTTTTTAATTGATCACTGCCCTACTGTAGTTACAGGGGTGCAAGATTGGTCCTAAGATCTTGTAGTATTGAACATATGTTATTAATTATGTTGCCTAGGTTCGAATATTTGGCATGAATATATGAATATTGCATGGTTTTTTTTCATAGCACATCTTTTGGCAGTGGTTGTTCTTCTCCTCACACACAAATGGCTTTGTTTCCTCCGTTTTGGCCATTTGGGATGGCATGAATGTGTTCTACTTCAGAAAAAAGAGAGCACACATCAAGTCTTGATTTTTAGTAGTTCAATACTTTTACTTTTTATCTCTAATGTAGATAGTTTTAGTTTCCTCTAGATGTGTTGTCAATGATAGATGTTATAATAACAAAGAGAGTTTTCCACAGAATCAACAATTTTCTCTCTTTTTTAATCTTTAGTTTACAAAGATCAATGTATTGTGGGTTCAAAGTAATGAACAAGTTTAAGAAAGTGCTTCTGAAATCAATATTGATGTTTTTAATTATATTCAGTTAGTCATCTAATATAATAGTAATTGTTATGTTTGTTTCATTCTAATTGAAACCCAATCCTTAGAGTAAATTGTTTGAGATGCCAAGCAACTTTTGAAATATTTTCCATAATGGAAAAAAAATAAGATAAATTTATTAGCATTCTTCTAAGATTGATATTCTCTCTTTTGATTATTGATATTCTCTATTCTAATGATAGATTGTCTATTTTGATGATAGACTAAGTCTCTATAACAAATATTTGTTTAGTGATTTGTAATGTTTGGTGTGTTTATTTTGTATGTGCAAGTCACATTGACCACTATTTAGATATCTATGGTCTTGAATATTCTTTCTTTCTTTTTATATTTCAGAGCTTATGCTCAATATTTATCTTGTGAGAAATAGGTTTTCATTCTCTTATAGAGATTTAATAAGATGTACATTTTTTCTACAATATGTTGTCTAATTTTTTAATTTTTCAAGCTTTGCAGGTTATGACAAGGCAAGGATAGTCTTGTGGCATTTGTTTATAAAGGAAGTAGACTTCTTAATTGAAAGCATTAACAATATAAAGGAATCCTTGCTCGAGATTTGGAAAGAAAATGAAAGCTCTGAAATTTTTGAACTCATTGAAACTGTTGTAGATGCATAAAACATCTCATTGTAGAGAATGAATCATTGTCATTTAGGTTCTTTCTTTCAACTAGAGGAATATCTTCCTCATAATTTCTATTATCTTGAATTGTATAAAATATTTGGGGATGACAACCCTTCTATGTAGCATCTTTTTAATCTATGTAAAATTGATGCTATCAATAGATTAACTTTTCATGTACGAAATTTTATCCTCTTAATGAATAAATGAAATGCCTTTTTCCCTTTCTAATTCATTTTCTCCCTAAATCATCTTATTACATGGTGGCCAAACATTTTTTTCTTTAAAAAAATAGAATTGCTTAAACATTTTGATACAGTTGGTTGTGCTCTTTCTAACATAAGATAGTTCTTAGTGCTATTACTAAAAACAAAGTATGCACTTGAAATTGTGCTACTACTAAATGGAAACAAGTAAAAGAGAAAATAAGTACCACATAACAAGTAATAAGTAAACAAAGGTATGCCAAAATAAAATTTCATAACATAAAGAAGAAAACACATGGGTGTGTGTCACCAAAAAATGTATCCTTGGACATTTTTACGCCCATTTGAATCTTTCTTATGGATATTGACCTAGTTTTTCCTATATTTAATGTTGTAATGTGGTCAACACATTCACATTACGTCTTGGACCCTTGTGAATCAATAAAAATTCTATGATGTCCTATAAAAGTGTTGTGATGTGTTGTACCCCACTTTTACACTTTTCTAGGACCCTTGCATTATAATTCACTTAAATAAATTATTTTTATCACTTACCAAGCCTTATTTCAAAGTGTTGTAAAGAGTTATAACAAACTTTCATGATTTTCTAGGCTTGTCATCACTAATTTGACCCTTTATTATGGTTAAATGGCCCCTTAATGCACTTTCCAACCCTATTAAGTGTGTTTCAGAGAATAATCTCATTAAACATCATTAAATACACTTTAATTCTTGACACCCATTGAAATTTCCCTAGTGGGACCAAGTCGCCACCTAGGGCGACTTAGTCCCACCGGGCACAAAAATCAAAATTATTTTAATTTTCTAGTAGGATTTTATTCTCTTAACTTTGAGGTTGGCCTGTGATGTGTTATTTTTGTCAAATTTTGTAAAATCAAGTATAAATAAATGGTTTTCCTCTCATTTTCACCCCCATTCACCTAATAATTCATTCTTAGGCAATCCATTCATTCCCAAGAAATTATCAAGAATTCTAGCCATTATCAAGTCTTCATTAAAGCATCTCCTTGCATATCTTTAGATTTCTACATCAAGGGTTTGGTGATTTGTGACATTTCATGTTGTTCATTCATCATTCTCTTTCCATTTCATTTCATTTTCAAGGGTTTGATTACCAAATCAAGATTTGACCAAGGAAAACCCCTATTCTCTACCCCTTAACCCTTTTTCCCCTCTTTGCATGTGTGTTTGGCAGGTCTTGTATGCAAATTTATCAAAGAGAAAGGTGATAAAAGGTGTTTTTAATTCATCAAATTCATTCAAGTAAACAAATCCCTAAGAGAAGCTTGGAGACCCTTTTCGGCTCGATTTCTATAGAATGAAATTTAGACACTTGTTAAGAAGAAAAGTGTAGACCAAGAGCTATAGGTTTTTGTTCTGAAATTACTAAAAGTTGAAGGTGGACTAAGTCACCATTAGTGGTGAATTAGCCCCACTTTCAGGCTTGAAAAGTGATTTCTACATTTCTGGATACCCATTTGGCTGAAGCATGTTTTGACAAAATCTCCCCAAAATAGGACTAAGTCACTCAGCTTGGCGTAAGTGTCCCAATTAGATTTAATAGAAAATTTTGTAGGATTTTAGAGCCTCATTGCATCACATTCCAATTTCCAGGTCCACCTCTCCAGTCTTGTTCATTTATGTTATTGTTTGTTTGCATTCTTAGGTCATCTTGCATATCACAATGTGTTTTCAATCAACTTGCATTTCTTAGGTTTTGCATTACTAATCAATATATTTTATTAGTTTAAATTGCATTTAGACATTACATTTAGGAATATTTCATTCATACTTGCATTATTTTTGAGTGGGGACATTATGCATTTTGGCCCATCTCTCTCCTTTTAAGTGAAAAACCCTAGAAGTGTTAGAGAGCATTGTGGGTACCAAAATCGGTGTCCACATTTTGGTGAACTCAACTTTAGAGCATTTTACTTCTGATTTGAAGTGCATTTACATCCTAGGAATAGCTTGAATCAACATTGCATTAGGTTTTGCATTGTTTTTCATTCTCGGGTTTTCAAAAATTGCATTAGTGAAAAGCTCATATAGCTTACTTTTTTGCATTACATTAAAAATTCAAAAAAAATCTATATTTTCATATTATACTTGCATTTGAAAACTTAAAAATCATAAAATTCCATTTAAAAATTCTGAAAAATCTCAAAAGAATCACTACTGGGATTAATTTGCCACATTGGGTGACTTAGTCCTCTTGTACATTTTGCACAGTAATTTCTGTCATTTTAAGAGCATTTTTTGCATTTCTGTTTTCTATTATTGCAATTTTGTTACAATTTCCAGATTTTTTATTTTAGTCAATTTATTGCATTTCATTTCCTTTCATTCCTTTGCATCATGGCTATGTGTTTTAATAATTTTTGAATGTCATTAAAATACTTAGTTGACATGTCAAGTTGTGCCTTTGGAACTAATCCTAATGACATTGAACTTCCTAATGCTCCTCCAACTCCTCATAAATTTCCTCCTCGTGATGTTGACATCATTGGAGAAGATGATGATAGCATGAATAAGTTCCTAAGTGAATTCCTTGACAACCTTGAATCTAATGCATCCTTTTATCCATCCATGAAACAACAAGACCTTCCCACAATACCACCTCCTTGATATGTTTGGGTATTTACATCCTAAGACAAATGAAGGACCTAAGTTCCCTCCAACAAGTGAACCTACTACTTCTACGCAAGCAACCCCTCAATCATTCTATGATAACAAAGTCAATGGTACTCCAATCAACCTTGAAGAAACCTATGACAAATGTTTTACCATTTTAAGCAAGCAAGGATGTGACACAAAAATTGAACATGACATTCATCAACTCTTAGAGAAAAATCCAAAAGATGATAACACAACGAGATTAGGTTATCTAGATCCCTCTCATAACAACAAGCCTCCTAGAGAATATTGGAAGCTTCGTGATGATGGAATAGTGATCTTTGATTCTCCTCTTGATTTGAATTCCCTTCTTCCTAAAGAAAAATCATTGTCTCATCCTAATAACAATGACAACAATAAAATCATCTCAAGACCTCATGCCCTAATCTCCTCTCGAGGAGAATATCGTAAACGTAAGAGGCCTTACAAGTTACAAAAAATAAATTTTCCTCTCCATCCACCACCTAAATGTGAAAGGAAATTGTAGATACTTCTAAACAAATGATTTGTACTATTACCACCTATGAATAGGTTGGTGATATATCCTAAAGATTCCAACATTTCATATTTTTCATATCATCAGGTTTTTGGACATAGAAGTGATGAGTGTCACCAATTGAAATAAATACTGAGCAAGTATGACTTTGATGGTGATAATTGCTCTCCTATAATTCCATAAACCACCATTGAAAACCTTATCATGTAATAGTTGTAGAACATCCTATTATCACTATTACATGACCCTTCGCATTACCTAGCTCAACTCATTCTTGTCTCATACTCAGTGGGGGTAATAAATTTCTAGCCTTGCCCTAGTAATGTATTTGTAATTGTCCCTTAGTTGTGTTATTCTCCTGCTTATACCGACTGAGATTGGGAGGCGAATGACTTGCTCGATGGTTGAATTCCATTTTCCTTACTAGTCTTTTTCATTTTCTATTTCTTTTTCTTTTGTGTGTTTGCATGTATCATGTTCCCCCATGATGTTTTGTTTGATATTCTCCTTATCTTTGTGACATTCCTCTATGTGTACCTACATTCTTCTATATGTTGTACATCACTTTCACCTTTTCTTTTTCTTTTTCTTGTGTTTTCCTTTTGGGGATGACACAAGGCATTCAGACCGAAATGTCTCTTTCATGTTGACCCAAGAGCTTTTCATTTTTCTTTCACCTTTTCTTTTTTCTTTTGGCTTGTGTTTTTCTTTTGGGGATGATGAAAAGTCTAAAGATTCCCTATGTCTCTTCCATGTTGACCCAAATGGATCTTTTTTTTTTCTTTTTTTACATTCTCTTTGTGTCATTCTTCTAGTTCTATGTATTTTGGGGATGATGATAGTTCTGAGCTCTCTAACAACACATTGCAGCAACAAACATATTGACCCAAAATCCATAGATCCCTTATGTGTTTGGTGTTTTCATTTTGGGGGAAACCTCCTTTCTCTTCCTTTTTCCTTTCCCTCACATGGTGTAGCCTTACTCGGAAACATGTGACTTGGCATAAGGGCTTTCCAATTTTTCTCTCATGTATTATTTCTTCTTTTTGCATTTATCATTTGCTACTTTAAAGTAATTTCTCATAGTATGGTGTGTAGAAATTTTTTTAACATGGGGACATACATTGGCATTATTCTTTTACATTTTCCTTTTTCTTGGTTCTTAGTACAACCTTCTTACTTCATACAATGAATTTTTCACTTTGTGGATGACATTGGGTGTGATGTCTTTCATGAGCATGATCTATCTTAGCATATTACATTCCTCTTGATGGCTTGATGTGATACACTACATCCCCTAAGTTGTGAACTTTCTATTCTCTGATCGGTCCTCTCTTGGAGACATTAGACACAATGTTCCTTAAGTTAAAGAACTTGCATGAACTAAGAAATACTCCTTTGAAAATATTTTGCATGTTACATTTTTAATTTGTTATATGGCCACCTTGCATAACACAACTTGCATGCATATGGTGCCATCGTGTTTGTTCATGAGCTCCAACCATATGATGTTTTTCTTATCTTTTGAAGCTAGAAATGTCATTTTCATTTGTGGCACCTTATTAAAGTTATCAAGAGGTATAACTTTGGTATGGTTGAGCAAGAAGTCCATTCTGAGGCATGACTTTCCCCATAGCCACCTCCATGTGTGTGAGTGCATACCAACCATGTGTGTATGTTCCTCACCTTTTAGGCCTTCTCACCTAGTGGACAACCATGAGCTCTGTCAACTTAGAGTGAGTATGCATTTTATTTCTAGACAAAAAACTTAGATCTAATCCATAGCAGGATGGAAAAATGATCGAAGCTTGATCTGACTCTCCCTCTCTCTTTCATTCTCTTTCATCATTTTCATGTGTGTTCCTTTGTGTTTATGTTTTGTTTGCCATGGGATCTTGATCTTGGGGGTTCATCATCCCTCTTGATTGTTGTTTTCTCATCTTAGCAGCATGGGTGCATTTGGATCCCTCTTGATATGCATGTTGGACTACTTTAGTGTGAGTTTGAAGCAAGTTCATCCTCTCACTAATGTGGTGGCTTAATGTGTTGCCAAAAAATGTATACTTTGAAATGTTTATGCTCATTTGAGTCTTTCTTATGGATATTTTCCTAGATTTTCCTAGATTTAATGTTGTAATGTGGTCAACACATTCACATTAGGTCTTGGAATCTTTTGAATCAATAAGAATTTTATGATGTCTTGTAAAAGTGTTGTGAAGTATATTGTAACCCACTTTCACACTTTTCTAGGACCCTTTCATTATAATTCACTTAAATAACTTATTTTTCTCCCTTACCAAGCCTTTTTTCAAAGTGTTGTAAAGATTTGTAACATTTTTTCATGTTGTTCTAGGCTTGTCATCACCAATTTGACCCTTTCTAATATATAAATGGCCCCTTAATGCACTTTCCGATCCTACTTAAGTGTTTTTCAGAGAATAATCTCGTTAAACATCATTAAATACACTTTAATTTCTGACACCCATTAAAATTATCCTGGTGGGACCAAGTCACCACTTGGGGAAACTTAGTCTGTTTGGGCACAAAAATCAAAATTATTTTAATTTTCTGGTGGGATTTTATTCTCTTAACCTTGAGGTTAGCCTGTGATGTGTTATTTTTGGGAAATTTTGTAAAATAAAGTATAAATAAAGGGTTTTCCTTTCATTTTCACCCCCATTCATCTAATAATTAATTCTCAAGCAATCCATTCATTCCCAAGAAGTTATCAAGCATTCTAGCCATTATCAAGTCTTCATTGGAGCATCTACTTGCATATCTTCAGATTTTTACATCAATGGTTTGGTGAGTTGTGACATTTTATTTTGTTCATTCATCATTCTCTTTCCATTTCATTTCATTTTCAAGGGTTCAATTACCAAATTGGGGTTTGAGTAAGGCAAACCCCTATTCTCTAACCCTTAACCCTTTTCCCCCCCTTTGCATGTGTGTTTTGTAGGTCTTGTATGTAGATTTATCAAAGAGAAAGGTGATAAAAGGTTTTTTTAATTCATCAAAGTCATTCAAGTCAACAAAGACCTAAGAGAAACTTGGAGACCCTTTTTTAGCCCGATTTGTGTAGAATCAGATCTAGACACCTGTTAAGAAGAAAAGTGCAGACTGAGAGCTATAGGTTCCTATTCCAAAATTCTCAAAAGCTGAAGGTGGAATAATTCACCATCAATGGTGAATTAGTCCCACTACCAAGCCTAAAAAGTGATTTCTGCATTTCTGGATACCCATTTGGCTAAAACTAGTTCTAATAGAATCTCCCTGAAGCAAGACTAAGTTGTCCAACTTGGTGTAAGTGTCCCAATTGGCTTTAATACCAAATTTTGTAGGATTCCAAAGCCTCTCAACATCACATTATAGTTTCCATGTGAACCTCTCCAGTCTTGTTCATTTATGTTATTGTTTGTTTGCATTCTTAGGTCATCTTGCATATCACAATGTGTTTTCAAACAACTTTCATTTCTTAGGTTTTGCATTAATAATCATCTTTTATCATTTTATTACATTTATACATTTCATTTAGGAATATTTCATTCATACTTTCAATAGTTTTGAGTGGGGACATTATGCATTTTGTCTCATCTGTCTCCTTTTAGGTGAAAACCTCTAGAAGTGTTAGAGAGCATTGTGGGTACCAGAATCGATGTCCATAGGATGATAATCAACAAATATGACTTAGAGCATAGAAATTTTATAGTGTATGTAATATTATTTTCCTATATTAGCATCCAAATAAACATGAAACCATAGGTGAAAGAAAGAGAGATAGTCTCAATCACATACACTAGTATCCAAAATATTATAAAGAAGAAATTGAATTTCTAAAATGTTGGATTCACAAAATAGTGGTTATTCTTAACTTTATGCATCATCCTCAAAATATACAAATATACACTCAAAACATACCTATATGGTTATGAATCATTTAAAGTATTAATAATATGTGTATACTAACACAAAGTCTATGTAACAAGTAGGAAATAACATTTGTATTATTGAAAAAATATGTGCCACAATTTTTTGAGTTCATCTACCAAATTAATGTGTTCATCATATGAACATGAGAGGGGTACATTATTAGAAGATAGTGATGGCACCTATATCAATTAGGTGTTATATTCATGTTTTAGTGCTTTGCATTGATTAGTAAAATGAACTAGCACTTAATGATATAAACAAGAGGGAGGTGTTGAATGACAATTCTTAGTACCTTTCTTATTCGCATGAGGAAGTAGGACGATCAATTGAGATTCTAAAAGAATGGATAAGAAATTTTTAGGGAGGTCACCATGATGTGTATAGGATAATTGGTATAATGTTTAGATGAAATGAAAGAAGTTCGATTACTTAATAAGGGCTTGCAAAAAAATTATTATTTTCAAAAAGGAAATGGTACCAAAGGGGTAGTTAGTAAAGAAGGTGGAGAAATGAAATGGTGAGGATTTTTGTCAATAAGTGGTGGCTTGTTTATAGGGGGAATATAGGGTTGAATTATATATTGTTAAAATAAGGTGAACTAGTACAAATTTTAATCCTCCAAGAAGTATGCAAATATAATTTTATCAATGCAACATTGGGTTCATAAAGGTACAACATGAAATCCTAAAATTAGTAAATAGAAATTAGTTAACCATATGATATGATTGGAAAACATAGTGGGGTTGTGAGTGATATGATTGTGCTTGTTCTAAGCTCAATGGTGGAGATATTGAGAAGGATTTTCAAGTGGGGGATACATAAAACTAATCAAATTGACCTAATGGGTGACTAACCAATCAGGTTATTAAGTGTAGAGGGTTTTACAATAGTATGTGGGTTGTAGGTTTCATAACACCTAGTGTTTTCCACCATGTAATTATTGTAATGAAAAACTTTTTCTATTTATAGAGTATGAATGTAATGAAAGGAACCTTCAAAATTTACCACAACTTTTACTTTAGTGAAAAATGTGCTTTAATTTCTTCATATGATGAAAAAATAAATGCACAAAGTAATTGTAGGTTGGAAAAACACATTGGGTTGTGAGTGATATGATTGTGCTTGTTCTAAGCTCAAGGGTGGAGAGATTGGGGAGGATTTTTAGGTGGGGGATACATAAATTTAATCACATTGACCTAAGGAGTGATTAACCAACTAGGTTGTTACTTGTAGAGGGTTTTACAACAATACGTGGGTTGTAGGTTTCATAACACATAGTGTTTTCCAACCTATAATTTTACAAAATAATAAGAATGTAATGAAAAGCCTTGTGTTATTTACACAGTAGGAATGTAATTAAATTCACCTTCAAAATTTAAAACAAGTCTTAGAGTAAAAACTATGTTTTAATTTCCTCATATGTTCGAAAAATAAATAACTTTTCATAAGGAAATAACTAATAGGGGACAATATGTTTTCGAAAACTACAAATAATATGATCATTTTTCTATTCCAATTAGATGAAGAAAGTGAAATTCCATTTTTACTATACCAAAGAGTTGTTCTAAAATTTAAAGGTGGAATTCATTACATTCTTGGTGTGTACGAAACATAAAATTTTCATAAGAAAATAATTGATAGGGGATGTGTTTTCCAACACTAAAAATAATGTGAGCATTTTTTTTATTCCAAGCAGACATGAAGAAAGTGAAATGTTATTTTTCCTGTACCAAAGAGTTCTAAAATTTGAAGGTGGACTTCATTACATTCTTGGTGCGTACGAAACAAAAAGAAATCATAAGGAAATAATTGACAAGGGACAATGTGTTTTCTAACACTACAAGTAATGTGAGCATTTTTTTTTCCAATCAAATGAATAAAGTGAAATGCCATTTTTACTATACCAAATAGTTCTAAAATTTTAAGGTGGACTTCATAACATTGTTGGTGTGTATGAATCAAAAACTTTTCATAAGGATATATTTGACAAGGGATAGTATTTTTTCCAGCACTACAATAATGTGAGAATTTTTTATAAGGAAATAATTGATAGGGGACAGTATATTTTCCAACACTGGAAATAATGTGAGCATTTTTCATAAGGAAATAATTAGCAAGGGACTATGTGTTTTCCAACACTACAAATAATGTGAGCATTTTTTGTTCCAATCAAATAAAGAAAGTGAAATGCCATTTTTACCGTACCAAATAGTTCTAAAATTTTAAGGTGGACTTTATTACATTGTTGGTGTGTACGAATAAAAAAAAAATCATAAGGAAATATCTAACAAGGGACAGTGTGTTCCCAACACTACAATAATGTGAGCATTTTTCATAAGGAAATAATTGATAGGGGACAATGTGTTTTCCAACATGGAAAATAATGTGATCATTTTTCATAAAGAAATAATTGGCAAGGGACTGTGTGTTTTCCAACACTACAAATAATGTGAGCAGTTTTTTGTTCCAATCAAATAAAGAAAGTGAAATGCCATCTTTACCATACCAAATAGTTCTAAAATTTTAAGGTGGACTTCATTACATTGTTGGTGTGTACAAATCAAAAAAAAATCATAAGGAAATATCTGACAAGGGATAGTGTGTTTTCCAACACTACAATAATGTGAGCATTTTTCATAAGGAAATAATTGACAAGGGACAGTGTGTTTTCCAACACTGCAAATAATGTGAGCATTTTTCAGAAGGAAATAATTGACAAGGGATAGTGTGTTTTCCAACACTACAAATAATGTAAGCATATTTTTTTATTCCAATCAAATGAAGAAAGTGAAATACCATTTTTATTGTACCAAATAGTTGTTTTAAAATTTTAAGGTGAACTTCATTACATTGTTAGTGTCTACGAATCAAAAATAATTCATAAGGAAATATCTGACAAGGGACAATGTGTTTTCCAACACTACAATAATGTGATCATTTTTCATAAGGAAATAATTGACAAGTGACAGTGTGTTTTCCAACATTAGAAATAATGTGAGTGTTTTTCATAAGGAAATAATTGACAAGGGATAGTGTGTTTTCCAACACTGCAAATAATGCGATCATTTTTTTGTTCCAATCAAATGAAGAAAGTGAAATGGCATTTTTACTATACCAAATAGTTGTTCTAAAATTTTAAGGAAGACTTCATTACATTGTTGGTGTGTATGAATCAAAAACCTTTCATAAGGAATATCTGATAAGGGACCATGCATTTTACAATACTGAAATAATGTGAGCATTTTTCATAAGGAAATAATTGATAGGGGATAGTTTGTTTTCCAACACTAGAAATAATGTGAGCATTTTCATAAGGAAATAATTGACAAGGGATAGTTTTTTTTCCAACACTTCAAATAATGTGAGCATTTTTTATTCCAATCAAATGAATAAAGTGAAATGTCATTTTTACTGTACCAAATAGTTGTTCTAAAATTTGAAGGTGGACTTCATTACATTCTTTGTGCATAGAAAACAAAAGATAATAATAAGGAAATAAATGACAGGGGATAATGTATTTTCCAACACTACAACTAATGTGAGCATTTTCTTGTTCCAATCAGATGAAGAAGTAAAATTCCATTTATTGTACCAAAGAATTTTTATAAAATTTTAAGGTGGACTTCATTGCATTCTTGGTGTGTACGCAACAAAAAACTTTTCATAAGGATATAATTGATAGGGGATAGTGTGCTTTCCAACACTACAAATAATATGAGCATTTTTTATTCCAATCAGATGAAGAAAGTGAAATTTCATTTCTTCTATACCAAAGAGTTGTTCTAAAATCTGAGGGTGGACTTCATTACATCCTTCTTTCATATGAAACATAAAACTTTTCATAAGGAAATAATTGGTAGGGGACAGTGTCTTTTCTAACACTACAAATAATGTGAGCTTTTTTTTGTTCTAATCATGTCAAAAAAGCAAATGTCATTTTTACTGTAACCAAAGAGTTCCCCTAAAATTTTAAGGTGGACTTCATTAAATTTTTGGTGTGTACAAAACAAAAACTTTTCATAAGGAAATAACTGACAACCTTGGCATAGTGTGTTTTCCAACACTATAAATTAATATGAGCATTTTTTGTTCCAATCAGATGAAGAAAGTGAAATACCATTTTTACTGTACCAAAGAGTTGTTCTCAAATTTTAATTTGGACTTCCTTACTTTCTTGGTGCATATGAAACACAAAGTTTTCATAAGGAAATAATTGATAGGGAACAATGTGTTTTCCAACAGTGCAAATAATGTGAACATTTTGTGTTCCAATTAGATGAAGAAAGTGGAATTCCATTTTTACTATACCAAAGATTTGTTCTAAAATTTTAAGGTGGACTTCATTTCATAATTTTTCTTTTAAAACAAAAAGAATCATAAGGAAATAACTGACAAGGGATGGTGCATTTTCCAACATTGCAAATAATGTGTGTATTCAAAAAGTTAAATATTTTCTATGTTTGAAATCCTACAAAGATCTCCCCTTTCTTTGTCCAGTCCATAAAATTAGCCACCCTTTCTAATAAACCTCCTCTTGACACTTGGTTATTATCTCTTTCTTGATATCTCATATATAAAAACTCACAATTCCAGAAATAACATAAGGTACTAGTAAGTGAGAAATATTTATTAAAATTTAAGATAGGTACATATCATGAGGAAGTATTGCATCACATTAAAGGATATATGTCATTTATTTTTCAGAATCTTGGTCATGGTAGTATGAGAATAAATTCATACATTTTTATAAAGAGAATACTTACACTATAATGAAGGACAAAAAGAAACATACTCTAGGGATGGATGATTTGATAAACTATTTGAATGTCATAAACTATTTTACCAAGATCTAGATTTGAAAGTAGTTATGACTAGATCATAATAGAGGGAGGGAGAGAGGGAGAGGGAGAGAGAGGGAAGGAGGTATATAGTAAGTGGTAGGATGGGAGGGATATGAGGGAGAGAAAGAGGGAAGAAGAGAGATAGGGATAGGTATAGGGAGTGGTAGGGTGGGAGGGATAGGTATAGAGAGAGTTAGGGAGGGAGGGAAGGAGGGGTAGGTGGAGAGAGGTTGTGTGTGTGTCTGAGGGAGAGAGAGGAGGAAGGATGGAGATAAGAAGTGGTAGGGTGGGAGGGATAGATGGAGGGAGAGAAAGAGGGAATGAGGGAGATAGGAATTGGTAGGGTGGGAGGGATAGAAGGACCCAAAATGGACTTAGTAGGAGGGAGAGATGTGATGGTGGATTGTGGGAAATTTAGGCACCCAAAATGGATTTCATGAGACCAATATTTTATAGAAAATAATTAGTATGGATTTCATAGGGTATCCTTCATAGTACACACTTCACATTATACATGTTGCTTCATATAAGAAATTGCTCAATGTCAACAACCAACATTTTCTCATTATGTATAAGAAGACCAAATTATGTGTTACTTAATTTAAGGAATTGCTTCATATAATTAACAAAGAGAGAGATGGGGGAAAGAGGGACAATCATATCACTCATGTCACTCAAATTTGGTAAGGGAGAGAGGGAAGGAGGGAGTGAACAATAAAGGGAGGGGTAGATGGAAAGAGAGATATGGGGGGGAAAGGGAAAAAGAGAGGAAGAGGAAGGTTAGGAGGGATAGGGAGAGATGAGAGATAGATAAAAAAAATTCCAATTGTATTTATTTCATGGAATTCTTAAGTTCAAGAATCTTTGACTTCATTTTCTCAAATTGACTTATAGCATCATCTCTCTCTTTTCTTACACAAATTCATATGTAATACAAAACCTCTTGACCTTATCCACTTTTGTATTTCCATTTTCCCATTGCACATACTACACACACACCTTCCTCAACTTCTCAAGAGAAGGAATAATATCTTTATACAATACATTATATATATAATTCACTTTGTTCTTCTTCTTTTCTAAGTTTTTTAAGAGTAGATTCCTTTTTCATTCCATACATTATAGTACCTTCTACCTCGAGTTCCTCATTTCCATTTTCCCATTGTACATAGTGCACATGCTCCTTCATCAACTTCTCAAGAGTAGTAAGGATCTCTTCAGTCAATGCATTGTCTATCTCATTCATTTTGGTCTACTTCTTTTCAAGTTGTGTTAGAGAAAGAGGCAAGGAGGGAGATAGAGAGAGGTTGGGTAGGTGAGGTAGGTATAAAGAGAGTTAGGGAGAAAGGGGGGTAGGTGGAGAGAGGTTGTGTGTGTGAGAGGGAGAGAGAGGGGAAATTAGAGATATATGGAGTGGTTAGGTGGGAGGGATATAGGTACATATAGAGAGAGGTTGGGAGAGTTATGTATAGAGATAGTGAGAAAGAGGGAAAGAGGGACAAAGGGATGGATGGAGAGATAGATATTGTGAGGGGTAGGTGGAGAGAGGTTGTGTGTGTGTGAGGGAGAGAGAGAGGGAAGGAGGGAGTGAGTGATAAATGGATGGGTAGATGGAAAGAGAGGGGAAAGAGGGACAAAGGGATGGAGAGGAAGGTTAGGAGGGATGGTGAGAGATGGGAGATAGCGAGAATTATATAGGGATAGAAGGAGGGAGAGAAAAAGGGAAGGAGAAAGACAGGGATAGGTATAGAGAGTGGTAGGGTGGGAAGGATAGAGTGAAGGAGGGAAGGAGGGAGATTAAGAGTGTTAGGGTGGGAGGGATAGATATAGAGAAAAGAAGTAGAGAAAAGTGAATGAGATTGATAATGTATTGATTGAAGAGATTCCTCTTGCTTTGACAGGATAATGTGTTTTCCAACACTACAAATAATGTGAGCATTTTTTTGTTTCAAATAGATGAAGAAAGTGAAATGCCATTTTTACTGTACCAAAGAGTTGTTCTAAAATTTTAAGGTGGACTTCATTACATTCTTGGTGTGTATGAAATTAAAAAAATATATATAAGGAAATAATTGATAAGGGACAGTGTGTTTTCCAATACTGCAAATAATGTGAACATTTTTTTGTTCCAAATCAAATGAAGAAAGTTAAATGTCAAGAGAAGGAAGAATCTCTTCATTCAATACATTAAATCTATCTTATTCACTTTGGTCTACTTATTTTCAATTTTTTTTAGAGTAGAAGTATAAAGGGATAGGGGGAGGGAGATGTCTAAATTTCTTCATTTATTCAACTCCACTTATATCATCATCGCTAACTTTATTTTCTTGCACAAATTCATATGCAATAAAAAACCTCTTGACAAAGGGATAAAGGGAGAAATAAAGGAAGGGGTAGCTGGAAAGAGAGAGAGGAGGGAAAGAGGGACAAAGGGAGGAAGAGGAAGGTTAGGAGGGATGGTGAAATAAGAGTGATAGAGGGAAGTATATAGGAATGGGGAAAGGGAGAGGGGGAGGAGGGTGGCTTGTTTATAGAGGGAATATTAGGTTGAATTATATATCATTAAAATAAGGTGGGGTAAGTGCACAAAGATGGTTCCCAAAAAGGGGGCTTAAGTGGCAACTTTTTTTTAAAAATTAGGAAATACTGACCTTGGATGTGAAATTGCGGATAGTTACACTCAAAAAATTTAGATGGAACAAAAAAAAGGATTGAAGTGCTTTAAGTCTACTTTCTAAACTACTAATTTATTTTGAAAATGGTTGAGATTAAGGGGTTCAAGCAAGAAACGTACACAAGTTGGTGTTGTTTTTGTCCAAAAAAACATAACATAGCAACTCTTGTATGACCCTAACACGATGAATTTTTTTTTAGTATTTTTAAAATTGCTATGGTTAGAAGTTATCTAATAGTATTTAGTTGATGCACAATTTTTCTGATAATTTTTTAATGAATATTTTATTTTTTACTAATTTTTGAAGTACACCCTTCCTCAAAAATAGAATTTTGGCTGTGCTACCCCTACAAATTTTGGAAACTAATTATTTATTTTTTAAATTGTAGAATGGAGTCTAGTTTCTAAAAATGTAATTTATTTGAATTTTCGATGAACAAATAATTTATAATGAAAAAACAACAAATGCTAATTTTTTCCAAAAAAGAGACTCAAACAAAAGAAATTATGGATGAAAGGCTTAACATTGTGAGAAAGTGAAAAAAAATTAAATTTTTTTTGGATAGATAAGAGAGAACCTAACATTACCCAGATGTTTGATTTGTTTGATATTGAACCACGTACAATCCTGATGGTGAGCACAAACTCAATTATGTGAAATATTGTAGAATTTGCAAAAACATGTCTCAGGTCATTGTGAATTCCCTCCAAGCCTTTGGGTTGGTATTCCAAGGAAAATAGAAATTCCAAGGCTTGGGGATTCCCAAAGCAAGATATAACATGAGCATGTTATAACACGCTCGCATTATATCTCAATTTTGACATGGTTTTTTGTATGTTTTGGGAACATGTCTAGCAAGACATAACGCGAGTGTGGTATAATGTGCTCACATTATGTCTTGCTTTATGTTAAATACTACTCTGTGGATATGTTTATATATTTTATGTTTGTATGAACATATATGCTTATATTCATGTATGTATGTATGTATGTATGTATGTATGTATCAATGCACATATATTATGTATTCCTATATGTATGTAAAAGATTTATTATCTACACATATGAAATGTATACTTGTATGTATGTATTTATGTATGTCATGAGGATGGGAATTTTAGAGAGAGAGAGAATCTAGAGTTGTCTAGGTAGAGGTGGGAGGAAAGAGGGAGAGAGAGAGAGAGAGAGTCTAGAGAGAGAGGAGAGGGAGAGGGGGTGGAAGTTATATTTTAAGAGAGAGGGAGTGAGAGAGAACAGGTTGCAGTGAGAGGGACTTAGCTAGGTATGGTGGGAGGGATAGAGGGAGGGAGAGAGAGGGGGGACCGAGAGAGAGAGAATTGAGAGAGGGAGAGAGAGAGAGGGGGGAGACATAGAGAGAGAAAGAGAGAGTTGTGTAGGTAGGATTCCAAAGGGAGAGACTTGAGAGATATGTAGTTAGAGGGAGTGTGAGAGAGAGGGAGTGTGAGTGAGAGACCTAAGAGGGAAAGGGTGTGGGAGGGATTTACTTGATAGAGGGAGAGAAAAAGGGGGGTGGAGTGAGAGGAACTTATCTAGGTAGGTGGGAGGGATAGATAGAGAGAAGGGAGAGAGAGAGTTACTTAGGTAGGTTTCCAGAGGGAGAGGCCTAAGAGAGAGAGGGGGTGGGAGGGAGAGACATGAG
>VDFB02271358.1:40223930-40318971 GCA_007258455.2 Sequoia sempervirens
AGAGGGTATAGGGGAGAGAGGAGAGAGGAGAGAGACAGAAAGAGTGAGTGAGAGAGAGAGAGACTTGAGAGAGGGAGAGGGGGTAGGAGGGAGAGACTTGAGAGAGAGAGAGAGAGAGATAGAGGGAGTGGGAGAGAGATAGGAGTGAGTGAGAGTATAAGGGTTAAGGGTAGAGGGTAGAGGGGAGAGAGATAAAATTAGGGTATAGATGATATAGACAAAGAGAGAAAATAAATCTATTAAAAAACCAACTTTCTCATAATGTGAGCACGTTTTGAAGAAGTAGAGATATGACCATTTTAGCAAGAAGTAACGTGCTCACGTTATAACATGGGAACATTTTTTCTTTCTCTAAAAATGGTAAAAAACTCAATATACCCATGATCTCATGGTCCACATTCTACATATTCTCTTGGTTTTGCGCGTGCTCTAACAAAAAGTAGCTTTTTGATGATGTTGTGAAGTGTGCATGCATTTTTTCACATTCCACCACATTTTTCATGATCTTTCCACCACCTTTGCATGAAATACCAGAGTTTCACATTGAAAGGAATATAATATCAATTCAAGTTTGAATTCTAGTGAAAACTAATATACAATTGAAGTTTGGAGGGGAACAAGCTTTTGAAAAAGTCAAATTGTTGAGGAGTTTGAAGAAAGAAGAAGCAAAGGCTACATAATTGGGTGTAACTCCTCCATTTGAAACTCTAGTTTTTTAGGTATGTGAATTATTTACACATTTTCTTTCATTCTATTATGGCTTGCTTTCTTTTTTGTTATTTTTCATATTCCATGTTGATCATTGTTTGTTTGTCATTATAACCTTAGGTTGTCAATGCACATTTTAAATTACACAATTCTACACTTTCCAATTACATTTTTAAACCACATCTCTTTGAGGAATTTTATTATTTAACAATTGACTTACCTTGTGAACACTTCCACATTTTGTATACACATATATATGAAATAATTTTTAAGTAAAATAAAACATCATTGAGGTATTTTGTCAAACAGTTATACCAACCAACTAATTGCCTTGTCCATGCTACCAAATTTTCCATACATATCTCTAAAAATTTGGAATATACTCCTCCCACATTGATCTCTTTGAAACTATTTTGGTTTTCATCTCTATTTCTAAATTACCTCATCACTAAAGCTACCTCATCACCTTTATTGTGATATATTTTAAATGTTTCCTTGATTAGTCTACCTACAAGGGATTCTAACTCTTCTCTCCACTATTTCAAGACTCTTTATTCAAGTCTAAGTTAGAATCATGGGGAAAGGTGCAGAATATCTTTCAAAGCATCTACCAAAAACAACAAACCATCAAGGGTACTTATAACCATAAACACAACTTGAGAAGATCAATTGACAATTCACCAAAAACTCATTTCAACTCTCAACAAAAACCCTTCATTTTCACTTAATTGCTATAAAACATCAAATAGTCAAACTTGTCTCCAAACCATTATCAAACTCAAAAAAATCTCAACCATCATCATTCTAACAAGAACAAATAAAAAACCTGATTAGGAAACTTTGAATCCATCCATCCATTCAACATGTACCAATTTACTATTCAAAGCAACTTGCCCCACAAGGAAAAATGACAACAAACCAGCCATTCATGCTTCTAATATTTTACCATAGTTAGAAGAAACTATAATCATCATGCTTTAGATTTAAATAAACCAAATACCTTGTGAGAAAACTCTAAAACATTCAATCTTGGTCAACATGCATACTCAAGTCACCAATTTGCACCATGGTTCCACATTATTCAAAACACCAAAACAACAAATTTTATTTCTAAACTTTGTCCAAGCATTAATTACCAGCATCACTTAGATAGATTCAAACCAAAATCCATCACTCAAATCACTATTTAAACAAAATTACTCTTTCTAGTAGTCAAGGCACCAAATTCCTAGTAGGTTTCCAAACCCCTAAATCGGGTGTTTCTCTTAACCCACCTTGAACCTTTACAAACCAAAAGAATATTAAATAACCCTTTTCAATGTTATTTAACATACTTGAATAGCAGGGTATGTTACTTTGGAAAATATAACACCAAAAATGACTTTCCCATGGTAGAATGCACCAAATTAGGTCAATTTTGTGAAGCAACTATCAACAAAACAACTCCAAAGTGTTAAATAACCTTGGGAAACATATAGAAAGACTCAATAATGCACTATATTGTAAAACCATCATCCTAGGTCATCATTGTCTAGATATGACAAGGGTTTATAGGAAATATACCTTCCCAGCCTTATTTTACATAACCTCTACTTCAAACATCTTCCAAATGATATGAAAAAACTATAGGAACCAACTCTCAACCATCTTGTAAGCATCTACAACAAATTCCAATATGAAGCCATCATTTTCCATGGTAAAACTTAGAAATTCTTGAGAAGGAAGCAATAAAACTTCATATTCTTGCCTTCCCTTGCACTTACACACACATTAAAATTGAAAAGTAACTAATTCAATCCATTCCACCAGTCTAACTAACCCTACATCGGTGGAATGAAAGATTTAACTCCTTAATGGACTCTCAAAACCACATTCCTTTGAACCCTCCTTTTTCACAACTTTCCTTAGGGTTTATTGAGAAACCACATTCCTAACTTCTCCACAGCCAACCAAGGCTTCTAACATCTTGATTTCAGTTTGCACAAACTCAAAAGAACAAGAAATGTTGCTGCCGCCAAATTTTACACACATTTCCCCTTTCAAACCTCACCATTTCACTCAAAATAGCACATTTTAACCATTAGGGAATCATGCCCAAACACTCAAAAAACTTCCCCTAGTCCCAGTACTCATTCAAACATCTATCCCTAACATTTTATACCTATCCCACCTAGTAACATAAATTACAGAGGGTGGGATAGGTTTTATTTCATTGTGGACAACTACAAACCCTTAAAACAGGGTTACATGGGCTACTTATAGTAAATTGGATCAAACTTTCACCAAACACAATAATTGGATATTTAAACTTGTTCCCACCAAAAATTATTTGTTTCAACTTCCTCCAATGACCATTTGAAGCAAATGACCATTGGCATTCTACAAACTTTCATTTTTGCACTTTTTTACACTTTTTGAAATGACAACTTTTCATATTTTACAAAAGTTTGCAATTTTTAACTTTCTAACCTCCTATAGGATGATTGTAAGTATTTTTTATGAAGCCTTGAATGACATATATTTCATTTATTTGAATGGATAGATTTTTGAGGAAATAATATTCATCTCATTACCATACTACAGGTAAAATTATTTGCCATGCCAAAGAAACGAACAAGGAATAAAGTAACAGACGAATAGTATGAAACCAAAAAAGAAAAGGAGAGAGAATGGGTGGTGGCATATCGTGATAAGAACAAATTGGGTACTATTGATGAAAACAAGCCAACTGAAGAGGAACCTCAACCGTCAAAAAGAGAATAGGCATTGGCAACAAAAAGGGAATGAATTTCAAAGCATTGTGGTAAGACAAATTCAAATATCGTAGTTGGAGACACACCCTCTATAACAAGTGAATACGAAGGGACACCATTAAGCATAAGTGAATATGGAGTGACACCATCTATCGCAAGTGAATATGGTTGGACACCATCCAACGCATCTCAAGTTGAGAGTACGTCATCACTAAAATTTGATGAAGAAGGTATACCATCATCACCACATGAACCTCAAGGTATGTCTTCTACTCTAGCCTCGATCAAAGGTATGCAATCTAGCCCACCTCAATTAAATATTGATGAAATTCCTAATGTTGAGATGTATGTACCTAGGAGAACACCACCTAGAATTTTGTGTAGAAATCCAAAGTATTTGATTAATATTGATGAGGATATTTTGTAGCACATGGAAGGTAAGATTCCAGCACGCACTTGTAGAAGATATGCTGATGAGATTTGGAAATTCTTCTTTGAAAGGTTAAATGAGACTGCAAGATGTCAACTATTTGTTGAAATAATGTGGGGTATAAATTATAGAAACATCATGAAGACTCTTGGGTTGAGAACATCGAATGCATCAAGTGAAAACACTATTGTAAAAAATCTAATGGATGCTTATGAGAGTGTGGGTAAGACCTCACACTCGACATGTCATTGCATTTATTTTGGTAAGTAGTCAAACAAAGAGAGCTCGTCTCATTAGAAAGACGAGTGAACAAATGAAAATTAGTAGAAAAGCTTTATCAAAAGTCATTCAAAGGTGGCAAAGAATTGAGGGCACCGATTGAAATGAATTATGGGAATTCTCGGGGAGACTACCACAAAAATAAATAAATTTTTTTTGAAGCATTGAGAACACTAATTGAAGAGTATTGGAAGAATAACACATGACCATCTCTAAATCAAAGGGATGTGGTAAGAAGGAGAATCGATATTCAGAACCATAAGCCACATCCAAAGCATTTTTTGGATACGACTCAAACCCAATTTTTTCATAAATTTCGAAAGGATTATCCTCAAATTAGTATTTGTCAAATATTTTTTGAAATGCTTAAACCTTTTTATGTCAAGATAAATCAAACATGCACTACTTGTTGTTGTAGACTACATATTGAATTCTCTAACCATTATGATGTTTATCATTCTATATGTTTAGATTTGCATACTAACGATGTTTTGTAGGATTGTGGCATAAAAGCCCCACCAAAATCTTCAAGAGAGTTCTTATCAAAAAATTTATGTGAAATAAAGGATGGCCAAATATTCTATAGGACAACATGCTTGGATGATTCATGCAATTGTTGCGGTGGCTTGCAGCGTATGCTAGTATGTCAACATATGGAAAGCACAAATGAGGTGGAACAAAAAATAGTAGAGTTCGAGAAGTATAAAACAATGGCATATGTTACAAAATATGGGTCTCAAGAAAAAAGGTGTAATCACAATATTAAACTCTACATTATAGGTTTTGATATTTGTGCACATAACATTTATTCATGCAGCTGATAGTACAAAGAACCAAAGGAAGGTATTGAGGGAGTATCACTTTTATATTAGCGATGATCACACACATTCTCCAGAGTTCGTACAAGGTTGCTTCTAGATGTTCTACATTGATTTGGCTCAGAGGGGCATAACATAAGGTCAGAAAATAATATGGTTAGATAATTGTGTAGCATGGTTCAAGAACTTGTGCATGTTCTACTAGTTGAGCAGGACGCATGTCATTATAGGTGTTTAGCATATGTGGAACTTTTGTGAGGCCAGGCATGGAAAGGGGGAGAATGATGGTGCAGGAGCATGCGTGAAAAGAGCATTATCACAAGAAGAGTTAAAGTATAAAGATAGTGCAAAGTTCACAAATGCAAAATCAATCATCAAGTGGTGTAATGCTTCGATGGGTCCAGGTAATGAAGGTACGTCTTTAGATATAATATTTTTTTGGTTGATGGATGATACTAACATTGCACCATATGAGGATTGTTGTACACTAACAAGATCAAGTGAGCTATACTCATTCCTTAGCTCAAATGCAAGTTCATGGTCGAATCAATACACAAAAGATGGCATGCTTTTGTTCTTCATGTACAATGCAAGCATGGAATGATTGTGAGTCAAGGGAGTGGGTTGAAAACTGGTTGACAAGTTATCTTATCCCACTTCAAATGTATTTCCTTTTGATGGAATTCAAACTAACACAGATGGAATCATCAGTTGAATTTGACCACGTATTAGATCTAGTTCAACCAAGTAATATATCTACTTGCTTAGTTTTTTAAATTCCATATTGTTATCTTACTTTGTAGTGTATTCAGAATGTTGACTAATTTCAAGAGATTTGTTGCACATATCAATGCAAAGCATGTTTATGCAGTTATTATAGATGAAGAAAATGAAGAGGGAATAGACTATTACTTGTGTCATTGTGTTGAGGCAAAAAAGAAATTGGAGGCCCCAGTTATAGATGGAGAAAACATCGAATACCCTACAAGCTCAGTTGTTGTTACTGGAACCTGGCTTAGAAGGTACCCACATTAGAGTATTTTTTGGTGTGAATAAATGTCTTGTACCTAGCTAATTCACACATTAGGTACTTAGGGGACATATTCACATGTTAAGTTTACTTAGGATATAAGATCTTTTCTAGAAGTCTTAGTTGGCTTTTCTAGAACTTATCTTATCTAGCTATATTGCATGATTCCTAGGTAGTTAGTTGTATCATGTCATAGGATTAAGACACTTGTCATGATCTTGTCTAATCCCATCTCTCTACCTTTCCTTTATAAGCAAGGCATCTCATGCACATTTGCATATTCATCAATTTTTCAATCTTGCATTGTGAAGCAATCTTTCTTTCCATTCTCTCTTGTGTAAGTGGTTTTGTTCTAGCAACTATTCTTGGGGGTGTTGGGGAGTCACCATTTACTCCCACATGGTATCAAAGCTCCCCAGGTGTTGCAGATTCCTTCCAAAAATTTGAGGGTATTGTGTTGGCTTGAATTATTTTGTTGGTTGTAGATTGGGGTTTCAAAGACCTCATGGTTGAGATTAGAAGGTTCTGCAAATGAATTTTGACTATAAATTCGTCCATTTTGGGTAAAGTTGTTTTTGAAGATTTTTTTTTATGCTGGAATAGCCTCCCAAGTGGTACATTTTTTCTATTATTTACAAAAAATTATTATGAAAAATATTTTTCTACAATCTATTGTTAAAATTTGGGGCAAATTTTTTTCTATCAAGCAAAAGTTCTATGCAAATTTTTGTATAGTTGGGCAATATATTTTGTTGTTGGATTTTTCAATATTCTACAAATTTTTGCATACCCTCTGTCACTGGTCACATCCACCAATATGCTAGTCTTTATTACTTTGGCACTACACTGCAATCATCGGGCGGTTGATTTTTACAAGGGTACATCAGTTGGTACCATTCTTCAGCCTCGTCTGCTCTTGTTGACACTCCAACCTTTGTCGTCTTGCATCAGTCATCAGAAGTCACATCGGTGAATATTTTACACCGAAGGCATATCCAATATGAGAAGAGCCGACCTCTTTTTCATTATCAATGGCTAAAACTTCTCGGGAGACGATTAAAATCATTTCATCCGTCCAATTTTTCTGTTTGTTTTGGCGTCAATTTTATTTTCACTTTCCGTTGGTATCACTGCTTTTCCCTGGCCGGGCTTAACCGACACACTCTAAGCGCTGACTGCTTAGGTGGCCGGGCCCATTCACCTGACATTTTATGTACCTTATCATATCAACGCTTTTGCATTTTACAAATTCCGTTTCGGTAAACTCTTTCCTCCGTTTTTAGGTTTAAAGTGATTCTTTTTACTCCCACATTCTATGGGAGAATAAATACCGTGGAATCCTTTCCTCTAAATACTTAGCCCAGTAATGTTATATCCCTGCATTTTAAAACACAAGTGTGCGCTAATGTGTAGGAGATGAATTCGGTGTCAGAGCAATTAAAATAAAAATCAAAGATGGTGAAAATAAAAAAATATCTAATAATAAATATATATAATGAAAGGTTTTTAATAAATTTTATATAATAATTTTTTTTTTAATTTTTTAAAATATTTTTTTTGTTACAAGGATCATATATATATATATATATATATATATATATATATATATATATATATATAAAATATGATTTCTTCTGATAACATATGTCTTTTACAATAATATTTATTTTTTTCATTTAGTATTTAGTACTTTAATTTTTAGTTTATAATTATTGGAAATTATTTTATTTTATTTAGTCAAGAGTTAATTCTATTTATAGTTATTTTTTAATTTGAAATGTTTATTATAAAAAAAATTCAAGAATAAAATAACAATAATCAATATTATAATTTCTAACATATTACAATAAAACTAATTTCAATAACACTTTTACTAAAATGATTTGTGAGAAAATAATTCTTAAATGAAAATATAACAATAAAATAATAAATATAAACAACTTTCAAAATATTATAATTCATAAAATTACAAAGACAAAGTGAAATAATTCCGAAAGAAGAGATAGAAAAATTTGTTAAAGAGTTAGAAAAATAAATCATGGAACCAAAAAATTATGTGTATACTAGATTTAAACCTACAAGAAAGGGTCTTAGGGAAAATTATTGAGCATGAACAAAAGAAAGAACAATTCTGGATCTACAAGAAAGGGATAATAAACACATAATTGAGGAGTATAGAAAAAGAACTATGAGTTTCAAAAAATTAAAGTCATCTCTTTCAAAAGGATTATATAAATCCTTATGTGAATGAGAAATTATGATAGTTGAGCTTGAGGAAGAATAAAATTCAAAGTTGGAAGAATGTGAAAGGGAGTATATTTTGGAAGAATCCATCAAGAAGATGAAAGGTATGGATCTTTTCTTAGAAAATAAATCCTTATTACTTGTCAAGGTTGAAAGTGAAAAAAAAATCACTTTTTGAAAATATGGTTGAAAAATATGTTCCTTTCTAAGAAACATCCATCAGTCTTTAAAAATTGAATTAAAAACATATAGATTGAAAAAAAAATCACTTTTTGAAAATATGGTTGAAAAATATGTTCCTTTCTAAGAAGCATCCATCAGTCTTCAAAAATTGAATTAAAAACATATAAGATTGATGTCCTAAATAATTATGCTAATGAGTGTGCACTTTGAGAGAGAATTCTATTTAATTTTAGTATTAAAATTTTGAGCCATAAGAAGGTTTGTGATGATGCCAATATCTCTAGTTCAATAAAGGGAGCTAATAGCTTTGACTATATGTATGTTATTAGATATCTTTTACTTCATGCTTTAGTATGTTTGTTTTGTTAGCATCACAAGACAAATCATAACAAAGGTGAAATAATTCAAACTTATCATTCCTAAGATTATGAAATTCAAGAGTTAATTGAAGACATGTGATGAGAAATATAGAAGCTTTTCCTAACTATTAACCAAACAACTAAAAAGGAAATATATTAAGGAACACATGAAATTGTTGGAATCTTTGTTTGGTTTAATTTTATCATTGTTAACAAATTCATCATATCATTTTCTTCGATAATTAGACGAATTAATTTGTCCATGGAAAATCATAAGGTAGGTGATCAATTGTATGTTTAGAAAATTGACATTAATTTATGTTTATTTACATAAAATTTATTTTATAAATATTTTTCATTTACTTAGAAGATTTTAATTTTTTTTTTTAAAAAGACAATTCTAAGTAAATTATAAAATTATAAAATAATTCGTAAATAAACAAAAACTTTAATAATTCTTAGATAGTTTTAATTTTTTTTAAACATTTAGTTGTGTTTCAATTTTTATATATGATCATATGACATATAAAATAACTCTTAATAAATAAAAATTTAAATAATTCTTAGATAATTTTAATTTTTTAAATAGTTACGTATGTTTCAATTTTTATATATGATCATGGCATGTCACTTTATGTCTTATTACTATTGTAGATATCCATTATTTATTTAGATTTTGAGAGGTACAAGTATGGTTATAATTCAATGGGGGAATTATTATTGTTTAATATTTCTAATTTAATAAAATTGAAATATATTTTTATGAATAAAGAAAAGGTAAGAAAAATGATATTAAATTTGAATATTATAAATTTTCCTACTATTCATTAACATGGACTATAAAATATTTTGTCCATTTATTTTTATGAATTATAATATTTTGAAAGTTGTTTATATTTTTTATGTTATTGTTATTCTTCATTTAAGAATTATTTTTTCACATATCATTTTAATAATAAATGTTATTAGAATTAGTTTTGTTGTAATATGTTAGAAATTATAATATTGATCTTATTGTTATTTTATTCTTGAAGAATTTTTTATAAGAATCATTTCAAATTAAAAAATAACTATAAATAGAAATAACTCTTGACTAAATAAAATAAACAAAAATTCTAATAATTATAAAGTAAAAAAAAAACTTCAAGTAAATAAAACTAAAGTGTCAAATACTAAAAAAATGTATATTATTATATTAACAAGTTTAATTACTATATTTATATTATTTTAAAAGTAAGATAATAATATTATATCATATATTATCATAAAAGACATATAGCATTATTTTAATTGTTAAAAAAAAAATTATCTTTAATTATATTTATTATTAATCCAATTTTAATTAATTATTTAAATTTTCATATTATTTAAATACCAAGGCATCTTTAATTAAACTGCCTTACACCGAATTAATCTCCTACATATAGGCAGACACTTCTGGTTTAAAATACGATGCTATAATATTACTCCGATGGAGTATTTATAGGAAAGGATTCCACGGTATTTATTTTTGCATAGAATGTGGGAGTAAAAAGAATAACTTAAAACGTGAAAACGGAGGAAAGAGTTTACCGAAATGGAGTTTCTAAAAAGAAAAAAACATGAATAGGAAGGTACGTAAAATGTCAGGTGAATAGGCCTGGCCACTAAGCAGTCAGCGCTTAGAGTGTGCCGGTTAAGCCGACCCCTTTTCCGTGCATGTTTTAATGGCTGGCATCGCAAACGTGTTTGTACAAACAAATGTAGGCATTATTTCCACCAATATTTTTTCTCCCTCCGAGGGCATGTAAAGATTTTTCCTCCGCCACCGTACGATTTCATCGATATATTATTGCTAACAGATAGAGCCTCATTAATGTCTCATTCTTTTTATAGAGTGCCAATGGCCAAAAAGTAAAACTTGTGACATACGACTGAAGATCCTAGTGCTCCTTTTCTTGTTTAACTCTTTCTGCTCGCTCTGTTTGCAATCTTTCATTCTAATGTACGCCAAAATAGATTGGTGTTGGCCTCCAAGAGCAGGTGATCACTCCACTGAGGCCCTACCTCTACTCACCACAAAAGTCTTGTGCTAGCCGCACGGAGGAGGAGAGATTGGCTCCTTTAGAAAAGGAGTTTGACTGATTCTATTGAACCATGTGGAGCTTGAAGGTACAACAGAAATATATTTTATGTCTTGCCTCTCTGTTAAACACTCTGCAAACACCAAATTACGCCAAAGAAAATATCAACTGCACTGGTTGATGATGTAGAGAATGGCGGCTTATCTTGATGGATTACACCATAAGAGATTGGCATCGGCCTCTCCACTCAACAAGATTCTCTTAAAAAATTCTTCAAATACCACACCTTAATTGGCAAATTGTTAGCCAAAAACAAAGACTCCATAGTCACAAAATGTCTATAAAATGGGAGTGTGGAGGTCTGGAGCTAAGCTGCATGGAAAATTGGAAGGCTGCAAGTGTTGGTCTATTGATGAAGTCATGAGGATCTTCAATGACCAAATCTGCTTTCTTAAAAAAAAATGCCTGCAAGCTATAAACAATAGATTGATGCTTAGTATGTAGGCCATGTTGGAGATGCTCTGTTAGACATGTCTGCAAAATTTTGAAGCATAGACAAGATACATGAACTATTTGATAGGAGACCTAAAATAAATGTGGTCATGTTGAATGCTAGAATTGCAGGGTATGCACAAAATGCATTTGTTGAAAAGGATCTAGAAACTTTCAGTCGAATGTCATGGGTACATGTAAACCCAGAATCTGCAATCTTTGCCATCATCCTCCCTGACTGTGGCAAAATGGGATCTTTCAAATGGGGTAGGACATCCACCAGAGGATAAAGGAAAGGAATTTTATCAGATGTTGTACCTGCAACTGCCCTGGTAGACATGTATACAAAATGTGGAAGCATAGACAAGGCATGTGAACTGTTTGACAAAATACCCCAAACAAATTTGGTCTCATGGAATGCCACGATTGCAGCATATACGCAAAATGGATTAGTTGAAAAGGCTTTATAAACTTTCAAGCAAATGCAATTGGCAGGTATAAACCTAGACACCACAACCTTTTCCAGCATCCGCCAAAATGGGAGCTTTGGAACAAGGTATTCAGTCAATCAAAGGATAAAGGAAAAGGACTTTGTTAGATGTATAAAGCTTACTGGAATGAGGTATTTGGTCAGATATTATTGTTGGGAATGCTCGAGTAGACATATATGGAAAATTGAAAATTTTGAAGCATAAACAAGGCACATAAACTGTTTGACAAAAACACCTCAAAGAAATGTATTCTTAGGGAATGCAATGTTTGTGGGATGGATTTTACAAAGATTCTCTCAAAATATTTGAATTAATGAAGAACTTTGGAACCTGTCCTGACACCATAAGCTTTTCTTGTGTTATATGTGCATGCAGCCATGCAGGTTTAGTGAATGTGAGCTGTACATACTTCAATCACATGGGTAACAAAGACCAGATTTTCTACAGCTGTTGTATTGCATGCCTGGGGTGGATGTGTGGATCTGTCTATAGGTTTAGAGTATTTACAACAATGCTATTTTTTTATTTAGATTCTAAAAAGGATGTGATTAATGTTATTTTCTCAAACATCTATGTAGAAATGTGAGCAAATGGTAAGAGGATTGATGAAAGATAAGGAATTAAAAAGCTCCTTGGATATTGTTGGATTGATGAAAGATAAATGATATTTTAAAGGGTGAGATAGTATTAGAATAATTAATATATAATTAAATTTTTAGAATATAAATAAATTAATATATATCTATTTTAATTAATCTAGATAAAGAAGTATACTAAATATTTGAACATTGAAGCCTTGTTTTAAGCTCACCTTTTTCTCACCAAGTAAACTCAATTCAATCAAATGAACATCTGTATAAAATCCCATCTGGTTTACATTGAACATTTTAAACTCAATTACTTTTGCCTACTTCATGTGGGTTATGTGAATCATTATTTTGAAATTATATTAAATGGATACAATTATTAAACATTTTTGGGAATCTTGTTACAAGAGTACATTCCTCTTTCTTAATATTGTTTTCACTATTAGTGTGCAACGGATACACCGAAGAAGTGTGAAAGGTCAACTAAGATAAAATTTGGTCTATTTTTTGCATACATTTGGAGTACATGAGGTCCATTGGTAGGCCATTTAGTAAATGATGTTGTTTGTGCAATAATGGTCTCAATGGAGAAGTGATAGCTTCAAATAAACTATGCATCCACTTACATGGATCCAAACATAATTGAAATAAAACCTCTAAATCAGGAAGATAATTGGTCTCCATTACCAAAAGAATCATGTTCTATTCACAATAAGGAGAGAGGGAGAGAGAGGAGAGGTAGGGATGGAAAGGAGAGATAGAGGGGGGGAGGGCGAGTGAGAGAGAGAGAGAGGATATAAATATATAGAGGGATAGAGAGGGAGATAGATGGATGGATTGAGAGAGGGAGACATGTCTAGAGATAAAGGGGGATAAAGGAACATAGAGGTAGAGATGAAAATAGAACAAGAGAAGAAGAGGAAGACTTGGCAATTGTCAATAAGAAAATTTGTAGCACTAGTTGATTCCAAAATTTCTTTATATTGAAACTCCCTTGACTTGAAGTTTTTTAGCTTTGCTTAATTTAAATAATAGTGAACTTGTTTTAGTTATAGAAACTTTGTTGATTATGATTGGTTTAAGTTTTCCTAAACATCAACTTGTTTTTTCAGTATTTAAAATGGTAAGATCTAACTTAAATTTGGGAGCTTCTATTATCAAGAGTTAGAGCTTCATCAAACATGCAAGAATAGTAAACAATCTCAATATTTTAAAAAATTGGAAACCGGTAGCTATTTGAAACCAACAAATGGTTTCAGGGACAGACAAGGTCAAATAAGTTATGTTATTAATTGTTAATTTGTTCTTCTAGATATAGATATATATTATTCCTTGTGTCACTAAATAGTCAAATCAACATCTTCATCTAGATCTATAGTGATGGCTAGTCCACAAGATCAACTTTGAGAGGTGTATTTTGGTCTAGGTTCTCAAGAAAATAAAAAGGTCCAATGTTTCCTATTTCTTGTTTTGCATTTACACTCACAAGATGCAAAATCCTAGGCAATTTGTGGCTCTTGTTAGAAGACAATATCTAAAGAAGATGCAAGTATTTCACAGTAGGGCATTTCATCTATACCAAACTATTGTTAGCTCCCAAGTGAAGTAATTAAAGCTTACACCTACGATGGAAAATAATGTAATTTTTTATCATGTCATTTGGAGCAACTTCTTCATTTATTGCCAACTCAATCTAACATGATGAATATAACTTACAAGTACAACATGACATTTACTACTTCTAAGGTTTAGCCTTGTTGTCTAAGTGATCTATCTTGCTTGTTTTGTTTCTAGGTCTCTTGATGTACTCCAAACATCATCTCTTGATGTACTAAACCTATAGGAGGATTACTTCGAATCTAAAATATGATGGCTTACCTGCATACCTCTACTGGTTAAGTTGGCATAGCCTAAAAGAAGGATGAGCATTGTGAAAGAGAAGGATAATGTGATAGCCAATCCAATGAAAGCAAGATCATTTGAACTATTCTTACTTGGCCATAGAGTGAAGAAAGTGGACACAAAGTTCTTTATGTTGGAATTGATGCTATACAATTCAAAAGTTATTTGGACGAGGATTGTGATTCCCAAAGCGGTCATCTTGCCCCAAAACTCTATGGATCCCCTACCAGCCATACTTGGCACTAGGTATGCCATAACCACACACAACATAACTCGCCCAATATAACTCTTCTATTTCTTCTCTCTCCCTCTCTCCCCCCTCTTATTTTTCTCCCTCTTCTACCTATCTCTCTCCCTCTCATCTTCTCTCTCTCCTTCATCAATCTATCTCTCTCCCTCTCTCCTCTTCTCTATCTCCCCCTCCTCTTTTTATCTCTCTCCCTCTATCTCCCTCCCTCCCTCTCTCTATCTCCCCCATCTTTATCCCTCCCCATCTCTCCCTCCCTCTCTCTATCTACCTCCCCCTCTATATCTCTCATATGAAGATAGAACTATCAAGCATGATCTCTTTGGCTTTCACTTTGATTATATAAATCTACATAATTGTCTATAATAATCACATCCATCAAAGCATCATGAAAGGTCGCAAATGGATCTACGAGCTTCTTTGAAAATGTCACAACCATCTTGAAATATAGGACTATGGAGAGACCTGATTGGGCGCTTTATTATCCCCCTTGAAATCCTCCTTGAATTAATATGCATGCATCGCCTATTTGAAGCAAAACACCTAGACTCTCTGGGAATCTACGTGGCATGAAGCAAAGACTGAAGGGAAACCAACATAGGATTATTGTTATTGTTGTTTATCTCCCTTGAAATCCTCCCTGAATTAATATGCATGCATCGCCTATTTGAAGCACGTGTCTTGCGGGCATATTTTGCACAACACCTAGACTCTTTAGGAATCGACATGGCATGAAGTAAAGACTGAAGGGCTACCAACGTAGGATTATTGTTATTGTATTATGCTTGATAATGTGGTCATTAGAGATTTTTAATGTCTTATACTTGACAATTTCATCAATAAAGATTTTTTCAGTAATGTGTTGGTTGCAAAAAAAATATTTTATATAACTAATATTGAGTGAGGTCCTTTATACATCGGATAATGTTGGTGAGATATTTCATAATGATTTTTTGCTTTTATGATATATAAATAAATCAAGGGGTTAAGGTTTAGGTGTTAATAGAATTATTTTTAGAAAAGTTAGATTTTCAATTTATAGTCATGTATTATAGGAATTGTATATTACAATTTTAAATAAATATAATAAGACAAATTGAATATGTATAATGGTTTTGTAGATATTAAAGATAATTTTGATTTCTATGTAGTGTATTCATAGCAAATCAATGGAAGTCACTTTGATGTTATTAAGCCATACAATTTATTCGGTGTAACCCCATTACACACCTAAAGTGCAATAGCTAGTTTATTTGGATCTGAATATTTTGTTTGTGTCATCGACAACTTGTACTAGGTATGTGTCATATGCTATCTAATTGGTACGAAAATCATTTATTCCCCAAGGTTTGCATTATAGTGGTCACATTGACATTCATTGACAATCTAACGTACATGACCGTCAAATCCGGCATCGAGTACCTAGTTGGTCGGTATGAATCTTTAAAGAAAGTCTATTTTGAATTTTAAAATCCTAATTTCATTTTAAAAGCTGACAAACTTATATATTACAAACTATATTGTAAGGATTGTTGGCTTCTTTTAAGAGATTTTATAAATATTAAAAACTTTGTTTATAAAGTTTTTTGGCCGACTATTATAGAGCTAGTTGGTTTTTTAATATTAAAACCTTGCTTTGATTAAGAAAATATGACCATTTATTATATGGAGCCAAAATTTGAGCTGAATTAGCTTTGATCTACCTAAGTTTTTCCCCTAAAGTGCCCAAAAATTGTCATTTTTTTCATTTTGGCATAACTTTCTCATACAGAGGCAAAATTTTTGAACCAAAATATTGATAGAAAGCTAGAAGTCTCAATTTTTCAGTGGTGCATATATTTTGCAAATATTTTGTAGTTCAATGCCATTTTTTCTAGGTTGAAGCTAGATCTTCGTCTTTCACCTCCAAGATCATATCTTTTTGCTCCAAATTCTAATTTTCTCCAAATTTGTGGCATTGAGAAGGTATTTAGGAGCACTTCAGTTGTATTCATGCCCTTTTTGTAGATTTGTTTCCATATTTTCATATTTTTTAGTTTGTAGTTGATTTGATAGTTTGGGATAAATTGTTGTAAATTTACAAAAAAAAAAGTGTAAATTTGTTTGGGACAAAGGGGGTGATTTCTTGTATTGTGAGGGAATTTGTTATTCCTCCTCTATAATATCTAATTGTGTTATGGATTTTTCAAAATTTGTATCTCTAACTCTATATAACTATCATGAGTGGAGAACTTAAATGGAATTATTATTGTTAAAATTAAAATTTCAAAGGATAATATTTGGTCAAGATCTAGAGCCTGCAGGAGCTAAAGAGAGAAGAAAATGGCTTGATAGAAGGGATGAAGCTCTTGGTACTCTTCTTTTGTCCATTTGTCCAGATCTTATATATCATGTTGCATCTTGCACACATCCTAATAAAGTTTGGAATATTATAGAGTCTCTTTGGTAAGCCAGATAAGATGAGGAAATTTAAGTTGGAAAATGAACTAATGGTTCTAAATCCTTTAGATTTTGACAATATCCAAGACTTCTTCTCTAAGCTCAATTCTCTTAGATTGCAGTTATCTAATTGTGGGGTCACTAAAAAGGATGAATATTTGATTCTTTCTATTATTGCTAAGCTTGGTCCTGATTATTCAGTTTTTGTTTCTACATTCTATGCTACAATGGATTCCCTTGGAAATGCATATAAAATGCCTTCTCTTGATGACTTTGTAGCTTAACTCACAAGGGAACAAGCAAAGTTGGTACACATGGGCACATTGAATTCTTCTACATCTCATTCTCTTGTTGCAAAGGATACAAAGGCTTCAAGTGGAAAAGGTAAGAAGCACAAAAAGGCTCCCAAGTTTAATGAGCAAGGTAAAGATTCTCCTTCACATAGCACTCCTGAGTCTACAACCTCTTCAAAACAGGAATCATCTAGAAAGAAGTCAAAATGTGAATATTGCAAAAGGTTAGGACATGATAAGCATAGATGTTATAATAAGAAGATTGATGAACTCACACTCCTTCAAAAGAATAACATTCAACTACCCTCATCAGTGTCTTCTACTTCTTCTTTAGCATCTCAATCGACAACACCATCATCCTCATCATCTCAGTTAGAGAATATAGCATATACTTCTGGGATACATAAAATGAAAGGACAAGCACTCTTGGCCTCTGCAAGTATTGAATCACATAGATGGCTTCTTGAATTAGGGGCATCTCATGATATGGCATCTTCTATGGATATGTTCTCTTCTTTTGAGCCTTGTAATTCACCTCATATATTGATGGGTAACAATACATATATGAAGGTAAGTGGGAAGGGTTCTTATTGACATGGGGGAAGGTACATTCAATGATGTACTTTTTTTTCCTTCCTTTTCCACTAATCTCCTTTCTATTTATCAAATTACTCATGGGGGTCAAGGTAAAACAATTGAGTTCACTCTAGATAGGGTGTACATAAGGGACTTGGAGACTAGGGATATTGCTTCTATTAGGATGGTTGATAATTCATCTAGTGTGTATTCCTTTTCACATTTTGCTTCAGAAGGTCATAATGTTCCTTTGACTACATCACACACTCCATTGAGTGTGAACCATGTTAGTGAGGAAAAGTTTGGTCATCTACACCTTGGTATTCTAGAGACCAATGTTGAGATTCCTCCTTCTCCACCTCCTACTACTTTAGCCATTAATGCTTCTATTCAATAGGATGATCTTAGTTTTTCAGATCTTGCTTTGTGGGATGAGTATTTGATAGGTATCTCTAACATTTTCATGGAGTTTCATATTGCATATTTGGAGGACACACTTGAGGGGATTTCTCTCCTCTTTAATGACAATTTCAGCACAATTGTTATACCATCTACTTTGTCTTTGGAGATTGACATTCATGAGTCTCCTCCTCCACTTTATATTTCATGTTTCTTGGTTGATTTTGACCATGATTATGTTGTAAATTATTCAAGCTTGGAGAATCCTCATCAGTTTTCAGAGGCATACATGAGCATTCATTCTTCCTCCTTCTAGTTGGACATGGATTGACTTCTACATTAGTTTATAGAATTGTTTCTTCCTAAGGGAAGATGTGTTGCTTGCAGACATTGGATCATCTTTTTTTTTCAGGCATTCTTCATCAGCATTGGAGCTTATTCATTATGGGGGGATATCTTATCTCTCTACTTCCTTCTTATGGGGGGGTAATTGATTGTATATAAATGATGGATGCAGTCCTTGTGGGGTATCATTAAGTCCTCCATACATCATGTTTTTGTTTTTTTTTTTTTGTTTTCTCTCTTTTGGAGAGGAGTTTTGTCCCATTGGGACCCATAGTCATAGTCATAGTTTTCATAATAATCTTCTCCCTACATTGCACTTAAGGGGGGGTGTTGGTGTGAATAAATGTCTTGTACCTAGCTAATTCTCACACTAGGTAATTAGGGGACATATTCACATATTAAGTTTACTTAGGATATAATATTATTTCTAGAAGTCTTAGTTGTATTTTCTATAACTTATCTTATCTATCTATATTGCATGATTCCTAGGTAGTTAGTTGTATCATGTCATAGGATTAAGACACTTGTCATGATCTTGTCTAATCCTATCTCTCTACCTTGCCTTTATAAGCAAGGCATCTCATGTACATTTGCATATTCAACCATTATTCAATCTTGCATTGTGAAGCAAGCTTTCTTTCCATTCTCTCTCTTGTGGAAGTGGTTTTTTTCTAACAACTATTCCTGGGAGTGTTAGGGAGTCACCATTTACTCCCACAGTGTTAAACATTGGCTATTTCAAGACGTTGGAATGCATCGTAATAGTCTTCATTACTCAAACCTTGTCATGGCATCCAATGTTCATTTGAACAAATATGGGGGTAGACCTTTGAACAAGACCTTATGGAAGGTCCGTGAGTTTGACCATGAGGCAATACTTGACACAATAAAGACTAGAGAAAACTTGGATGGTTCGTTGGATTAATTTGTAAGTATGCACATTGGTTATTATTAATTTATACTTGTATGCACATTAATTTGTTCATGCCAATGCTATCATCTTCTTTTAATTTTTCTATTTTTAAGTAACCTACTAAAAATTGATTGTTTCCCCCTTGCAAAAAATGCAAATTTAGGAGCCATCCAAGAGAATCTTAGCTAGAAAAGCAATGCAACATCCTTATTTTTATAATATTGAAAAATCTCAATTATGATTTTAAGCCATTACAAAAGTGTGTGTGAAGCTTGGTGAGGGAATTTCAAGTTATTCATTTGAAGTTAACCTTATCATGAGCACCAATGATGTAGAAATTATAAGAGCATCTCAAATTTCAAGTTATTCTATTCATGAGAGGCGTTGTGTGCAATAGGTATCTTGGAACTCCCAATGAAGATGTATGACTAGGAGTGACTAAGTTGAGAGACTGACATGCCTATTTGTAAGTGTCTTCCATCTATTTTCATTTTATTTCCATTTTGGATGCTCTTTCTTTTTCTTCTTTTACTTTATGTATTTGTAAGTAAACTACTAAAAATTGATTGGTCTCTTCTTGCAAAAATGTTGATTTATGAGCCATCAAAGAGAATCTCAGCCAAAAAAGAAATGAAACATCCTTATTTTGATATCTTGACAAATCTCAATTTTGATTTGAAGCCATTATAAAAGAGTGTGTGAAGCTTAGTGAGGGAATCTCAAGTTACCCATTTGAAGCTAACCTCATAATGAGCACCTATGATGTATACATTATAATAGAATCTCGAATGCATGAGTAACATTGTAAAATATCTATGAGAACAAATTACCTAAGGCATTGTAATAAGATTTACTCAAATATTGAAATTTGGTGCAGGGGCACCAAGGTTATTGAGCAAATTTGGTTCATGAAAGTCTTAAGTTAGTTTTGTGTTTTGAGTTTTTTCAATTGAATAATGTCATATTAGAAAAAATTATCATGTAATAAGTTATATTAGATGGTTTTAGGTTCATTTTGGAGTTCATGTTGCATATTTGTCAAAGTGATGTAAAATTGCAAAAATTGAAAAGTTGTCAATGTGAAAAAAGTGCAAAAAAATGTAAACTTGAAGAAGCCCAAGGGTCATGGGAAATACAAGGGAAGTTAGAGACATTTTATAGTCTAGATAAGGTTTAAATATGTTGGGAACTTGAAGGAAGAGGTTTTTGAAGGTTTTTGTGAAGGAAAAACAATAAAAATCCCTTGATTTCTCCTGCAATTCTGTGTGTTTCATTGAATTTTTGTGTTTCGAACTATTATACTTGGCCATATAGAAGTATTATATCCTAAAAGGTTTTCCAATTGGTAGAGCTAGGTGTTAGCTATTTTTTGGCTTTCGAGTGATGGAAATTCATTGAGTTTTAAGAATTTTATTGTCAAAGTACTAATTGCAGGTTTGTACAACCAACCATAAGGGTTTGAAGACTAAAAATGAATAAATGACTCATTCCACCTATTTTTTCTCTATGTTTCTTGGTGAATGAGTTAAAAATGGTAGTATTAGATGTAGGAATAAGATTTAGGTGTAGGGAAAATGTTTAGGAATTTTTTTAGTTGTTGTCTTAGAGGAAATTGGGTTAATTTTGGCTTAAAAATGAAGTTTAGATGTTGGGTTTTGGTGAAATTTTCTAGGAAATATTGGGAGATGATTGATTTGGCATGATCATGCATATATTAAATTGTTTGAATCTTTGGAAGGGTGGGGAAGGAAATTTGGGTTCTTGGGCATGATGCCCTAATTGTCAAACTGGGTATTTGGAGTGAAATTTGATGGTTAGAGGAGGGAAGTTGTATAAAATTTTAGGGGAAATAGATTATTATGAACCTTCAAGCATGTGAAAACATAACTAAAGGTGTTTGAGGTGTTGGTTGGCTGTGTAGAAGCCTGGAACAATTTTTTTCAATAAACCCCTTAGGAATGGCATAAAGTGAGGGTTTCATGTTTTGGTGTCATAGGAAGTGATTCTTTGATCAAAAGTTATGGATTTATGCTAGGAATGGTAAATTTACACTAGGAATGGTTCTCTTTCACACCCAAACATGTGGAATCACTATGAGCTACATTCAATTAGCTCAATCCCTTAAGGGTCCAAAGTGCAAAAGGGCATCGATCTTTGATGGGATATTACTCATAAACCGTGATGCTTACGAAATCTATGTATGAGCCTACAAGATAAAATTGGGCCCCTCTACAATAAAATCTTGTAGTTTTTGTTATCTCAAAGTGTTTTTCTCATGGTGTCTAGTTTTCACTTAATGGAAAAAGTGTCAAATGCAAGCAGTGTAAAGTTGTAATGTGGTGCAAATTTTGTTTTGCAACTCATGCGACCAAATAGACTGTTCCAACATGTCTAAATATGTATTTTTACATGAGGCATGGTCCTCTTTTTCACCCAAACATGTGGTATTGCTCCGAGCTACGTTCAACTAGATCAATCCCTTAAGAGTCCAAAGTGAAAAATGGTTGTAAACTTTAGCATGTTGTCACTGAGATACCATGACCCTTAGAAACTTCTCATCTAATCCTATGGGATTGTGTTGAGCCACTCTACATTAACCTCTCTTAGCTTTTTCTATCTCATAGGAATTTTTCTATGGTGGAAAATTTTCACTTGAGAAAAAAATTGTCAAATGCAAGTAGTTGAAAGTTGCAAAGTGGTACAACTTTCATTCTGCAACTCGTGTGACCAAACGGACTATTCCAACGTGTCTAAATAGGTATTTTTACAATAGGCATGGTCCTCTTTTGAACCCAAACATGTGGAATCACTTTGAGCTATGTTCAACTGGATTGATCCCTTAGGAGTCATAAGTGCAAAATGGTTGCAAACTTCAGCATGTTGTTACTAGGATATCGTGATGCTTAGAAAATTATCACTTGATCCTATGGGATTGTGTTTGGCCCCTTTACAATAACCTCTCTCAGTTTTTGCTATCTCAGAGGAATTTTCCTGTGGTGGAAAATTTTCACTTGGGAAAAATGTTGTCAAATGTAAATAGTTGAAAGTTGCAAAGTGGTGCAACTTTTTGTTCTGCAACTCGTGTGACTAAATGAACTATTCCAACACATATAACTAGGTATTTTTACACTAGGCATGGTCCTCTTTTGCACCCAAACACACAGAATCACTCTGAGCTATGTTCAACTGGATCAATCCCTTAAGAGTCTAAAATGTAAAATGGCTACAAACTTCAACATGTTGTTACTGGGATACCATGATGCTTAGAAATTTCTCACCTAATCCTTTAGAATCGCATTTGGCCCCTCTACAATAAAATCTCTCAATTTTCACTATCTCAGAGGCATTTTCCCGTGGTGGAAAATTTTCACTTAGGAAAAAAATGTCAAATGCAAGTAGTTGAAAGTTACAAAGTGGTGCAACTTTTGTTTTACAACTCATGTGACCAAACAGACTATTCTAATGCATCAAAATAGGTATGTTTACACTAGGCATGGTCATATTTCACACCTAAACGCACGGAATTGCTCCAAGCTACGTTCAACCAAATCGATCCCTTAAGAGTCCAAAGTGCAAAATGGCTACAAATTTCAACATGTTGTTACTCAAACACTGTGATGCTTAGAAAATTCTCATCTAATCCTATGGGATCAAATTGGGACACTCTATAATAACCTCTCTCAGTTTTTGCTATCTTAGAGGCTTTTTACCATGGTGGTGAATTTTCACTTAGGGAAGAAGTTGTCAAATGCAAGTAATTGGAAGTTGCAAAGTGGTGAAACTTTCATTATGTAGCTTGTGTGACCAAACGGGCTATTCCAACACATCCAAATAGGTATTTTTACACTAGACATGCTCCTCGTTCACACTGAAACATGTGGAATCGCTTTGAGCTATGTTCAACTAGATTGATCCCTTAAGGGTCCAAAGTGAAAAATGACTACAAACTTGAACATGTTACTTAGATATTGTGATGCTTAGAAACTTCTTGTCTAATCCTATAGGATCATGTTGGGCCCCTCTACAATAACCTTTCTCAGTTTTTTCTTAGAGGAAATTTCCCGTGGTGGAAAATTTTCACTTGGGGAAAAAGTTGTCAAATGCAAATAGTTGAAAGTTACAAAGTGGTGCAACTTTTGTTCTACAAATTGTGACCAAACAAACTATTCCAACATGTTTAAATAGGTATGTTTATACTAGAAATTGTCATTTGTCACACTCAAACATTCAGAATTACTTTGAACTACATTCAATTGGATCAATCCCTTAAGGGTCCAAAGTGCAAAAGGGAAGCAATCTTTGATGGGTTATTACTCAAAAATAATGACACTTATGAACTCTCTGTCTAAGCCTATGGGATTGTGTTGGGCCCCTATACAATAACCTCTCTTATTTTTTTATCTCAGAGTCAATTTTCCATGGTGTCCATTTTTCACTTGATGGAAAAATTGTCAAATGCAAGTAGTGTAGTGGCCTCTCTATTGAATATTGTTGTTGCAGAGTAGTTGCACGACCTATACGGCCTAATGGTGACTCCAAATTGATTTGAATTTTTGTTTTAGTGTCCTATCTGTGATTTTTACTGAGTTTGAGGTGTTCCCATTAGGGTTGTAGAATCTTATTGAGTTTTCCCTATAGGCAGGTTTGAAACTCCAATTTTAAGGTTTTCAAGACATAAAAATGTGATTATGCCCCATTCCACTGATTGTAACTCCTCTAGCTGAGTGTAATAGGCCCAATATGGTAGAATTTAGTTGATTGAATGGTTTTGGGAGAAGGAGAGGTCATTTTGAGGTTTGGGCATGATGCCCTAGCTGTCAAATTTGAATGTTTAAAGTGAAATTTGATGGTTAAAGGTGGGAAGGTGAGGAAAACTCTTGGGGTAGCAAATTTTGGTGATAGATTAAGCATGCACGATCCATTTGAAGCATTTTTGATGCATTTATGAAGTGTAAAGAAGTTGGGAAGTGATATTTTTAGTAAACCCCTTTGTAACTTGCTAAAAATGAGGGTTTTGTATAAAGAGGACTTAGTGAGCAGTTCACTGGCTAAAATTTGTAGATTTGATGGTTTTATGGACTAGAAAATGATTTTCCATAGGTATTTGGAGTTGGAAGATTGTTTAGAGGAGAGTTGCTTTGTAAATTAGGCCTATTTCGCTTAAGGGGACAGCGTAGAAGCATCAATTTGAGGGATTTGTTCCAAAAGAGTTATATGACATTTTGAGATATGTTTTGGTATGCCTTAAAGGGTTTGAAAATATAATTGGTTAATGTGTTTGAGAGTGAATTTTTGAGATAGGTCCAAGAAACTAGGTCTACAAACCTACAAGGCAAATAGTGAAGTTGTGAAGGGAATCACCCTAGTTAGGGTTTTCAAGATTGAAGGCTTGTTGAAATCAGTTGAATTTGTGATTGGTAATTGAAAGCCTCCCTACTCTACATCACTTCTCTCTCATTGCAATTTTGGGTAGATTATTACTTTCAAAGTATTGGGAATGCTTTTCCTATTTTCTAGTTGGCAATTGCCATTCTACAAGGCTTATCTCTTGATATATTTTATACTCATTCTTAATCAATTATCAAGTTAATAATCAATGCATTTATTTATAGTTAATATTTTCTTTTCAATTTGTGAAATTTTGGAATTTGTAACTCTACTAGTATTCCTAGAAATATTGAAGTTGTTTAGCATCGACTAATAAAGTTGTATAGCATCAATTAATTAATATTCAAGACAAACCATGAAGGATGACAATGATCATTGTTAGGGATAACCAATTAATAAGTATACATGTGAATAATTCAAGTATATACATGTGAATAAGGGAAGCACAAGTACTCAAAAACACATAAGCCTTGAAGTATACACACGAATACATAGTATACACAAATTAATACAAATTATATGCATGAATACAAGGTATACACATGAAAACACATAAGTCACAAAGTATACATTGGAATACATGTAAGTCACAAAGTATACATGTAAGTTGTAAAGCATACACTTGAATACACATAACTCATATCTATTGAACCATGGATTTATAATGCAAATATGGACACAGTGATAATATAGACTTGTATTAACCAAATATCCACGTAGGAATACATCAATATATGTCGATATAAGTATAAAATATAGGTACAAAATAGCCATATAGGCTTACAAGAATTCCATATAGGCATAAAATGTCAAATACATCCAATACAAAATATGTACAAAAATGACATATAGGCATACAACAAAGGGCTCTAGAATCAAAAGTCATCGCTCTCCAGGCTCTTGAAATAAACTCTTTCCCTTTGCTTGTCGATCAGATGGTGATACGTCTGTCACTCATTTACGTTGTGGTCGAGGAGTGCTCTTGCTACTCCTCCTAGTGTTTAGTTCTTGGTGACGTCTTATCTATTACTGTATTAAGAAGTAAAGATATTAATATATAGAAATTACAATAAAAAAATGATATATTTAACAAAATAATCACTTACCGCCATCTGATGATCACTCTCCACGAGAGAAATATTTGAATTCCCATGATGAGGCATGTTGAAGCCCTGTATAAACCATCCAAATATAAATTAAACTACAAATCAATAATGGTTTTATTTTTCACTAACTAACATCTATAACAATGAATGTAAATTGAAATATAGTAATTTTCCTCATACCTCCCCTATTAGAGCCATTGAGGATTCTATAGTAGATGAAACATCAATTTCCATTTCCATCTGAACATTCAGAGGTGTCTCCACTTGCAACATCTGAAAATAAAACAAAAAATTATTCAATCATGAAAACTACAATAGTGATACATGTCATGACTTATAATGTATGAGATAATGAACAAAATTTTGAGTACTTATTAAACTATATATTTCTGACTATCATGCTTACTATTTTCCCTATCCATATCTTGTTCGAAAGAACGTGTTTTTAGGCTTTTACCTTTAGTAGCAAGTTGGAGAACCATTTGATAAAATTCTTTCATAGACATGTATGATAAATTTGGTGGCATAGAGAAGGAGGTGAACTGTTTGAAAAAATGAATCAAAGAAATGGGGTCTCATGGTGATGGAATGCCATTACAAACAAATGCATGTCATGGCACCTATTTTAGGCTTTTAGCCATAGCAGCAAGGAAGTGAGTAGTTTGATAAAATTCTTTGGTACACATGTATGGAAAAGGTGGTATCATAAAAAAGGTGGTGATTTGTTTGAAGAAATTCCTTGAAGAAATGTGGTCTCATGGTGATGGAATGGAATTCCGTCACCATGAGACTGCATTTCTTAAAGGCTTTTTTTCAAACTACTAACTACCTTGTCTATGTTATTGCTTACTATTATGCTTTGATAATTTTTTTCCAAGCATCCATAGTTTGTTGGAAAGCACCTTTTTTAAGCTTTTAGCCATAACAGTGAGGAAATAAACTATTTGATAAAATTCTTTGCTAGACATGTATGGAAAATGTGGTAGCATAGAAAAGGAGGTGAACTGTTTGAAAAAGTGCCTCAAAGAAATTGGGTCTCATTGTGATGGACATCACCATGAGACCATATTTATTTGAGGCAATTTTTTCAAAAAACTCATTGCCTTGTCTATGCTATTACTTACTATATTATTCTTTCATATATTCCTTCCAAGCATCCATAGCATGGAAAAAGTAGTGAACTATTTGAAAAGATGCCTTAGTAAAAAGTGGTCTCATGGAATGCCATGACGAGCATATGCAATTGGAAGCTGCTCCTAGACTTATTACTTATGCTATGTGAAGTAATTGCATCACTACTTATGTTGACTTTCTAAACAACTATATTGTAGTTGAAATTTTTTCATCTATCAAAATCTAACGTAATCAATGATATGAATATAAACTACACAAATCTATTAAGTTCAATTCATTATTTAAACTATTTATTCTATTACCTGCATGTAGGCTTGACTAAATCCACTAGCATTGGGAGGTGTTCCCTCGAAACCTCCAATATTATCCTATTCAACATCCAAAATCACATATTAAAATACCATTCATAAAATAATGCTATTAACATGTAATAAATTTATAATTGTTTACTAGTTACATACCTCAACAGTAGGTGTAGTGGAGAAATAAGTAGGTGTAGGGATAGTGTATCTAGTATCAACACTGTGACCATGCAATTTTATTAAAATCATAAAACTAAATTAGTTAATCTTGCATTTCAAAATTGAAATTTAATAAATTAAATTCAATAAACATGCTAAATTTTACTTGAGTATCAATGCCATAGGCCACATGCAAAATGTTAGCTGCCCTTTCCATCTCCATAGCTACAGACGGATCCTATTTAGTAGCCTCCTAAGTGTTGGTGGGGTCATATGAACAAGTCACCCCGCAAGATTGACACAAATGGGATCAAATCCCACCACTCAAAGACTCCCCTGGATGGCACTGTAGAATAGGGATGGCATGTTGGATGACACTTTGGGTCAAAGAGCTAATGGATTGCAAAGTCTCTACATTGACACTCTCCTTCATGGCAGAAGGGATGATGATGTGCTCATGAGGTGACCTAGCGAGAGGTCATCTCCCTTTCCACGTAGGATCTTGCTATGCACTGGGTCTATCTTGAGCCGACCCCCCACCTCTCCCTTGGAAGTCCCTCATCAAAATAATTTTGGATTTTATTCAAGATGAACTCATATTATAGTTTCCTAAGGAAATACTACGAGACTTCACAATTGTTGCATGGTGGGTCATAAAAAACCATGTACCACCAATCCCAAAAAAAAATCCCAAACTCTTGGTGGTGGCATCAATGAATAGGAAACCTCTTCGCATTGAGGGTAATATTTTTATTTGACCGTGGGTCAATGAATAATGTGCACAAATCACATTTTGTAATTTTTAAATCTTTTACATCTTTATATGATAATTTATCTTGGTAATAAGTCCTAGCTGCCTGCCTCCTATCCTACCAACCAGTTAATTGTTTGTTGATTGAATCTACATGTTTTAACATTTCTTTCAGTGAAGTTCCTAGGGCCATTCTTTCTACAATTGAACCATTTGGATCATTCAACCTCCTGATTAAATCCTCAATTTTTTTTATTGTTCTCAATTTCTCTCACTAAGTTTTGTTGTGTGCCAAGAGGATGTTGAGGGATTGGTGGAGGAGATTGAGGTTGTGGTTGATTAACTTGAGGATTTTTTTTTTGTTGTTATTGTTTTGCTTGTTCAAGATGTTGTTCCTCTTGTTGTTGTTGTGCTTCTTGAGGATTTTGAGGAGGGTTTGCAGGTTGATTAGCATCTCCTACAAATTCAAAAAATAAATATAATTTTTTTTCTAAAACTAACAAATTCAAAACAAAAAACAAACAATCCTTATCTCTCACACCTCCTCGTTGACGTGGTGGCATCCTTGCAATGAAACAACAACCATTGATGGAGAATTTTGCAAAATACCTCCTCCTATAATGCAAGCACAAAAATTGGGGGTTTGGTTGCAGGAAAGAGAAAAAACATAGTCAAATGCAAGAGTGAATTCGATTTGTTTTTTTTTTTTTCTTTTAATAGGTCATAACATGAGTGCGTTATAACGCGCTCACGTTAAAACATGCTATAACACACTCATGTTATGAGTTTTTAAATTTTTTAAAAAAATTTGGCCACAAATTGGCTACCCATCTCCATGCACCCACCCGGTGAACTATTACAAATTTTAATATTATGTGTGAGAGTTGCTTGGTGTCCCAAATCACAAATAAATGTATGTTTATTAACTAATACCAAAACCAATCATATCTCATATGAATGAAACATCTATTTGGTATAATGATCCTCTCCCTATGATGTAATTGTATAGTCAATATGTAATTAACTCTACATTAATGCAATTTGATTCCTCAATTCTAGCCATTGGTTGTTATGATACTTCATCAAATAGTTGATGCAATATCTTGGTGTCTTTATGTATTTTTTCTTTCTTTAACAATGTTAAAGCTCTTGAATTGATGGTTTCATATTAAGAATCTTTTCATTTCATTTTCTACATACAAATGCTTGTTGCACATTGCATTTTAATTCAAAATAACTTCTTACACTCTATATAAATATCATTGATCATGACTCAAAGGTGATTTTTTAGTAGCTCTGGACAAAAGATTTTTTTTGTTAATATTGGTGAAGTTTAGTAGCACATTGTGAAGAGTATTATATCACATGTCAATTCAAAAGATTATATTCTATATAGTGGTTTTGTATGTGATCCATTAAAGGTTGAGGTCTCATGTTGTAAGCCCTTGAGACAAGATAGTAAATGCAATTATATGAATTAATAATTTATATTTTTGTTAATTTATTATGTCATTGAATTCTAATATGAGTGTTTGTGTAATTGGTTGTATGGTTGAATAATCCTTAACTACATCCTCTAGTCACAATTTTATCACATGGTATCAAAGTAGTGGTTTTAAATCCCAAAGGAAATTCATTGGAATTATATTTTAAGTTATATCTTCTATTATTTTTAATTAGGTAGGTGTTAAGATAATTATGCTTATAAATAGATTGTTGAACCTAAGATAGTTTTAAAAGAAATACTTTAAATATACCATCAAATTTGAGGTAATTTATGAGGGAATCTATAAATAGATCACTAAAATTGACATATTTTGCATTGTAATATATAGATAAGATGCCTCCATGAAGAATGAGTAGAGTCCAACATGTAGTTAATATTGCTAAAATGATAGAGTAAATGTTTTAGATGATGAGGGATGTGTGGATTGGTTGGATGTATAAGAGAATATAGAAGAGGTAATCAACTTAGAGAGAAATAAGGTGAAAATAATATAGAGAGGTACATTATTAGAAGATAGTGATGACACCTATATCAATTAGGTTTTGTATTCATGTTTTAATGATTTGCATTGATTATAAAAATGAACTATAACTTAATTATATACACAAGAGAGGTGTTGAATGACAATTATTAGGACCTTTCTTATTCACATGAGGAAGTAGGATGATCAATTGAGATTATAAAAGAATGGATAGGACATGTTTAGGGAGGTCACCATGATGTGTATAGGATCATTGGTTATGTTTGGATGAAATGAAATAAGTTAGGTTACTTGATAGGGGCTTGCAAGAAATAGAAAATATTTTCAAAAATGAAATGGCACCAAAAGGGTAGTGAGTAAAGAAGGCGGAGCAATGAAATAGTGAGGATTTATGTCAACAAGGGGTGGATTGTTTATAGGGGGAATATAGGGTTGAATTATATATTGTTAAAATAAGATGAAATATTACAAATATTAATGCTCCAAGAAGTATGCAAATCTAATTTTATCAATCCAACATTGGGTTCATTAAGATATAATGTGAAAGCCTAAAATCAACAAATAGAAACTAGTTAACCATATGATATGATTGGAAAACATAGTGGGGTTGTGAGTGATATGATTGTACTTTTTATAAGCTCAAGGGTAGAGATATTAGGGAGGATTTTCAAGTGGGGAATACATAAAAATAATCATATTAACCTAAGGGGTGACTAACCAATTGGGTTGTTATGTGTAGAGGGTTTTACAATAGTATGTGGGTTGCAGGTTTCATAACACCCAATTTTTTCCACCTTGCAACTATTGTAATGAAAACCTTTTTCTATTTAGAGAGTAAAAATGTAATGAAATTCACCTTCAAAATTTAATTATTTTTCTTAGGTGAAAATTTTGTTTTAATTTCCTCATATGATGAAAAAAAAAATGCAGAGTATAATTGTAGGTTGAAAAAACATAGTGGGTTTTGAGTGATATGATTGTGCTTGTTCTAATATCAAGGGTGGAGAACTCAAGGAGTTGTAGGTGAGGGATATATAAAACTAATAAAATTTACCTAAGGGGTGACTAACCAATTGGTTTGTTACTTGTAGAGGGTTTTACAACAATACGTGGGTTACAGGTTTCATAACACAGTGTTTTGCAACTTGTAATTTTATAAAATAAAAAGAATGTGCTGAAAAACCTTTTTTTATTTACAAAGTAGGAATGTACTAAAATTCACCTTGAAAATTTATAACAACTCTTAGAGTAAATTTTTAAAAAAAAATTCTTCATATGTTTGAAAAATAAATAACTTTTCATAAGGAAATAACTGACAAGGGATAGTGTGTTTTCCAACACCGCAAATAATGTGAGCACTTTTTTGTTCCAATGAAATGAAGAAAGTAAAATGTCATTTTTACTATACCAAATAGTTGTTCTAAAATTTTAAGGTCTAATTCATTATATTGTTGGTGTGTACGAATCAAAAAAAATCATAAGGAAATATCTAACAAGGGACAGTGTGTTTTCCAACACTGCAATAATGTGAGCATTTTTTATAAGGAAATAATTGATAGGGGATAGTGTTTTTTCCAACACTAGAAATAATATGAGCATTTTTCATAAGGAAATAATTGACAAGGGATAGTGTGTTTTCCAACAATGCAAATAATGTGAGCATTTTTTTGTTCCAATCAAATGAAGAAAGTGAAATGCAATTTTTACTAGACCAAATAGTTATTCTAAAATTTTAACACGGACTTCATTACATTTTTTATTTGTATGATATAAAAAAATCATAAGGAAATATCTAACAAGTGATAGTGTGTTTTCTAGCATTGCAATAATGTGAGCATTTTTCATAAGGAAATAATTGACAGGGGATAGTGTGTTTTCCAACACTAGAAATAATGTGAGCATTTTTTTGTTCCACTCAAATGAAGAAAGTGAAATGTGATTTTTACTGTACCAAATAGTTGTTCTAAAATTTTAAGGTGGACTTCATTACATTATTGGTGTGTACAAATCAAAAACTTTTCATAAGGAAATATCTAACAAGTGACAATGTGTTTTCCAAAACTATAATAATGTGAGCATTTTTCATAAGGATAGGGGACAATGTGTTTTTCAACACTGGAAATAATATGAGCATTTTTCATAAGGAAATAATTGAAAAGGGATAGTGTGTTTTCCAACACTGTAAATAATGTGACTATTTTTTTGTTCCAATCAAATGAAGAAAGTGAAATGCAATTTTTACTATACCAAATAGTTTTTCTAAAATTTTAAGGTGGACTTTAGTACATTGTTGGTGTGTACGAATGAAAAACTTTTCATAAGGAAATTTTGACAAGTGACAGTGTGTTTTCCAACACTACAATAATGTGACCATTTTTCATAAGGAAATAATTGATAGGGGACATCATGTTTTCCAACACTAGAAATAATGTGAGAATTTTTCATAAGGAAATTTTTGACAAGAGATAGTGTGTTTTCCAACACTCCAAATAATGTTCAAGCATTTTTTTGTTCCAATCAAATGAAGAAAGTGAAATTCCATATTTACTGTACCAAAGACTTGTTCTAAAATTTGAAGGTGGACTTCATTACATTCTTGGTTCATACAAAACAAAAAACTTTTCATAAGGAAATAAATGATAGGGGACAACGTGTTTTCCAACAATACAAATCATGAAAAGAGTTGTGTTAAATAGTGATTGTATCAACAAAGAACTAGTACAAAGGAGAAGTATCTTTAGAAATATATACAAGACTAAATATAAGTATCTTTAGAATATCCAAATCAATAAATTCATACATTTGTATAAAGAGAATACTTACTCTATGATGAAGGACAAAAAGAAATATACTCTTGGGAGAGAGAGAGGGAAGGGGGAGATAGGTAGTTGTAGGGTGGGAGGGATAGAATGACCCATAATGGACTTAGTAGGAGGGGATATGTGTTGGTGGATTGTGGGACATAGGGAGTGACAGAGGGAGATAGAGAGAGGTAGGGTATGTGAGGTAGGTATAAAGAGAGTTAGGGAGAGAGGGAGGGATAGGTGGAGAGAGGCGGAAGGAGAGAAACATGGAGTGCTAAGGTGGAAGAGATATAGGTAAATATAGAGAGAGGTTGGGAGAGTTATGTATAGAGAGAGTAAGAGAGAGGGAAGGAGGGAGGGAGGGAGGGAGGGAGGGACAGATGGATAATGTGAGGGATAGGTGGAGAGAGGTTGTGTGCATGTGAGGGAGAGAGATAGGGAAGGAGGGAGTGAGCGATAAAGGGATGGGTAGGTGGAAAGAGAGAGAGGGGAAAGAGGGAAAAAAGGAGGTAGATGAAGGTTAGGAGGGATGGTGAGAGATGAGATATAGAGAGATAGGGGGAAGGAGAGAGATATGTAGTCATAAGGTGGGAGGGATAGAGGTATATGGGGTGGGAGAGGTATGCATAGAGAGAGTTAGGGAGGGAGGGAAGGAGGGGTAGGTGGAGAGAGGTTGTGTGTGTGAGAGAGGGAGAGAGAGGGGAAAGGAGGGAGATAGGAAGTGGTAGGGTGGGAGGGATAGATGGAGGGATAGAGGGAGGGAGAGAAAGAGGGAAGGAGGGAGATAGGAAGTTGTAGATAAAAAATCATATAGGCATACATCATTATATGTTATTTACAAGACTTGTCTACCATTTTAGATAAGGGTTGGTTTTTCCTTATCCTTTTCATATATTTCCAATTGTATTTGTTCCATGGAATTTGTAAGTTCAAGAATCCTTGACTTCATTTATTCAACTCCACTTATAGCCTCATCTTTAATTTTCTTTTCTTGCACAAATTCATATGCAATACAAAACCTCTTTACAAAGGGATATTAAAGGGAGGGGTAGGTGGAAAGAGAGAGAGGGAAAGAGGAAAAAAGGGAGGAAGAGAAAGGTTATGAGGGATGGTGAGATAGGGGTGATAGAGGGAATTATAGAGAAATGGGGCAACGGAGAGGGCAAGGGGGGTGGCTCATTTATAGAGGGAATAGAGGGTTGAATTATATATTGTTAAAATAAGGTGAACTATTAAAATTTTTAATGCCCCAAGAAACTTATACAAATCCAATTTTATAAATGAAACACTAGGTTCACAAAGTTATAACATGAAAGCATAAAATTAGAAAATAGGAATTATATCACTTGCTCCCTCATCAACCCTATCTCCCTCCTTCTCCTTGTTCACTGACTAGTAACTTATGTTATTTCTATAATTGCAAAATTTTATATGGACTTGGATATTCTAACCTTTTCAATTTTAACTTATCAACCATCTCTTTTGGCGTTAAAATATCTTTACTACCATTATTTATGATGAATTTATAGCACTTATATTTAATCTTGTATATATTTCTAAAGGGACTTCTCCTTTGTACTAGTTCTTTATCAATTTACTATCACTATTTAAAAACTCTAGTCACTATATCAATTTATTCCTTAATAATTCATAGCTTCTGTAAGGCATTTGAATATCTCAAACTCTCATCTAAATTCCTTATAAACACATTTGATGAAAATTTCTCATATAAGAAATTTTTCAATGCCAACAACCAACATTTTTCTCATTATGCAAGGGTGCATCAATAAAGTTTTGAACATGAAGCCTCTTGAGATATTGTTGATTCTTGATGAGGTAGTAGGTACTAGAATGTATGAAATGAAATAGGAATCTACTAGATTGAAAACACTTGAAAAAAAGCATACCAAAGTGAAGGAGATAGATAATGTATCAACTAAAGAGATTATTCCTTCTCTCGAGGAGTTGAGGAAGGAGAATGTGCACTATGTACAATGAGAAAATGGAAATGAAGAATTGGAGGTGGTAGGTACTGGAATGTATGAAATGAATTTAAGGAATCTACTCTTAAAACACTTGAAAAGAGGAAGACCGAATTTAATGAGATAGATAATGTATTGACTGAAGAGATTATTCTTGCTCTTGAGAAGTTGAGGAAGGAGCATGTGCACTATGTGTAATGAGAAAATGGAAATGCAGAACTAGAGGCAATAGGTACTAGAATATATGAAATGAAAAATGAATCTTTTCTAAAAAAACTTGAAAAGAATCAGACCAAAGTGAATGAGATAAATAATGTATTGAGTGAAGAGTTTCTTCTTTCTCTTGAGAAATTGAGGAAGGTGCATGTGTAGTATGTGCAATGGGAAAATGAAGATGCAGAACTAGAGTAGTAGGTACTAGAATGTATGAAATGAAAAAAGAATCTTCTCTAAAAACACTTGATAAGAAACATGCCAAAGTGAATTAGATAGACAATGTATTGATTTAAGATATTCATGTCACTCTTGAGAAATTCAAGAAGGATCCTATGCAGTATGTGCAATGGGAAAATGGCAATGCAAACATGGATAAACTCAAGAGTTTTGTATTACATATGAATTTGTGCAAGAAAAGAAAGTGAGAGATGATGCTATAACTAGAAATGGACAAATGAACAAAATTAATGAGAATATTTTCTTATTTAGAGAGTACAAATGTAATAAAATAAACTTTTAAAATTTACCACAACTATTACTTAGAGAAAATTATGTTTTAATTTTCAAGAATCTAAGGTTGTTCATAAGTTGAAGGCTAATATCAAGTACCTCGAGGCTCAATTAGGAAATGTCAATTTACCTATAATGATTGTGTGAAGAATTTTGATAGATCAAAAGCCAAAGGGGTTGTTGCACAACTTATAAAAGTTAAAGATGCCTTGACAATAACAACATTGGATGTTATTTCAAGAGTGAAGTTGTTTAATGTGGTAGTTGTGTAAATAACAAAAGGTTTTCATCACAATAATTAGAGGTTGGAAAACAATGGGTGTTAAAAGAAACTTGCAACCCACATACTGTTGTAAAACCTTCTACACATAACAACCCAATTGGTTAGTCACTCCTTATGTCAATGGTGTTAGTTTCATGTACCCCCCACACATAACTCCTCCACGTGATCTCCACACTTGTGCTTGGAGAAAACAAAATACAATCACTCACAACCCACTATGTTTTTCCAACCTACGATTATTTTGTGCATTTCTTTTTTCATCACATGAGAAAATTGAAACACAAATCTTACTCTAAATAATAGTTGTGTTAAATTTATAAGGTGTCTTTCATTACATTTGTACTCTCTAAACAAGAAAAAAAATTCATTATAATAATTATAAGGGTATGTGCAGGATCATCATGGAAAAAACAGGCCCTTAAGTGGCAAAAAATTCAAAAAAATAAGAGTTAGGCAACTTGACGTAAAAATTTGAATAAGTTATCTATATTATTTCAAAATATGTAATAATAGAATCTGTAGCAAATTGAATGTAGTTTCTAAACTACTAAGTTTTTTAAAAAATCTATTTGGTGAAAATTTGAAATTTTCAATGAAGTAGTACTTAAATTTCGGGGAAAAAATAAGTAGGTGTCTATCTGACCACCCTAACCACAATAAAATGATAATATTTTTTGTAATTTTTTTCCAAGTAAATAATTAATTATGAATTTTTTATTACAACTTTTAAAATATATAAAAAATCATATGTCTGACCACCTTAAATAGATCAAAACTTCATGAAATTAATTTATTTATTTTTTAATCCTATAGTATGTGAAGCATAGAATGTGACACATATTTTGGATTCAATAAATGTGATACCGTTTGAAAGTTATAGATATTTTTCAATCAGCCTATCAAGTAGGACTTTAGTTGTAATTTAAATAGAAAATGAATAATAATTATTTATTAAATTCAAAGTAAAGCATAATTTATATTGGTGGAAAGATGAGAATCTCCTTTAAAAACCCTTTTCGTTTCATCAATTTTGGCTGAAAAAAAAGTCATCAGCTACATACCCTACACATACACATCATATCACCACTTTTTGGCCCATCATGATCCTGTACATACCCATAAGTTGGAAAACACTAGGTGTCATGAAACCTACAACCTACATACTATTGTAAAACCCTCTACATGTAACAACTCAATTGTTTGGTCACTCCTTAGGTCAATTTGTTTACTTTCATGTATCTCCCACCAACAACTCCTCCTTAAGCTCTCCACTCTTGAGCTTTGAACAAGCACAATGAAATAACTTACAACCCACTATGTTTTCTAACTTGCCATTATTTTGTGCATTTATTTTACAATCACATGGAAGAAATTGAAATGCAATTTTTATTCTAACTAACAATTATGATACATTTTGAAGGTAACTTTCATTGCATTATTACTATGTAAATAACAAAAATAAATGATTATGTATTCATAATGTTATATAAAATTACAAATTGGAAAACACTGAGTGTTATGAAACTTGCAACCCACATACAGTTGTAAAACCCTCTTCATATAGCAATCCAATTGGTTAGTTGCCCCTTAGGTCAATTTGATTATTTTTTATGTATCCCCCACCTCCAACTCCTCCCTAAGCTCTCTACCCTTGAGCTTATAACAACCAGAATTGAATCACTCACAACCCACTATGTTTTTCCAACCTGCTATTATTTTGTGCATTTATTTTTCCATCACATGAGGAAATTGAAATGCAATTTTTAATCTACATAATAGTTGTGGTGAATTTTGAAGGTTCCTTTTATTATATTCATACTCTCTAAATAAGAAAAGGCTTTCATTATAATAATTGTAGGTTGGAAAACATTAGGCATTATGAAACCTACAACTCACATACTATTGTAAAACCCTCTACACATAACAACCCAATGGGTTGGTCATCCCTAAGGTCAATTTGATTATTTTTATGTATCCTCCACCTACAACTCCTTCAAGTGCTCTCCACCCTTGAGCTTAGAAACAATAGAATGCAATCACTCACAACCCATTGTGTTTCTCCAACCTACAATTATTTTGTGCATTTCTTTTTCCATCACATGAGAAAATTGAAACATAATTTTTACTCTAAGTAACAGTTGTGGTAAATTTTGAAGGTGCATTTCATACATTTGTACTCTCTAAATAAGAAAATTCTTTCATTACCATAATTGTAGGTTGAAAACACTAGGTGTTATGAAACCCACAACTTACATACTATTGTAAAACCCTCTACACATAACAACTCAATTGGTTAGTCACCCCTTAGGTCAATTTTTTTAGTTTCATCTATCCCCCACCTGAAACTCCTCCTTGATCTCTCCACCCTTGAGATTTGAAAAAGCACAATGAAATAACTTACAAACCACTATGTTTTCTAACCTGCCATTATCTTATGCATTTATTTTTCTATCATATGAAGAAATTAAAATGTAATTTTTATTCTAAATAATAGTTGTAATACATTTTGAAGGTGACTTTCATTGTATTGTTACCATGTAAATAACAAAAAAATTGATTGCATTCATAATGCTATGTAAAATTGCAGGTTGGAAAACACTCGGTGTTATGAAACTTGCAACCCACATACAGTTGTAAAACCCTCTTCACAGAACAACCCAATTGGTTAGTCATCCCTTAGTTCAGTTTTATTAGTTTTATGTGTCCCTAGCTGCAACTCCTCCTTGAGCTCCCCACCCTTGATTTTAGAACAAGAAGAATGAAATCACTCACAACCTGCTATGTTTTTTCAACATGCAAATTTTTTTGTACATATTTTTCCATCACATGAGGAAATTGAAATGAAAATTTTATCCTAAGCAACAATTGTGGTAAATTTTGAAGGTTTCTTTCATTACACTCATACTCAATAAATAAGAAAAGACTTTCATTACAATAATTGCAAGTTGGAAAATATTGGGTGCTGTAAAACCTACAACCCACATACTATTGTAAAATCCTTTACACATAACAACCCAATTGGTTAGTCACCCCTAAGGCCAATTTAATTAGTTTTATGTATCCCCCACTTGAAAATCCTCCCCATGCTCTCAATATTGGAGCTTAGAACAAACATAATGCAATCACTCACCACCCATTAAATTTTTTTCCAACCTACGATTATTTTGTGGATTTCTTTTTCCTGATATCACATGGGTATGTGCAGGATCATGATGGACCAAAAAGTGGCAATATTATGGGTATTTGTAGGGAATGTGGTTGATGACTTTTTTTTTTACCCAAAATTGATGAAACAAAAAGGGTTTTTAGAGGAGATTCTCAACTTTCCACCAATATAAATTATTCTTTAATTTGAATTTAATAAATAATTATTATTCATTTTCTATTAGAATTATGACTAAAGTCCTCATTGGTAGGCTAATTGAAAAACATCTATAACTTTCAAATGGTATCACATTTTTTTCAATCTGAAACATGCGTCACATTCTATGCTTCACATACCATAGGATTAAAAAAGAAAAATTAAATTTCATGAATTTTTGACCAAGTTAAGGTGAGGACATACGAGTTTTTATATTTTTTAAAATTTGTAATAAAAATCATAATTAATTATTTACTTGGAAAAAATTACAAAAAATATGCATCACATCCGAACATGAGTCCTCTACTTATATATAAAATCTTATAAAAAATATTATCATTTTATTATGGTTAGGGTGGTTAGACAAACACCTACTTCTTATTTTTTCCCTAAAATTTAAGTACTACTGCATTGAAATTTCAAATTTTTACCAAATAGATTTTATTTATTTTTAAATAAACCTAGTTGTTTAGAAACTACATTCAATTTTCTACAAATTATATTCTTACATATTTTTGAAATAATATAGATAACTTATTTAAATTTTTACATCAATTTGTCTAACACTAATTTTTATGAATTTTTTGCCACTTAAGGGCCTATTTTTTCCATGATGATCTTGCACATACCCACATGATAAAATTGAAATGAAAATTTTACTCTAAGTAATAGTTGTGGTAATTTTTGAAGGTTCTTTTCATCACATTGTACTCTCTAAATAATAAAAGTTTTTCATTACAATAATTTCAAGTTGGAAAACATACGCTGTTATGAAACCTACATCTTACATACTGTTACATTTAACCCTCTACACATAACAACTCAATTGGTTAGTTACCCCTTACTTCAATTTGATTAGTTTTATGTATCCCCCACCTGGAACTCCTCCCCAAGATCTCCACCCTTGAGCTTAGAACAATAATAATGCAATCACTCACAACCCACTATGTTTTTCCAACCTATGATTCTTTTTTGCATTTATTTTTTCATCATATGAGGAAATTGAGTCACAATTTTTACTCTAACAGTTGTGATAAATTTTGAAAGTTCTTTTCATTACATTTGTACTCTCTAAATAAATAGAGTTTATCATTACACCAATTGTAGGTTGGAAAAGACTAGGTGTTATGAAACCTACAACCCACATAGTGTTGTAAAACCCTGTACACAAAACAACCCAATTTGTTAGTCACCCCTCAGGTCAATTTTATTTTTTTAGGTATCCCCCACTTGCAACTCCTCCTTTTTCTCTCCACCCTTGAGCTTAGAACAAGAAAATTAAATCACTCACAACCCACTGTACTTTTCCAACCTGCAATTATTTTGTGTATTTATTTTTCTGTCATATGTGGAGATCAAAACATAATTTTTACTTTAAGTAATAGTTGTGATAAATTTGGAAGGTTTCTTTCATTACATGCCTACTCTTTAAATAACAAAATGTTTCCATTATAAGAATTAGAGGTTGGAAAACATTGGGTTTTGTGAAACTTGCAACCCACATAGTGTTGTAAAACCCTCTACATGTAACAAACCAATTGGTTAGTCACCCCTAATGCCAATTTTATTAGTTTTATGTATCCCTCACCTACAACTCCTCCTCGTGCTCTCCACCTCACTCACAACCCACTATGTTTTTCCAACCCACAATTATTTTATACATTTATTTTTCTATTATATGAGGAAATTAAAATGAAATGTTTACTCTAATTAATAGTTGTGGTAATTTTTTAAGGTTTATTTTGTTATATTCATAATCTCTAAATAACAAAACATGTTTTCATTACAATAATTATAGGTTGGAAAAAACTAGGTGCTATGAAACCTGCAACCCACATTATGTTGTAAAATCCTCTACACGTAACAACTCAATTGGATAGCCATCCCTTAGGTCAATTTGATTAGTTTTATGTATCATGTACCTAGAAATTCTCCCCAAGCTCTCCACCCTTATGCTTAAAACAAGCACAATCATATCATTCACAACCCACTATGTTTTTCCAACCTATAATTATTTTGTCTTTTTCAAAAGTTTAGTGACTATTGATATTTTAAAATACCTTAAAGGATTTTTGTTATGTCACAAGGAGACATCACCTTTGATCAATCCCTTGAAATTGGGAAATTTTGAAAGTAATAGAAAAGTTCCTACGCAAGTGGATTCTTTACTCTTTCGATTGTACTATATTGAGAATGTGGTTTATATGTATTATTCTATAGAATAATTGTCTTATGATCTCTTCAATATTATTGAATGATTAAGATATTAAAATGAATGCATTAAATATCTTCAAATATTATTATACAGTATCAAATTATGTCAAGAGTGTCTATATATTCAAATCAAGATAGAAGGATAAGGGAGTCATTCATCCAAATTTAAAATTTTAGAAATTTCAATTTGAAAAGAATAATTTTGCAACCATGTGGACTTGTCCCAAAAATCGATAATGATAAAATCAAAGTGATAAATGTTAAAATGGAGGGGATGTGGTTGTATAAATAAGTGTAATAAATTGGTGAAAAAGATAAATGCATAAGATAGTATGTGTAAATGGTTAGGAAAGGACTAAGTGTATAGGATATGTAAAGTCAAACTTCTCCACCTTGATTTTGTGGTTAAGATGGTTCATAAAGTGAGAGGGAGTGAGTGATCATTTGCATCACATCTACAACTTATTACAACTATTTACCAATCTATAATAGGATAAATATCAACATAACATATAGGAAAGTTCATCACCTCCCACAATTATGAAACACATCATCAACTATGTATGATTGAATAGAACATTAAATTTCTAAGATTACATCTTTTTCTATTCATTTTAGGATAAATTATAACACCCTAAGAAGTTAACCTCATGTGTAAGATATAAATAAATCCATCTCATACTTGAACCATAAGAAAATTGTATTATTCATAGGTTTTGTTAAAGAATTAGTAGAATTTACTTAAGTGTTAGTATCCTCAATTTTTACTTTCCTCAATTTTCCCATCTCTTTAATCAAATGATAATATACATCCACATGTTTAGTTTAAGCATGGTAAACAAAATTATCCACTAAATAAATTGCACTCTATGAATCATAATTCAATGTATTTCACTTAAAACCAATATTGTTACATAGTTTTTCTAACAACACAGTGTATTTGTAATCGTATGGTGTTGTAATTTACTTTTATTTAATAGTGCAAGTACATATTTTTATCTACTTCCACTTAATAATCCAACTCACAACTATTCCAAATAGAGTAAAAACGTAACCAATTTTTGATATCTCTACTTCTAAGATGTGATCCCATAATAGTGGTTTATAATTTTTGGCCAAACTGGACACTGAAATTATTATTTTTAACTAAATCTTCACATTCGGGCACCTATAGCGGCTAAACTGTGAGGAATTTGAAGATGGTGCAAACTAAAGTCTCATCAAATTTTTTCTATAGATTCTAAAAATATTTTTTTCAAAATTTTTGGAATCAAATTGCACTTCTTTTCCATCTCCACAAAAATTGATTTTTTCAGAAACAACATTTTTAAAAAGTGACGCTGTATAACGCATAATTTTTTTCCATGAAGGATAAAATTCTAATTATTTCAAATTTAGATTTGTAACTCTGATATCTAGTGCTTCCACTTGGTTAGATAGTTTTTTATTGAATATTTTTTCCATAATCAAGTTTCAAAGTCAAAGCAATTACAATTGACAGTAGCGACAGTATAACATGTAACTTTTTTGTATATGTCAAAATTTTTTATTTTTTGTTGGATCAAGGACTTCAATATCTGGTGCACTCATATTTTTCAATTTTTTTTTTGATAATCTTCTATTTTTCCACATGTGAAGAACAAAGAAATTCATTTTCGATGAAAAACCTATGTTTAATAAAACTTAAAAAACAAATACATAACAAAACCAAAACATATTAAAATTATATTCATTGGATAGCTTGTTATGAGGAATACCATAATCATTTGAAATAAATTTTAAATGAATTCATTTGATCCCCAAAATCTAAATCAAAATTGATTTTTTATCAGCAGTTTGATAGGTGTAAAGGAGACGCATTTATAGGTATGGTTTAAAACTAGCGAGGTTCTATCCAAGGGGGTTTGATCTAAGGTGATTTGATCAAACCCTCTTCAATTGGAATCCTTAAAATGAAACTTTTTAGGCCTAAATCATTATATTTTCTAAAAATATGTGATTTCAGCTAAAATTCGTTCCTCTCAAGAATTGTAAACCACTATTATGACAGCACCATCCGAGCTATCCAAATCTCTATCCCAATCAAAATCAATAATTTCCCATAGGTTCAACACCTTTCCCACATTACTAGTGCCATGATACATAACAATTAGTTTATATTTCCTTTAATGTACATAAAAAATATGTCCACGTACATTGATACTCTTTACAAAAATCTGGCATGAGCCTACTTAGAACTCCCCTTTCTCAAGTAATGTTTAAGCCTCAGACATATTAATGCATACATAGAGCTATCAATTACAATTACATAAGAACTTTTTTGTATGTCCATCAAAACCTCAATAGGTTTAGGGCATTGTTCTAGGCTCAACATAGTGGCTATTGGCAAAGGAATACTTATAGGATTATCATCATGCATGTTGAACCACTATAGAATAATTTCAAGATACTTCCTCTAGTTTAACTATATCTTCTTATTATCCATATTTCTATGTATTTCTATACCAATGATGTATCTTAAAGCACCCAGGTCTTTCATCTCAAACCTAAAATCCAACTAAACCTCGAGTTCTCTAATCAACACTTTATTATTTTGAAAGATTATATCATCAACATGTAAGTGGTTGAAAACAAACCAAAAAGGAAAATAAATTGATTCACTAATTGTAAAACCTTTTTTCTTTGTCGATCGTCTCAGCATAAAACTTATTCTAATGTAAAAACTATTTAAATATGATTTTATGATATCCTTATTAGTGCATGAAAAAAATTACTTTTCTCATAACCCTTATGATGAATTTAACAAAATCCATAAAAGTAGTAAAATAAAAAGTCCCATTCATGTTTTCATACAAATCTAGGTTTCCCCTAAACTTAAAACCCTACTTCATGCCCCTAACCTACCCTACTCTAAAGATGGGATGGACACTCAAATAAAATTTCCCTAGTTTATAAGTGGTGGTCATTGTTTAGAAGCACACTCAATAGATAACACAAGTATTAGGATATTCATCTCTAACAACAGTGTATTCTTATGGTCTATAATCTTAGGTCATTGGCACATACAGAACTTCAATTTTTAGAGCTTGTACTTTGTTCACCTTCTTTGCATCACCTTGAGGTTTCTTCTCCTCTTTCTTCTCACCCTCATTTTTCTACTCCTTTGTAGGACCCATGCTCAATGAATCTATGAAGCCAAATTTCTTGAGTTTAGAGGCCAAATAGACGAGATCCACGTCCCCTATAATAGTGATCTTGTTCTCCTTCATGTCCACTACCGCATATTCCATTGACGATTAACACTCCATTTCCACTCTCTAAAAAGAAAAATAAGTAGACCTGAAAAATGTATGTCTAAATGAATGGCTCTTTTGTTTAGGTTGCCGCTACAAAGTGTCTCAAACTCGACTTTCTCCTCTTCTAGATTCGTGGTATCCCTTTCAAAGAATTACAATGCTTGAGTCGTGGCTAAACCAAATGGAGAAACACAATTCACTATGACACCATGTTTTCCCATCCCGCCTACACCTTGTTTGGTGAGGCCTATAACTACATGCTTTGAAGTTGTGTATATGTATGGAGTAGCTCCAAATGGAATGAAAATTATGACAAAATGAAAATTAGGGGTAGCATTTAACATCTGATATTTACCTTTTCTAGCAGAAGAACATAACATGGAAAACTGTTTGCATGACAATGTTAAACGTGCTCGGTAGTCAAGTTTGACCTTATCTCAAAAACTGGCGCTCTTTTAAAAACTAACGCTCTTTTTTAAATCTTCACAACATTCGTCCTCCTCCTCTGTCTGTTTACCTCCGCTTGTTGTCGTTATGCCCATTCCCTTTCGTTTGCATGTATTTGTCAATGCATCATATTATCTCAATGGGTCCCATGTATTTAATATGTGCATCTATGTATGTGTTTATGTATGGTTTTATGTTTTTTTGTATGTACATAGGTGTGTTTTGTCTAGGAATTATTCAGCTCTCATCTATAGTAGGTTAGTGGAAACTGCTAAGAAATAGCAGAAGTGTCTAGGATTAGATAGGTAAAACAATAGATTATTTGACCAAAATTTGTAGTATAATAATGATTATCAAAGAAATAGAAGATAGTCAAAAATAGGGATTGTGGGTTTCTTGGTTGGAATTTTTTTTAGTTTTAGCATAATTCAACTCTCTGCTCTCATAGACTACTTGGTCTCATGTGCATCATTAAAATATTTTAGTTCATTGTGATGACACACATCCAAAAGTGGATAAGGTTTACAAGCTAAAATTTTATATACATGTTGAGTCACACGCCTAGTAATGTGGAACATGTTATTTGTCAAGACATCTATATTAGATACCATAATCCACTTGATTCTATTCTTACAATATACCAAGGGATTCATAACCAACCCAAACACCATGTCTCTTCTATTAGATTCATATATACTCTACCATTTTTTGTGTACATGAGCATTAGTATCTTTTTGCCAACAAACCTATTATGTAATATTATTATATCATATACTCCTTCCATAAAATGTCCTCTACATAGGCTTCTAAGAATTTGACATTTTCTTCTCTTAAGCACCTTTAGCCAATTCTTAGCAATGTTATTCAAACAAGTACCTCCCATTTCCTAAAAATATTGGTTTCCTAATTAAACATAGACATCTACAAAAGCATCTCTTAAAGAAAATTGAATAAGACTAATGTTTGAACCATCAACTCTATAAACTCCCATGCTGTCTATAGCTCTAACTTCTCTAGTGTCTACTTTGTAATATTTGATGCATGTCATAACTAAGTCTACACATTGAATAGCTATCAAAATTGGGATGAGCTAGACCATTAGCAAAAATGATTCTTCTATGGGTTGTCTAAGGTGTTCTTACTTTCTTTCCAAAAAGTCATCCACATCAATATGTCCAAGATAAATATCTTCAACCTCAGCAAATAAATTATGAACTAGAGCTACTCACAAACCTCACATTTATATTTCATTTTGGAAGGTTTTGTAATTAACCAAAGAAAATGAGATAATGTTTCAAAAAAGAACTGATACATAGAAATGGAAAGGATGTTGGTTATGCACAAAGAAAATTGTTGATAATTGTAGCTCATTAAAAGGTATGAGGAATACAAAAGTAACCCTAAAGAATTTGGTAATTCAACATTTTAGATGGCTCCAAATATTAAAAAAAGTGAAAGAATATGGAAGCTTACCTCCAACTACTAATGTAGTAAGAATAGTAACTAGAACTAAATCTATGAAAGGAAACAATGTGTCACAAGAACAATTTTCTTTTTAAAAATGAAGAAAAATATAAAAGACCCCACAAATTCCCAATTTATATATTAATCAACATTTTGAAGCATATCCTAACTTTCAATATATTGAAAATTTGAAAACCAAATAAAAAGTTTATTGAACAATCACTCATTGCATCAATGAGAACTTTGAAACTTTGTCAACTTATTAGACCTTTCATGAACTTGCACACTACTCACTAGTCAATAATTGAAACTTTATAATATGAAACTTTATCAAACTTACATTTGATTTTTTAGAAGCTTGCAAACTTGCAAACTAACCAAAATGAAGAGCAAGAGAACTTTTGAACCAACTTTGTCAACATCTCAAGCAAACAACAAAGTTAAAAACCACTCTACAAAAAAGGTATGAAGTAAACAAAAGTTTTGAGAACTTACAAGAACAATTGCAACAAGATTCTTTCACAAATATGCAAGATTTGAGAAAAGTTGAAAATTAAATTGACAATTTTGAGTTAAAAAAAAGTGACCCATGTTTCATCGGTAATGGTTCACAAGAACCCATCTCTCGTGATAATGTTAGGTGACACTTACAAGTTAAGCACACTTGAGTTGGAATAGTACTGGGATGGGTGACCTCCCAGGAAGGCCTGATGCTTCACCTCTATGAGTGTCACCTAGATGTAATGAGTGTTAAGTGGACTATTCATTAGCATGAGAGATGAGTTCTTATGAACCATTATTCATGAAACATGAACCAATCAATTTGATTCAAAAAATTACACAATTGAATCCTAATAATAATATCATAATATATATATCCTCTTAAATAAATTTTAACTCAAAAATTAAATAACTGATTTCAATTTCCATATACAAATAAAATTAAAAAACTTTTAACTCATGATTTTGGAAAAACTTTGAAAATTCAAAACCCTAAATATCATTTTCATTCTTTTATTTTTCGTGTGAATGTTGGTGGCTAGGCGATAGCCATGAGCGACGAGGAAGGTTCAACAGTGGTGCAAAATGATAAAGAGGTATAAGGACAAAGACTTTACGAAGATCCGTGATTGAAAGTATGCAAACATTATGAATCACACGTTAGAATTGATAAGGTCGATATTGCAAATCAAGGTCATACTCAAGAGGAAAATCGTGCTTCCTATTTAATGGACCAGTCACGTTTCAAACTCTCTTTTTTAACGGTTGACTATCGTACTTCTCGAATATGAGCAATTCTTTTATCCTTCCAATATGCCAAGGGATTCGCAACCATCCCAAATATCACGCTTCTTTCAATAGAATTTTACATTATCTATTAATTTCTTCCTATTTAGAATAATCTTCTCAAACATCACGTCTCTTCTATTACATCTTTATATATATAGTCTATAAATTTTTTTCTATTTAGAATAATCATCTCAAATATCAGGTCTCTTACATTAAATCTTTATGGTTCTAGGAAAATTCATTGCCAGCAATTCACCAATGGAAAATTCACCGTCAACAATTCACCGCCATGGAAAATTAACTGCCAAAAATTCATGCAATTAATTTTTCGCATGGTGAATTGTCATGGCGGTGAATTTTCCCGCAGTGAATTGTTGACGGTGAGTTTTCCGTTGGAGAATTGTTGGTGATGAATTTTCCGTATGCCGATCTTTATTAGTCTACCAATTTATGATTTATCTAAAACGATGTGTCCTTGATATGTGGGATACTTTACACATATTATATTTTGTAGAAGTGGATAAATATTTTTAGTTGATAAAAAGTTGTATTCTTTTAAGAAAATATTTTCACCCCAAGTCATAAATGTTTTGTATTTTGATTGGTGAATGTTTTTATTTACATTTCAAATTTTAAACCATCATCAAAAGTTTAATATCATTAGAAAAAAATTGGCAAAAAACAATTCAGCATTTTTTATCTTAAATATCTTGTTGTTCCCTCACAATTGTCTAACACAACATTGCTACTAGTCTTTGGTACCAAAAATTTGATTCATAGATAATAATTTAAATTATGTATAATGAACAATCTTGATTTCTCTCACACACTTCCTCTATTAATTCAATCAAATCAATTTCTCTCTAGATAATATCAATTTAGATGTATGGATGGGGATTTTTAAGAAATAGACAAACAAAGGATCTCATAAATTGTTTACTTATAAAAATTATTAGTGTAGCTTAACCCTTTCTCATACCATGTTATGAATTAGGATCTTAGGTCAGTAATCATTACAAATAAATATAAAATAATAAAAATAGATCTACAAAATAGAAATTAAACACATTACACAATATATACATGGAGAAAACCTTGTAGGTATAAAAATCATAAATCACCATTTCATTATTAAATCACTTACATAATTATCTATTAAAACATAGACCAAACCTTAAGATATCACTTCTCACATCCACATGATCAATGATAATCTTGCGCATAGTGATAGAATTCACTATATACCACCACATTTTCACATACTCTCAATGAGAGAGAACCTCCTCAAATAAAAGAGAAGGGGTGGAAAAATAATTGAAGGGGTATCACTCATATCTATTCAAAATTTTCATTTGTAATAATTAATAATCTATTATGTTTTAGACTTAATTATTTAAATGGTATATTTTTCATAAAGTATATAATATGTGTATTATTTTATAATCATATTGTAGACACCTAAAAATGGTCTGGAGAATCTAATTAATTAAATACGACTTATTTGATTAATTTATCTTAAATTCATCTACTTAGTAAATAAATAGAAATATTTATTTATATTAAGTTCATTATTAATTCTTCTATTTTCTCTCTTAATTAAATAAACAAAATTAAAAACTTTGTTTTATTTAATTATTATCATTATTACTTCTTTTATATTTCTATCATAAATTAAATGCACAACTTAAATAATTTGTGTTATTTAATTACCTCATCACATTGCTTCTTAATTAAATAAAGATATTCTAAAAATCTTTTATTTAATTATCACTTTTCCTATTTGTTTTAATTTAATAAACAAACCCTATAGTTTGATTTATTAAATTATTCAATCCTCTTTTTGCTAAAATTAAATAAATTAAATTTATTTAAATTTATGCATAAATTATCTACCACTATTCACTCACCAATAAAATTAAATTTTCAAAATTTAATTAATACAACTTTCATTCACGGGAAGAGCTTCGGGGACAAACCTGCAGGAAGTCCTCTCAATCTCCTTCCTCCAATCTTCCCTCTCATCTTGCCTGGTGTTTTCATGGGGAGAAACAATCCTCCATGATCAGCTCCATCTTCTCATCCCATGCCATTCAATTCTCCAGATTGAATCACAGCCCCTTATCCCGTATCCCTGCGCAAATGTGTTGCCGTGAAAGCTATAAATACAGCTCTTTGGCTACAAGAAATGGATCCCAACTTATGCAATCTTACTCTGCAGGTTTTCCAAGCATCCAGCATTCATCCAGGATTCAAGCATTCAGCATTCACTCAACAATCCATCCAGCATCTTAATCATAGCAGTTTACAGTAGTTTCTTTTTTAGAAGTTTTGTTGTAGAATCATTTTAGTTGCACATTTAAATCATATAAGAGTAGAATAGCTTAATTCTCATTCTCTAAGTGTCATTTCAATAAGTTTAATTAGCTTCTAAATCTGAGAGCAAAGTAAATTAGAGAAATCTTTAGAGTTAGAGAGCAATAGGATAGATTTCTGAAAAAAATTAGTTTAAATTAGTCTAAATTCTTTAAATCTTAGATGCAATGTCCTATTTAGAAGTGTAGAAGCATTGTTAGTTTGTTTTCCTCATTCATACGCTTACAAATTGGCGCCCACCGTGGGGCCTAACCCCATATTCTGATTAAATTTTGAAAAAAAGTGTCTTACAGGTATCGGCGTGATAGTTTTCGCAGAACCGTGACTTTTTGCAGCGCGCCAGTTGGATTTTATAGCGCGCTGGTGGTCTGTTTCAGCGCGCCGGGTTTCTGTCATAGCGCGCCGAGTTACTGTTTCAGCGCGCCGCGTCACTGTTTCAGCGCGCCACTTCACTATCATCAAAATCATTTTTTTTAATCTGGATCCGACGCATCCGCGCCCAGATTTGGTTGTTGTCTAAATTTTGGATAAAATTTTTCAATCCTAGGATAGAAATGGATAAAATTTATCAATCCTAGGATAGAAATGGATAAAAATCTATCAATCCTAGGATAGAAACTTCACAATTTCTTGTGGGATTAAAATTGAACATCATGCTTTTATGGAGCAATATCTCCATATAGATTAGCTAACTTGTCATTTGGGTTTTTAAAAAAGTGAACAAAATTTCTCTGATGTGATTGGGTGATAGGTTTATGCTCTCCCCTTTACTGGGTGCATCAGAATACCAGACTCACTTTCCTTTATGCATTTTAAAGCTTTTTAAAACCTTTAGACAAGCCTTCCGTAGTGGGAAAAAGTACCCACCCTACGGGAACGACCTGAGTGGGGACAACCAAAAGCCATGGTATTCCAACCCACTTAAAAATTTATGTGAATTTGGGGAAACCCTCTTTCAACGGAAGTGTGCAGGATAACCATCCCCAAAATCTTTGTTCTAAAGATTGGGAGGTCTCTCGAGGGAGTTTATCCATTTGCCGCTCTGAACAGAAACCCTATCTAAGAACCTAGAAATAGAAGCATGCTTGTCGTTTCTAAACATTGTAATACTCTCGGGCGTGCGGGGAAGAATCTACCCTCAAGCACTCACCATATAATTGCCAAGGACTGTTTGCTCGTGGATCCGGTATCCACTTCACTCAGTACGCACGAAAGATTAAAACACGGGCACCCTCTAGGGGGTGACATGGTCATGTGAGTCGACGCAATTCCAAGCTGTGGGTCGTTCGAGTATATAACGATGACCTTTTGTCTCTAGGAGTGAGTCTATCTGAAGTGTCTTATCTGTTATAAACCAGTGAAAATAAAAAAGAATCATGCTTGATTCTTAAGAACATACACTATCTGTTTAGATTCTAGGATTTTTAAAGTCAACCATTCTATTCTTGCTTGCTATTGTTTTCTCTCATTAAATTCAGATAAGATCATCACAAAAATCTTCAAAATCAAAACACTTGTGGAATTCTCATGATTCGAGATTGGGTATCCACCAAGTTTGTCAAGAAATCTCTTGTCAAACAAATCAGAAAACCAAAGAAAACACTTGCATACAAACAACTTCTGAGAAAGCAATGATTTCTATATCAAAGCAGGAAAGTTCTACTCCAACATAGGACTTTTATTCATAGGTATCACGATTTCTCTAGAGGTTACACGGACGACTATGTTGTAGCTCCCTTAGATTCACAAGCATTTTATCAAAGAAGGGCTCTTAGGCAACACCACAATCACAGTCAAAGAATTCGTCCAGAATACATCCCACAACCAGCCATACAATATGATACCAGACCAAGTGAGTTTCATAGAATAAGATAGTTTTGTCTTAGCACCTCATGGTTCTGTTTTAGCGCTTTGGGTCTCTGTTCCAGCACGTAGGGTCTCTGTTTTAGCGCTTTGGGTATCTGTTCCAGCGCGTAGGGTCTCTGTTCCACTGTGTAGGGTCTTTGTTTTAGCGCTTTGGGTCTCTGTTCCAGCGCGTCGGGTCTCTGTTTTAGCACTTTGGGTCTCTGTTCTAGCACGTCACTTCTCTGTTTTAGCGCGTCATGTCTCTATTTTAGCGCTCCAGAAAGTCAGAAAAATAGAGAGTTGGTAAGACAGTTGGTCAGTTTGCCCATATCGATAACAAGGTTTTCATCAGTCCAAAACATTTTTTTCAAAGTCCAAAACACTTGGGTCATACAAAAGGAAAACTTTACCATTACACCTAGATCTTGAAACATCTTGCAAAGTGTCCTTATCACCAAATCTGAGATTTTCTGTCAAAGTTTCCCTATCAAGGATTTTTATCATCCTTCCATCACGAAACTAGACACGACTAAATCAGATTTTAAATCAAAAACCTCAACACTTATCCAATCAAAAATCCAAGATCAAAGTCTAGAGTAAAAAGTTTGTATGCCTATTTTTACACGATCAGCATATCAAAGACAACAACAAAAACAAAATGAAAGAATAGTAGCCATGGCTGAAGAAAACCCTTGGGGACGATATAGCAACACTGATCCTCTCACTAATTCACACGAGAAAGAAATAACTGCAGAGGAAATCGAGAAAGTTCAACAAGACCCTCATTTCCATAAATTTATGGAAAAGATGCTAGAGCAAGATATGGAAAAGTATCTTCTACTATTAGCTGACAAAGGTGCTAAGCTTCCTAAAGACTTTGATGTCAATCAACTCAAGGAAACAATCACACCTAACCCAACTAGTATAGAAAATCCAAATCAAATAGATGCTTTGACAAAACAAATCCAACAATTACAATTGCAGTTCCAAAATATCCAACAAGGGCCAACAAAAAGATATTCCTTACAGGACATTTTCCCTTATCCATTCGATCCAAGCATTAACATGATACCATTTCCACGGTATTGTGAATACCCGACGTACAACAAATACAATGGAAGAACCGATCCATTTGATCACGTACGAGAATTTCGAGCCATGAGCATAGAGTTCGCACACGAGGACTCTTACTTATGATTATTTCCAAGAAGCTTAGGAAACACTTGCATGGAGTGATCTCAGATAGGATCTAGACTAGATGCAGATTTAAATGCTTAACTTTTACAATGCTTTTACAATGATTATTTCAAGTTAATTAAATCGAAATTAACTTAAGGAAATAACAGAATGAAAGTAATAACAAGGTGATTATAACAGAAAGGAAGGAAATGAGAGAAAGAAAGAGAGAGAGAAGAAGAGAAGTGCAAACAGTTGATAACGGAGTTCGTCACAAAACGTGACTACGTCTCCGGGTCCACTCCAATAGAGAGACCGATCCGATTAACTCCAAAAATCAATTACAAAGCACCACAATCATTCTCCAAGCACTTCGGCAGCATAACAGCGCTCTGACGTGCAAGAATGACTTGAAAACTTTTCAACAAGACCCCTCTTTCGTCACCTCAGCATCAGGACTTCATCACCTGAAAAAAACTTATCTCAACTCTCACCTCAAGCCCCCTTTAAATACATAAAATTTTCTCAAATTGGCCTTTAACCAATTGATTTAAAAAATATTTTCCAAATCCACCTTATCTCTCCAAAATACATAAAGATCTTCAACAATCTCCCTAAAACAACTTAATCTCCCTTATTTTACATAGGAAAATCAAAAATAATCCTCCCTTAATAACATAACCACCCCTCAAAATTTAATAAAATCTTGTTTTAAGCCTTTCTCGGGCTTTCACAATTTAAGGTGGTTTTGATTTAATCTTAAAAAAGATTATTGTTTGTTTTAATTTTTGGATTAGGGAGTTGTTTTTATTTTATTAGGGCATTCGGTTTTGATTCTTTGTCAAAACCAACCGATGCCGTTTATATTTCAAGTCCGTTCAATGGCTTGTTGGTGGATAAGCCTTTTAACAGGCCGACGGTCGGGGGTTCAACCCCGGCCGCTGGCTTTACATAGCCAATTTTCGGCGGACAGTCAACAAAATAAACCACCCGCTATTATTAGACAGGTGCCGAGATTTTGGTGCAATGGTGAGCACGGACGTTTCGCTGTTGAGTGGTGAGGGTTCGAATCCCTTTCAACCCTTTTAACAAACATAACAACGAAATAAAAAATTTACAACCAACGGATGGAGGAGAGAAAGACATGACATGTGGCGCGCCGAGGATTCGCCACGTGGCGACATCTGATTCGCTGAAGGTGCTGATTCAACCGCTGACGTGTCTGCCACTGATAACGATGTGTTCCGCTGGCTGTACGCTGACTGTGCCATTGACGTGTCAACTGACTCGACAGCTGACTCATGTACGGAATGTTGACGGGACATGCTGACTGGACTGCCAACCGTGCCGCCACTTCAACGCTGACTGTGTGTATGGAGGACACGTGTCAACGCCCGATTCGTCGACCTTGCTGACGTAACCTGCCACATCATCACGCCACGTCGACATGTACGGACAGTACGGACTGCCACGTGTCATCTTCCCATTGGTCCATTTCATATTTCGTACCTTTTGCTGACGTCAGTTGTACGGATGATGACGTCATCACTGTACATTCAACTCCATCAAGTCAACCTGCAACTTTGACCGCTGATAACTCTCGCGTCCGATGTCGGATTTCGACGAAACGAACATTACCAGAATTGTCTCGACGAGCTCTTCGACTTGACGCTGCTTCTGTTGATTTATGAAACAATCATTTTTTTGCTTCCTGGACGCCCTCTGATCCCAGTTTGACCCAAGGTTTGACTGGCCATAACTCGTGCAAACGGACTCCTTTTCACTCCGTTCAAGTTGCGTTGGAATCAGAACGCCGAGCTCTTCCCGACGGTGCTGATTTTGGAGAAAAATAAGACACTTCAATTTTCACTAAAAAATATCCACCGGATCATGGAGTGGTTTTCTAAATTGGAACCTGGGATTCAATCTTTTGAAGAACTGATCAATAGGTTCATAACGCACTTCTCATTCAACATCCAACATGGGTTAACCTTAAAATAACTCTACAACACCAAACAAACAAAGGGTGAAAAGTTTCTTTCCTTTCTCCAATGATGGAGAAGGCTATTTGCTAAATACCCTAGATCTATTCCTGAAGAGGAGAAGATAGAGATGTTCATTGATAACTTAGTGGATGACATGAATTATAGATTGGACTTACAATGTCCATCCACATTTGAAAAAGTTATCGAAAAGGGGCTCAAAATCGAAGAGGCTCTAATCAAAAGAGGAACAATCAAACACTTCATTGAAGGTTCAAACAATAACAATTCCTCTAACAACAACAACAACGAAAAGCCACGATTTTGGCAAAAGAATAAGAATACTGATACCATGATCGATACATACATGTCTAAACTAGTATTCACCTTGATGCCAACCACTACAAACAAACAACACAATGATTTTAATGTCAAACAAAGTAGTGATCAAGGAAATAATCAAAATAGTGGAGAAACAAAAACCCAATCATTCCAACGACCATCCAATAAACGAAAATTCATGCCATTAGGACAATCATTGGAATCAGTCCTCAAAGAACTCTTAGATGAAAAACTTATTCAAGTACAAGAGGCTAGAAACTGGGACCCTCAAGTCAAACCATCATGGTGGAATGACTCGCATTACTGTCACTACCATCAGAATAAAGGCCACATGACTGAAAATTGTTGGCAGTTAAAACATGCAGTACAAGACCTCATAGATCAAAAGAAAGTATTTGTAGAGGGGCATCAAACAAACAAAGATCATACAACATTCAAAAATCCTCTACCCAATTATTAGAAGGGAGAATCCTCTTCTACAAACACCAAAGGTAAGAATGTCGGTTATGTTTATGACACAACAATCCTTTGTTTTTTTGCCACCAAGGAGGATGAGGAGTTATGCAATCAAATCAATCAGAACAATGACATTACATCTACTAATTTTGTACAACATATGGACAAATCGGAAAACCAAATTAACGTAATCACACTCAAAGGGAAACAAGAGTACCAACCAGTTAATGCCACAACAAGGGCACAATCCAAAGTTATATTGAAAGGAGCATTATTATCATCCCCATCTATGGATCCTCCCTCTAATCAATATAATCTCATTGATCAATTACAGAAAATACCGGCACAAATATCCATCTTGGAACTTTTAAAAATTTCCCCATCACACAAAGAGGTTCTTGAGCAAGCTCTTGTATCAACCACGGTACCTAACAATTTGGATGTTATGTCAATTCCAAGCTATGGTGGGACATCTATCTGCACCTCATTGCCTTTCATTTTCTGAACATGATGATGTATCACTCACCCATCCACATAATTTTGCCCTTCACATTGAAGTCCTCATCCATAAACACCGTGTAAAGCGTGTCCTGATAGATGGAGGGGCTGGTTTAAATATTTGTACCTTAAAGCTTATTCGTGCACTAGGATACTCAGATGAAGCCATTGATACAAGACAAAAAATCACAATCAAAGCATATGATGAAGAAGAAAGGTCCTCTAAAGGGTTGATCATATTACCCATTCAAGTAGGACCTATTGTCCAAAATGTGGTTTGTCAAGTCTTAGATAGAGAACTGACATACAACATACTATTGGGACATCCTTGGATTCATGATATGCAAGCAGTACCTTCCACCTATCATCAATGCCTAAAATTTCTCGTCAATGGATAGGAGGTAACAATCACAGCAGACTATAACGACACTCAAGCTTGTCATACATTGAAAACATCTCAGGATACCTTGATACCTCACAATAGAGAAGTTGGCACATCAGATTCATCTAATGGTGAGAAACAACAAAGTTTCATATCAAAGTGGCTTCCAAAACAACAAAAATCACAAGAGATCAGGGTAGAACAATCTAACCCTTCAAATGTTGAAGAACAATTGGCTTCACTCTCACACCAATTCACCAACAAAGTATAGATAAGTGATGAAGGAATAAGTGAATATGGTGTTGGACACTCTTTCCATCTATCACAGATGTTACCCTCCTTACAAATGTATGGACAGCCATCTACAAATACCCAAAAATCAGAACAAACAACAACGGCATTAGATGGAAGATTTGTAAAAGTTGGGAACCTAGATGAAGAATCAGAAGATAAGGCCATACTAAATTGGCTTTATAAGGATGAGGAAGCTTCCACTTCCACGAGTAATATCATAGAGACAAATCAATATGGAAAGGGAAAAACTATTCTGGAGAAGATGGGATATTCAGGATAGGGACCTCTTGGGTTAAGAAAGCAAGGCATAACAGAACCAATCCAGCCACTCATGCTCCAACATAAGGATAAAACTGGACTAGGATATACAGCAGAACAAGGATCTCTTAACCGAGGGAAACAAAGTGTAACGGAACCGATCCAAGTTCTCACAATTCAGCAAAATGGCAGAACTAGACTGGGATACACAGAAGAAGCAAGAGCAGAAATCACCAATAAAACTATGGAGCGTATTCTTCAAATGAGAGATAACTCTGAAACAGATTCAAATGAATATGAGTGGGATAACTTATCAAATGTTTCCTATGAAGATATTCAGATCGACGTCATCAAAAATTATACCCCCAAACATGAGGAGGGTCAAAGCTCGAGTTTTAATCCTATTGTCTTTGAAACACAAAACTTTGATGACTCAAGTGAAGATGAACGAACATCGATTGAGATAAATGATGTGGAAGAAAATACCTTCGTAGGCCTTGACATAACCATTAACAACCTGGATGACATTTCCGTCTGAGCTTTCACCATCGCTGACCTCAACCCATCTAATGATTCATTGCCTGTACTACATCCCAAGCTTATCGAATGGGAACCCCAACACCCTATCAATCTCCCTTTTTTTGACAATGACTCCGCTATTATTAACTACCTTTGTTGTGAGGAATCTGATACTTGTTCTATCAATGCTTCTTTTAACAATGCTTTCAGGTAGGAGGATGCCAAGCCTTCCAGTTGCAAAAATATGGAAATAAAAAATGGATCTAATGGTGAAAACCATTATATGTCAGTATTTGATCCTAAAATAGTAAAAACAAAGAACGCATCCAATGGTGAAAACCTCATTGAGGCACCAAAGGATGGAAGGTTTGACATTCTCCCACAACATTACCATGAAAGATCATCAGTGTTAATAGAACCCACACAGTCTATTGATATTGGCACAATAGAGAAAGCAAGAATACTACACCTGGCAGCATCCATGACAGATACATAAAAGCCATATTTTATCAAATTCTTCGAAGAACGATGCATCAATTTTGCTTGGTCATACTCTGACATGCCAGGCTTAGCCACAGATCTTATTATGCATCACTTATCCTTACCAGCTGGCACTAAACCAGTAAAACAGAAACTGAGAAAAATGCATCCACATGTTGCATTATTGGTAAAAAATGATTTGAAGAAACTACTAGATGCTGAATTTATCAGATCCATTGATTATGCTGAATGGATATCCAACATTGTACCTATTTCAAAACCAGATCACACCATCAGAATATGTACTGATTTCTGGGATTTAAATAAAACATGTCTCAAGGATGATTTTCCTTTGCCAAACATAGACATGATTGTAGACTTAACAGCTGGCCATCAAATGCTATCACTCATGGATGGATTTTCAGGATACAATCAAATCAAAATAGCTCCTAAAGACCAAGAAAAGATAGCATTTACATGTCCATGGGGCACCTTTTGCTGGAACGTCATGCCTTTTGGGTTAAAGAATGCAGGAGCTACATACCAGCGAGCTATGACAACAATCTTCCATGATATGATGCACACCTTCATGGAGGACTATGTGGATGACATCTTAGCCAAATCTTACACCAGAGAAGGACATCTTGAGATACTGGGCAAAATATTTGATAGGTTGGAGAAATTTAAAGTCAGATTAAATCCCAAGAAATGTGCCTTTGGAGTAACATCAGCAAAACTCCTTGGATACATAGTTTCTACAAAGGGAATTGAAGTAGATCCAGCAAAAATTAAAGCCATTATGGAAATGCCACCTCCTAAGAATATCAATACATTAAGATCTCTACAAGGCCGACTACAGTCCATCAGAAGATTCATCTCTCAACTAGCAGATCGGTGTCATCCATTCAACCATCTTTTGCATAAAAATGTGTCTTTTAAATGGGATGATCAGTGTGAGAGTACTTTCAATCAAATCAAACATTATTTGATGACACCACCAATCTTGGTGCCACCCAGTGAAGACAAGCCATTGTTGCTATATATCGCAACAACAGATATCTCTTTGGGAGCCTTGCTAGCACAAGAGGACAGAGAAGGAAAGTGTTGATGGTGTTTTCTACATAGCAACAACTCAGACAGAATACAATATTCTATCTCTCTTGAAAGATAATCTTCAACAATAAATTGCTGAAAATCACCCCAAGGTCTCTCGGGTGTTAGGTCATGACAATGCATAAACAACTCAGATAATATGTGAAAATGCTGGTAATCACAAGGGGCCTTACGAATGAGCAATGTTGGAAGTGAATTTTCATCAGATGAGACAATATAGCGATGCTTTCAATCCTAAAACTAACCTAGATTCAAATAAACAGCAAAAGAGATAAGGGTTTAGAGAGATTCTATTTTATTCTAACTCTTAAGATTAATAATGCAAATGATAAACACTTGAAATGGACCAATCCCAACGAAACCAATCTCTGCTTGACCAAGATTAATCTACAATCTTACAGAAATAGTGCAATCTTCTAAGGTTTTAAAGATTTTCAGATTATGAACATTCACCCAAGACAACCCAATTGCAGTTGAAATGAATAAATCTCCATAATTTAACCAAGCACAATGAATATAAAGGTTCAGGCTAACTTTACAAAGCAACTGACAATCAGCTAGCTGCAAAAAGTATGGACCAGGGATTGCTGCAAACACTTCAAGCATTAAATCACGAACATCATTGAATCAGATCTAAATCTAAATCTAATAACCATGAGCAATTTTAAAAATTGAATCATAAGAAGCATGCAAGATAAGTCAACACAAAAGAGATCACCAGAAAATCACAATGCTTTCAATTGTATTGAATCACCAAACTCCAGCAACAATTCCAATGTTCTGTTACCTCACTTTCTCATAAATTGGCTAGCTTCTACCTCTACTCTACTACTAAATTCGCTCTCTATCAAGTCTTCTCCTAATCTTTTTCCTCCCTTTACAAATGAGGCACAAATGCCATTTATAGAGAACCCCCAAACACGTCGACCCAATTAGATTTTACAATAATAACTGGCCCCAAAACAGGTCGGCCAGGAGAATTTCAAAATAGGACAAGATTTGCATTAAATGCATGAATATTATCCATGTCGGCCTACAATCTCCAGCAAGATCAGATTCACGTGTTTTCCAGAAAGTCCTCCAGCTGTAGACAATTTTGGCACGGATTCTTAGGCAAGTCCCACTTTGAAAATTTAAATTGAACATTTCCAAATTTCCCTCTTTTGGCACGAATCCATATGCAAGTCCCCCTTTTAATATTTGTTTAGTCCTGAAAAACAGATATCATCATTAATAGCCCACATGTCCAAATTAAATTCGAATGAAATTTTGACATTTTCTAAAAACTTACATTTTTATAAAGGAAACTTTCCATTTTTCAGAATTTTTCCATTTTTGGAAACTTTTATTTTCAATTTTTTTTATCTCAAGAAATTTTCATTTTCGATCATTTTTAAAAAATTTCCATTTTTGGAAAAATAATCATTTTCGGAAAAATTTCCATTTCGGGAAACCAGACCAAGGGAAAAATCTAGGAAAATCTGGGCCAGGCGGACTCCAGACCAAAATCCAAGAAAAACCAGCCGGACAGGATTCTACCGAATAAGGAAAAAATTTCAACAATAGATTATCAAAACGAACCAAGAATGCGCGAAACATCATGTAATATATCAAATTAAGCATGGGGTGTCGAGCATTTATCATCAAATTCATCAATTTAATCTAGTATTTCAATTTGCACAAAGCCAGGCAGAAAATCCAGAAAAATCCGGGTGGACTGGATTTTCGCGGATGGCATAAAATTCTGGACTTTGGCACATACCCAGAAAATTGAAGAAATCCGGGAAAATCCGGGTTGGGCGGAAAATCCCAGACGCAGGCAAAAACCCAGACTTTGCCCGGATCCGGAATTTCAGCAGAATCCGGGAAAATCTGGACAGACCGGAAAATCCCGAATTTGGGTAAAATCTCGGATTTTTGCACAGAGCCAGACTTTGAGCAGAATCCGGGAAAATCCAGATGGACCGGAAAATCCCGAATTGGGGTAAAAACCCGGATTTTGCTCAGAACTTAGTTTTTTCAAAGGGAAACCTGGGGAACTCACTTGGGCAAGCAAGATGAATATCTAAGGACCTCCAAAGGCAACCAAATTAATAAAAATTAAGAGGCCAAAAGACACCAAAAGCCGAGCAAAAAGAGGGTCCCTACTTTCATGTGCAAAACTCCACAACAAAGGAGCAGCAATATACTATATCGCTAGGACACTCAATGGACATGAAGTAAACTACACCTTCATTGAAAAATCATGCTTAGCAGTAGTATTTGCAACACAAAAATTGCGACACTATATGCTCACTCACACTGTCAAGCTCGTTGCAAAAATTGATCCCCTCAAGTATTTACTGAGCAAAGCAGCTTTAACAGGAAGGTTGGGAAAGTGGGTCATGCTCCTCAGTGAGTTTGACATTCAGTATGTTGAAAGGTGAGCTATCAAAGGACAAGTCATCGCCGACCAATTAGCAGAAGCTCCATTGTCAGACTGTCATCCTATGACTATGGAATTTCCTGATGCAGATATCCTCAACGTTACAACCCAACCATGGCAACTCTACTTTGATGGATCCTACACACAACATGGATCAGGGGCAGGAATTTTATTTGTCACACCTCTTGGGCACACAATTCCACAATCTTACAGGCTTACCTTCTGTCTCACTAACAATGTTGCAGAATATGAAGCTTTAATCCTTGGAATTAAAATAGCTATTGACTGGAAAATCACAGAACTACAGGGATATGGAGACTCTCAGTTAATCATCTATCAAGTCAACAATGATTACCAAACCAAGGATGACACGCTAATTTTATACAAGAGACTGGTAGATGATCTAAAGAAATACTTCATAGATATCCAATTTGAGCAGATACCAAGATCAGAGAATAAAGCAGTAGATGCCATGGCCACAATAGCATCTCTTCTACAAATGCCTGAAACACAAGAACGTTATCGATTTATTGTGGAACAAGTATCAAATCCTGCATACGCAAATCCCAAATCCCAAACCATAAGCCTTTTGGATAGTGCTCAAACTTTCGTTTATGGAGACATTTATACTTATCTAAAAGATAATATCTTACCGCTAGATCTTTCTCGCAACCAAAAGCGCAACTTCATACGCCAATCCGCCAAACATACCATTATTGCCGACACCCTTTACTGTCGAGGCCTAGATGGTACTCTTCTGTGTTGTTTAGAACATAATGAATCTGCTTCTGCTTTACATGAGGTCCATGAAGGAATTTGTGGTACACATTCAAGTGGATTATCTTTAGCCAAGAAACTCCTTCGTTTGGGGTATTACTGGCCACACATGGAGCAAGAATCTTATAAATTTGTTAAGAAATGTCAAAAATGTCAAATTCATGGCAATCTTATACATGCACCAGCACAGGAGCTCCATCCATTCACAACTACATGGCCTTTCTGTCAATGGGGGTTGGACTTGGTAGGGAAAATTAACCCATCTTCATCTAATGGACATAAGTTCATTATTACCGCAACAAAATATTTTACAAAATGGGTGGAAGCGGTTCCCTTAACCACAATCACTGGGAAGCAAATATCATCTTTCATACTTAATTATCTCATTTGTAGATATGGGATACCCCAGTCAATCATCACAGATAATGGCAGGCCTTTCAAGAACCAAGACGTCCAAGAGCTGTGTGAAAATTTCCACATCCAACATCACTTTTCAACCCCTTATTACCCTCAAGGTAATGGACAGGCATAAGCTTCCAACAAAACAATCATAAAGATCCTCAAGAAGACTGTGAATGAGGTAGGGCGTGATTGGCACGTTCAGCTTAACCCCGCTCTTTGGGCTTACAGGACTAGCATCAGAACACCAACAGGAGCTACGCCATATGCTCTTGTTTATGGATCAGAAGCAATATTACCTATCGAGGTAGAAATTCCATCCCTTCAAGTTTCGCTAAAAGGACTCATTCCAGATGAGGATTATAGGATCTCTAGACTTCAAGAACTAGAGCTACTTGATGAACGTCGACAAGCTGTCAATCACTTGACAACCTATCAACAAAGGATGTCTAGGAACTATAATCAGAGGGTTAAGCCTAGAGTCTTCCAGATCGGAGACTTGGTCCTACGGGAAAACCCTAGAAATCAAGCAGACAGAGAAAAGAAGGGAAAGTTTGAACCTAACTGGATAGGGCCTTATGTCATCATATCAGTCTATGGATCAGGAGCATATCGGCTGTCTACACCAGAAGGAGACATGTTGGAGGAACCCATGAACAACATTCATCTCAGGCGATTCTACACTTGAGGATACCTAGTGCACGGTCAATAAAGTTGTCTTGATGAAAACCTGGCAAATAGGCGTCATGATGATGGAAAAATGGAAAACATAAAAAAAAAAAATACAAAAGAAAAAGAAAAAGAAAAAGGACACAATAAAAACAAGTGATGAAAACCTGGCAAACAGGTGCTACTTGTGATTTTTACCAACTCTTCCATCTATTAGGTACAGTTTTGTTACGACTGTTTCCTTTCATATCATTTCCATCTATCATTTGAGATAATCACTATCACTATCCATATCATAGCAAGGATATCATGTTTTACCCTGGCTTGGGGGCAACATCCTAGTGTTATTTGGTACAATGGACTTTCAGCTTAAATGGAAAGGCAGTCAAACATGACAACACTAAGTGACGATACTTGAAAAAATCCAAAACATCAGAAAATCAAAAATCCAAAACATTAGAAAATCAAAATCCAAAAACATCAGAAAATCAAAATCCAAAAACATCAGAAAATCAAAATCCAAAAATCCATGCAAAAACATTCATAAAATTAGAAAATACAAAAATAGAGTCTACATCAATTGAAAGTGGAGTCTGTGTCAGTCGAACTATGTGGTCTCTGCGTGTATAATGTAGGCAAGACTAATCTTTGATCAGTCCCCGAGACCCCTAGGATAGGTCTTTAGGTTACATCATTTGGTCAAACGTCTGGGAATATCATGCAAACATCAGCACACACATTTCAACACTGATGATCTAATCTGAATAATGATTTGAAAATACATTAAGTAGAATTTGAATTGTTGTGCTTTTTATTTTATCATTCGCTTATCATTTCTTTAGAGCTACTTGATGATGTATTGAACTAGAGAAGCAAGGAAGGAGAATGATACCTTTTCTTTGTTTGTTGTTTGAGAGTTAGTCATTATTATTTTGTGAATTGTCGCGGGAAGTGCTCTACTAAGTATCATGGATGACATTTCGATTCACTTAAGAAAATGATTAATTCTTGTTTGTTTACGCAAGAAATGCTTAGGTCATCATTGGTCTATCTTATACCATGATGCTTGTGTTCGCTTGCAATATCAAAAATCATGAAAGTAATACTCAGGTCATCATTGGTCTATCTCATATCATTGATGCTTGTATGCGCTTTCAACATTTTAAAAGCTCAGTGATGATACCAAGCAAAATAAAAAGATTGTTGAAATGACACTTAGGTTTGCATTGATAAAATAGGTTTGCATGGTAAACGTAGATTGCATTCATAATAAAACATCTGCAAAGTATTGGTTGCACAAGTTACAAGGGTTCATTTGCAAAGAATGTTATCTTTTCTTATTACAGATTGAGTATACTTGACACATACAATTTTCATAATGACATGCATATAAAATCATTTCTCCATCTCATCATAAATTTCACAATAAACATCTCATTTCGTGGCATCATATACACGTTATGTTACATCATTCATTTACGTCTCATCACATTGTCATTATCATGTAGTTGCAAAATCATCATTCATTGCATACATATAGAAGACATCATATATCATTTCATTTACATCATTCATCCTTATATCATTTCATTACATATCATTTCATTTACATCATTCATTATATATATCATTTCATTACATATCATTTCATTATTCATTATATATATCATTTCATTACATATCATTTCATTTACATCATTCATTATATATATCATTTCATTACTCATTATATATATCATTTCATTACATATCATTTCATTTACATCATTCATTATATATATCATTTCATTACATCTCATTTTTCATATACATCATTCATTCACGTTTCATTACATATCATTTCATTTACATCATTCATTATATATATCATTCGTTTCATATACATCATTCGTTCACGTTCATTACATATCATTTCATTTACATCATTCATTATATATATCATTTCATTACATATCATTTCATTTACATCATTCATTATATATATCATTTCATTACATATCATTTCATTACTCATTATATATTTCATTACTCATTATATATATCATTTCATTACATATCATTTCATTTACATCATTCATTATATATATCATTTCATTACATCTCATTTTTCACATACATCATTCATTCACGTTTCATTACATATCATTTCATTTACATCATTCATTATATATATCATTTCATTACATATCATTTCATTTACATCATTCATTATATATATCATTTCATTACATCTCATTTTTCATATACATCATTCATTCACGTTTCATTATATACTTCATTTCATTTACATCATTCATTTACATTTCACTCATACATCATTACATTTCATCCACCAATCATTACATTTACATTACATACATTACATTTTATCCATATTTATTTCATTTACATCTCATACATTACATTGTCATCCCTACATCATTTATTTACATTACATTTCATTCGTACATCATTCATTCGTATTTCCTCCATCAATCATTCATTAGCATCATACATTTTATTTATCATACATTGCATTTCATTAAGAAAATAAATACATCACCAATATCATATCACATCATCATCAATGCATCTATCCAATCTAGTATAATAAATCATCATAAAACATAAAAATTACAATGCATCCATCACATAAATCATGTAGAACACATCATGAATCAATCGAACCATTGCACATATATATCTCATCAAGTGTCAAGTATACAATGAAGTCTGAAAAGGATGAAAATAACATCATGTCAAAAATGGCTATATATATCTCTCAAAGGGGTACACAAATGATCTCAAGTGGTGCTCCCACCAGAATGAGCAGGTCTCGCACCAGTATCATGACCACCACCAGATGTCCCAGGATCTCTCAGATCTCTCGGATCTCTCGAAAGGGGCTGTGTCACGCCTCTTCTCACTGTCCTCGTACGAGTCCTCTCTGAGTGAGACTGGGCATAACTAACTCTCTGCTCTGGGGGGCACAGCTCATAATAACGACTCCTGTAAAACTCAATCTCAGCACCTGCCCGCATAGCCTCTCGCATGTAATCCGCCATAGAGGTCCCATCTGCCACTCTCTGCAATCTCTCTACAGTAGCCTATGCTGTCTTTGCCATCTATCTAATAGTATCTCGCTCTGCAGTCAAGGCTGTGATCTGTGCCTGGGTAGTGGTCAACTATGCTCGTACACCTGCTAGCTGAGCCTGTGCAGTTGCTGCTGCCTGTAGAGCCCCATCTCTCTCACCAATCAGAGAGGTAATCTATGTCTGAGCAGTAGCTAGCTGTGCCTGCATCTGAGCCTGTGTCTGTGCTAGTAATCCCTGCAACTGTGCCAGCTGTCCCTGTAAGGTTTGAACCGGCACCTGTAAACCTGCAACCTCTGATCGCTCTGCCGACGAGGAAGCAACGGCCTGCCTCTTATGAGGCGCACTAGTAGATGGCTCTGTAGTACCTGCTATGCTCCATCTCCTCCCATCTCCGCCATCATCATCACTGCTATCGTCACTGCTGTCATCACTCTCACTGTCATCATCACTGCTACTCTCACTGTCATCATCTCTCCCCCGTCTCTGACCAACCTGACCACCCCCTGCTGGTGCTGCTACTGGTGCTGGTACTAGCTCATCTGGAGTGGTAATATGGGGAGGAGGGTGTAGAGCCAAATACTGTCCATACTCAGGAGTAATAGGTGCCTCAATAATGTCCCGCTGCATATCCCATGCTGATGGCTACAGAGCACGGTAACCCTCAACAAGTGCCTCATAAGGAAAACTAGGACCCCAATCACTGACATCTATCCGTCGTCGTCCGTAATGCGCTACTCCCTGTGGCATACACTGCACAATGCCATACTGCCTGTAGACGCGACGAAACAAGAATCACTCCAAAATCCTGGGGCTCTTCCCGATCAAATACATCGAATCGGACAAGAACCCCAACTCAATATCATCATCATCCCAGTCATCATAGTCTAAATAGGGATGCCAGGTCACTGCCTCCACATCATCAATAATCTGCCTCCAATAATCTAGCTTACCCATCATATGCTGGGTAGGCCTACCTCTGTACCGAAACACATAAGGTCTCGTCGCTGGTCTCGCTAACACCGGCACGGGACGCGTAACAGCGATATGCTCCCATGCCCATACCTGAAGAAGGGTAGCTCCCGCCGATAAACTGTTGCCTCCAAAGTACATGATCCAGTGTAAATCATGATAGAGCTGAGCAAGCATGCACATGCCCCAAGCATATCTCGTCCTATGTACTACCAGACCCTCTAATACCTGACCCCATCCGAGAGATAGACCCTTTGACCTCTTATTAGGACAAAGGAATCCACCAATAAAGCCAGCCAAAACTGAAGGAAGTGGAGCATATGAATCATGCATCTCTACCCAAGGAATCCACTCTCCTGCAATATGGGGATGCTAAAAGACTCTCCGCATAGCCTCTACCCCACCAACCTCCTCTGAATCATGCACGACAATCTCCCCAACAAAAGGAATGCGAAGAATACGCCATACATCCTCTGGCGTCACAGTCATCTCGCCAGTAGGTAAGTGGAAGGTGTTGTGGTCACTATGCCACCGCTCTGCTAAAGTCGTCAATAGACCCCTATTAAGTCTAATATGGGGCATATCCAGTAATGTCGCTAAACCACAATCAGTAATATGCTGTCTCTCGTCTGGTGAAAGTCGTGGTATTATATCAAAGGGCCAAGGGAACTGCTCTCGCACCTGAATAACATCTAAATGCTCCTATTATCATACAAAAAGAACATTTTACAGATCAATATGTTATCAATCAGAATATCAAACATCATGAGGTCATCAATTACTAAAAATTGTGCTTTACCTATCAAACGATCAATTTATTAAGAAGGAACCCTCATCTATCAATCAGGTTCATTCCTTCGGACATTCTAATTTATTCCTCGCCTATCATGAGGGTAATTATTATCAAATCAATGGATCTCGCTCATCATGAGATCGTTTACCATTTATTTAGTTGGATCAAACTAAAATGAATGAAGTCAACAAAAAATCGACGAAATAAAAATCAAAGTGCACAATTTTTCATCAATCTATACCCCCAAGCGCTACAAAATCTACCTAAGGCGCTAAAAAGTCTAGCGTGCTATAAAATCCTACTGACACGCTACAAAATCAACCTAACGCGCTAAAAAGTCTGGCGCGCTATAAAATCCTACCGACGCGCTGCAGATTTGACCCTGCGCGCTAAAACTTTGACGCGCTACACTAATGTAGGGACGCGCTACGGAATTCAATGGGCGCGCTAAAACTATGGCGCACTACAACAAATCACAGACGCGCTACACCGCATCTGTCGCGCGCTAAAAACATAAAACACTTGCAAAAGGACATCAAAAGTATGGGCGCGAATCACGAGGAGGATTTGGGGTACGTACCGGAGGTCCATAGTCGGCCGGACGCTGGTGATGTCGCACACGCTCGAGTCGGTGGGTGTGGTAAGGGATCGACATCCTGAAGCTCTAGCACTTTGAGGGTCTCTATCACAAGATTGTCAAAGTCAAATGCACAAATGACTTTTGAAAATGACCTTTTGAGCATTTATAGTTTACTTTTGGGGGATTTTTATGAGATTTATTTATTTTCCCTTCTGAGGATTTAATTCTTATCTATCACTGGGACATTTTTGGACAATTTTGTCGGGAGATAAATTGTTTCTATACCAATTCATCATCAAATCACCATAAAAATTCAAATTTCTTAAAAATAAAAATAAAAATAAAAATTCAACATTCATCAATTTATCTCCCGAGGGGGCATACATCACTATCATTTCAAAATTCAACATCTGGGGCAAATCAGGGGCATATTTTAAACTTTTCGTCAATACTAGCAGCTAAGGCAAAAATCATTCTTTGAAGCAATGTGTAAACCCATCACTTCAAAGAGGGGCAAAATGTAAACACCTAAAAATGGTCTGGAGAATCTAATTAATTAAATACGACTTATTTGATTAATTTATCTTAAATTCATCTACTTAGTAAATAAATAGAAATATTTATTTATATTGAGTTCATTATTAATTCTTCTATTTTCTCTCTTAATTAAATAAACAAAATTAAAAATTTTGTTTTATTTAATTATTATCATTTTCATCATATTACTTCACTCTTAATTAAATAAACAAAATTAAAAACTTTGTTTTATTTAATTATTATCATTATTACTTCTTTTATATTTCTATCATAAATTAAATGCACAACTTAAATAATTTGTGTTATTTAATTACCTCATCACATTGCTTCTTAATTAAATAAAGATATTCTAAAAATCTTTTATTTAATTATCACTTTTCCTATTTGTTTTAATTTAATAAACAAACCCTATAGTTTGATTTATTAAATTATTCAATCCTCTTTTTGCTAAAATTAAATAAATTAAATTTATTTAAATTTACGCATAGATTATCTAACACTATTCACTCACCAATAAAATTAAATTTTCAAAATTTAATTAATACAACTTTCATTCACGGGAAGAGCTTCGGGGACAAACCTGCAGGAAGTCCTCTCAATCTCCTTCCTCCAATCTTCCCTCTCATCTTGCCTGGTGTTTTCATGGGGAGAAACAATCCTCCATGATCAGCTCCATCTTCTCATCCCATGCCATTCAATTCTCCAGATTGAATCACAGCCCCTTATCCCGTATCCCTGCGCAAATGTGTTGCCGTGAAAGCTATAAATACAGCTCTTTGGCTACAAGAAATGGATCCCAACTTATGCAATCTTACTCTGCAGGTTTTCCAAGCATCCAGCATTCATCCAGGATTCAAGCATTCAGCATTCACTCAACAATCCATCCAGCATCTTAATCATAGCAGTTTACAGTAGTTTCTTTTTTAGAAGTTTTGTTGTAGAATCATTTTAGTTGCACATTTAAATCATATAAGAGTAGAATAGCTTAATTCTCATTCTCTAAGTGTCATTTCAATAAGTTTAATTAGCTTCTAAATCTGAGAGCAAAGTAAATTAGAGAAATCTTTAGAGTTAGAGAGCAATAGGATAGATTTCTAAAAAAAATTAGTTTAAATTAGTCTAAATTCTTTAAATCTTAGATGCAATGTCCTATTTAGAAGTGTAGAAGCATTGTTAGTTTGTTTTCCTCATTCCTACGCTTACACATATATCATAATATATAAATGTTATAAGGGTATGATCCGTAGTAAATTATGTTCTAACAGTCATTAGCTCATCTATTATTGCCATGACAAGGAAGGATTGAAAAAATTTAGAGTTTTTCTAAATGAGGTGGTGTGTGATAAAGGATTTTTTAAAAGTCTAGTTGAAATGGCTCAACTCATAGTGCAACATGTCAATAGTGATGTTGATGAGTTAAAATACAAAAGACAGATGATTGTGTTTATCTAGTGAATACCTCCTAGGTAGAAGTCATGTATTGTTCTATCATTGTTCAATATAAAAATGAATGTCACTATCAAGCATGCATCTCAAACATTACTCTTGAATGAATCTCTTAATATATGAATCATATTCTATTTTTCTATCCCAATCTCCTTATTCAAGAACTTTAATTGATTTCTTAGAATTCCAAAGTCTTCTTTAATTTCTTGAATATATATATATATAGCAAAATCATATAAATTTTAAATTTTTGTGATGAATATCACTTTTAATATTTATGTTTATTATATATATATATATATATATATATATTTAAAATAAAAAATAGAAAAAAAAATATTTGTAAAAAGAATAAGACACAATTTTATTTAGAACTTAATTAAATATTATTCATCTTTAAAAAGTACTTTAAAAAATAATTAAAAAAATTCTTTTTTTTTTAAAATTAATACTTTGATTTCCGTGTAGTTAAAAAAGTCTGCAAATACCTATATGATCAATCACACTTTAGAATTGAGAAGGTCGATATCACGCAAGTTAAAGTCAGGGTCAAGAGGATAATTACAAGGAAGCAGACAAAAGGCAAAATCTCCTTCCTGTTAATAGTCATGCACGCTTAGAAGACGAGCAGAACTTTCCATACGAAAATCACGGGGTCAATATGACTTTGAATCGCCTTAAATAAAGGACAAGTTTAGGGTCTCAAAAGTCTACTTAGTTGAAGACAAGTTGGCATGTAACATCTATAGTAGGTGCACACGTGTTCGTGGAAAACAGAAGTCTACATATAATTATTATCAGGCTTTATTGTAACCAGATATTTTGATCTAACAAACATAGATGATGACAAACTACCAAATATGTGGAAATTTAAGACAACCAAGTCATTAGAACTCAATTATCTTATATTTGATGCTCCAAAATACTATGTAATTATATTAATTTGCACACACACATATAATTATATTATATACATGTATTTAGCCATTTAGTGTGATTTCCATTAACAATACATTCAATATGCCATTATTATGTAACTATATATATCACTTACAAATAATAATTTAAACAATACGATTTATTCAAACTCATTTTAAGTGGAAACAATCAATCCACTATAATCAAAGTCTTATGGGATTGCTAATAATAATTTTATAATAATTGTCCATGAAAGAAACTAAAGATTTTCTAATAAATATTATTCTTATTTTAATGATATCTGATTATATTATATTTTTATTTTAGTACAAATCAATATAAATCATAATAGTCTATTGGTTATTATCTTAAGAGGCATTATATATCTTGTGGAGAGTCATGTTCTATGATCATATAAAGAAAAACAAAAGTATATCAACATATATTTAAAATTAAAATAGTATTAAAGTAAAAAAAAATATTTCTTAAATAAATAAAATAATTTAATATTTATTAACATTATTATTTTTAAATATTATATATATAGGAGGTATTTTTCAAAACATGTCAAATTACAATATTGTTATCGAGATTTAATTGTGTAGTTTTTCGAGTCAAACTCGTCGATCCATGTTTCATGAGTAATGGTTCACAAGAAGCCATCTCTCATGATAATGCTAGGTGATGCTCACAGGTTAAGCATGCTTAAGTTGGAGTAGTACTGGGATGTGTGACCTCCTGGGAAGGTCCAATGCTTCACCTTTGTGAGTGTCACCTAAATGTAATGAGTGTTAAGTGGGCTATTCATTAACATGAGAGATGAGCTCTTATGAACTACTACTCATGAAACATGAACCAATGAATTTGACTTAAAAACCTACACAATTGAATCTTAATAACAATATCATAATATATATCTTCTTAAATAAATTTTAACTCAAAAATTAAATAACTAATTTCAATTTCCATATACAAATAATATAAAAAACTTAACTCATGTAACACCCCACCACACAAACCCCAAAAGACAACACAACAACAAACAATTATAGCACAATTTTTTTTTAAAAGTAAACTAATATGAAATGTAAATTAACATACACTGTCACTAATAACGAAACTATACACAACATATACCTAGTCCTCGGGGGTAACATGACTGCATTACTTGTGAACATTCCTAACATGACTCAATTTCCCATAACGATGAAAATCTACTCACAAGTATTCATTTTAAACCCATTATATAGAATTAAATAACCAATGTACATACATCCATAACATTGCATAAACATCCATCAATGAACACATAATAAAACCCAAGAATACATCCATCACATTGATTACATGAATATAATTTTTTTCAATGATTACAATAGTACATAATGTGATACAACTGAAATGAATATAACACATAACATCAATACTATCTCCAAATCTGATGAAGCTTTGGAATCATTGCAAATGGTACAACTCCATGCATCATGAACTTCGACTGTGAACCCAATGGAGTGCATAGCACGTTCCACCCGACCATGTGAACCCTAAGGTCCACCCCCATGCAAGGAGATGACAATGAGTACCCACTACACAAACAGTCAAGCAGACAAGGGCTAACATGACTCTAGCATTCAAGATTCCACAAAACAAAACATAAAGAACAACCACTTCCAAAGTTACATGAACAACAAGAGGAAAAAAAGGCATAAAAGGTTGTTATATGAAAGATTGTCATCAAATAAGCTCAATATGGGTTACCTAATGCGGATCTTCCTAAGTTACCAGCCCCCATCCTGGTTAAACCCTGGAAACCTCAACTAATCTCTGACACCCATTATAACTCATGTGGGATCAACATACCTTTCAAGAGGACAAGACAGTTGATCTTTGTCATTCCAGGCCTTCTCACTCATCTCAAGCCTAAATGAGCACTTGAGTCATGAGTGAGGTTACATTATCTAGATTAATGTGAGAAACTACCCAAAACCCCCTAATTAATTATTAGTGTTTTCACTAGATTAAGAAACTTCCAATGAGTTACCTTGGCACCACTTTTGGGTCTAGGCCCCCATTGAAAGCCACTCCCCCTACTAGAAACAAGAGGTCCTCACAATCACTAACTGGGTAAGCCAACTTGCACAAACTAGCAAAGCCATATAAATATGTACATAAAACAAGGCATGCACCACCTCCCACAAGATCTTCATAGTAAAACAATTTCCCAGTGCAAGGATTAAACCCACATAAATAAATCAAGTATAGGATCAAGTGTTCACAAAGAACCAACAAGCAAATCCAATCGTAAAGAAAACTCTTTCCCCAACCATAATCACAAGTAAACAATGCAAGGCTACATACCTTGATGCACACAATCCAAGTATAAAGATCAACCACTTTCCAAAATGACAAAATCATGAAACCGCCCACTTCTAGGTGAAACAACACAAAGCTCATGCAAACACTCAGGGCTTGATATGGGTTACCCAATGCGGATCTTCCTAGTTTCCCGACCTCCATCCTAGGTTACCCTAATAGTCTCACCTGATCTTCGGCCCCCATACCAACTCATGCAAGCAAAAACCATACTCCCCTCTAATCTCCAGAAGACTAACAAACGTCTAACACACGGGTTTCCCCATCGAAGTGGTAATAATAATAAGATCTCAAAAGACTATTTTCAATCCACAATTTATGAATCAACAAGTGTAGAATAACGAGTGGCAACATCACAACGAGATCTTCAAACTCAATCAAAAACCAACATAATCCACTCAATACAAAATCAACCACAAATCAAAATCTTCTCAATAACCATTTGGCACAAATGGGCTCCCTTAATCAAACAATAACCAAAATCAACTTAAATCGAAATCAACCACCATAACCAAAATCTTCTCAATGTCAAACAATCTTGACAACAATAGTAAAATCAACCAATGCACAACTCAACACTAAAATCAACCTCACAATTCAACACGAACAAACAATCAAATCAACCAAGAGATATTCCATAAAAGGCATTGTATCCACACTCAAATTACTCATTAACCTAATCCCCTTAAATTACTTAACAAAGCATATACCACTACAATACAATTATATACTAATTAAATAGTAAACTTGCAAAGCAATGGATAATCTACTCCATTTATTTAAAACAAATTCCACAATTAACTAAATATGTAAGTCTAAGTAATGAACCACCCTTATTATGTTCTTTTCATTTATTGTTTCCAACTTTATTATTTAATAAAATCATTTATTAATAACCGACCACTTACTTCTTCTAACATATATATATATATACACACACACACACACACACACACCAAAATACACTATTTATTTTGCAATGATCACTAAATCAATTAACTATTAACAGGTTATACTAACCAATACATAAATATCAAGCTATTAAAGGCAAGGATATTGTCATCTCAACCTCTATCTTTATCACTAATTTCCTTTATGAATAAATCATAATTAGAATAATAAAATATTTAATTAACACAATTTCAAATGCTGACTAATCCACTAATTCCCTCACAAAATAATTATTATACAATATTATATAATACTAGATTTCCTTCATATAAAAATTATTATGACTATCCAAATATATCTATTTTATAAGCTTATCAATTATTCTACGTTATTGTACCTCTATATTTTGACCTGTATGAAGTCTTTCACTTCTAAATGCAATGGAGTCTATATACATACATGAATAATGAAATACTGAGTTTAACATTGTAATACAATACTCTTTTCTTTCTACCTCTATTACCATATGTAAATTGGGCTAACAAAGACAGCCTAAACCAATGAGGTAAATGGTTAAGATGGATAATTTGGATTAACAATCAAACAATAGCCTGATATCTCATCACTAAGCAAAGGGTGCACAAGATCATTCTATCGTCAATGTAGGTTTTCAAACCATGAAGAAAGGAGAGTTCGAGGATTAAAAGGAAACGTCGATTGTTGTTCATGAAATAGGGAAAAAAGAAAATCAAACTTTAGATCAAGTTATTTGAAAGGTAGCTAAGAGCAATGGGGAGTTGTAGGGATTTTTTGACATTAGAGGAATTGACTTTGGGGAAGGGGATTTTAAAATAGTGGCCAATAGCATAATGAAAATGGAGGCAGTGCATACATAGCACATGAAAGAAGACTACGACATATTGCATATAAGCCAAACTCTAAACATACCACACATTCCATCAATCTCCAAATGTAACACACATTCAACAACTCCAAGCATTCATCCATCTGTTAAGTATATTGATATAACATGCAGGAGGAATTCACATTTTCAAAAAACATAGGGAAGCAAGGTGACATATCTCATGTAGTCTATCTAAATTTGAATTCAAAAATTCCACTAGAGAAAAGGATAATAACAACCCCTTAAGAGGAGAAGCTTTAAGAAAATCAAAGGTATCTCATTAAAAGCTTCCACCCCAACTGACTATACGTTATCTACACAAGAAATTCAAGGCTTCTATGGCAATACAAGATGTAACTATCATGAAAACAACAAAGGTTAAAAGAAAAAACTCAATGCAATCAAGTTGTAATGTAATCTAAAGTCAAACAACAAAGAACAAAGGAAATAAGCTAAAACATAAAACAATCTCACCAAAGATCGATGCAACTCCATGGATAACCTATGTTGTCCTTCTCCATTTCATTTTTTGTAGTGTACTTGCCCTCAAATTTTCAATTGATCGTGCAAGCATAGCCTAAGGATTGTGATAATAACGAAACATTGAAGATTTAAGATAATTGCTCCAAAATTCACAAGATTTCGGGAGAGATTGAAATGATGAAAGATAGATCAATTTATAAAAAATTGATCATTCGAATGACAAGTTAGGATCGAAAGATCAACGGACGGTTGAGATCAAAAGATTAGACATGTATTATGGTAATTGTTAGTATTGACATGAGTGATAAAAACTAGAAATAGAAACAAAGATTAAATAAATGATTTAATCTTTGAGTTTGGTATTCGAAAACAGAAGAATAGTCTTTGCATGAAAAAGATAAAGATAGGATTAAAGCAACACTCTGTTCGGACGCACGCACAAGATTTAATTAATTAAATAAAGATATTTAATTAATACGCATGTAAACACAAACAAGTTAGAACTGGACAATTGACTAGTCATGGCAGGAGGATTACTTGTGAAAGCCACTCATACATTAAATCCTGAGTTAACTGACCGATTTAAATAGATCCCGAGTCGAGTCAAAGTGAACACTTAGATAACTTACACAATTATCTAAATATAGAGGAATACATTAAAATGGATTTTATGAATTAAATGATTTATTTAATTCGAGATTTGATATTTGAAGAATAATTTGAGATTTGATATTTGAAGAATAATTAAATAAATAAGATTTATTTAATTAAGTGATGAAGGGGTTGAATGAATAATTAAATAAATAAAGAAGTTTTATTTAATTATAGTTGAAATATGATAAAGGGTAAATTAAATAATAACTTATTTAATTTGACAAGAAGGATAAGGTTAATTAGTAACATAATTAAATAAAAAGTGTTTATTTAATTAATCAGATAGAATAAAGAAAATGAGAATTAATTAAATAATTAAGATTATTTAATTAATAGATAAATGAAGAGTTTAGAAAATAATTAAATAATTAACATTATTTAAATATGAATATGAAGAATATTCAAGTCGTAGGCTTAGACCAGATTTTGGTGTCTACACAAGATACAACGCGTAGTTCAACAACAATTTCTAACAAGAAAGAGCTAAGTCTATGCAACTTTCTTCAAGCTATTACCATTGCTATGATAAGAAAAATTTCTATATATATTTCATTAAAACATTTTGAATAGCCAAAAATATTCATTTGAGAAATCTCAACAAGAAAAGGACTAAGAGAAAGGAAGACCAATCTAATGCAGAAGGTACTCAAGCTTGAATCATTGAACTAAAAACTCCATCAAGGTAAAGAATGTGATTTATAAGCATATTTTATCAATTTTCAACTCATAGGGCACGCTGAAAAGTAGGTGATAGGCGCACATTGTGGTTTGGATGTAGTAAATAATCCAACAACGAAAATAGATACATAAAATGAAGGTTACAAAAAGAGGAACGGGGCAAGATGATATGTAGGCTATCAGAAAAATCCTCAATCAGTATTTGATCTTATTCTAAACAAGTGTGCAAATAAATACACTTGATCCTCCCTACTTGTCATGCAGAAATACAATAAATCAATGAATTCCATTGTTTAAATGAACTACTACTTCAAAGACATGGCACGATAAGTGGTACCAGAGCAGGGTCGGCCAAAATGATAACATGCATAGAGGCAGATGCATAAGATGGGGTTACACACCATACTTTTCACAAATTTGACTCCAAGACAGTTGTAAGTGAATACGCAAAACAGATTTCAGAAGGAGACGCCCGAAGTCTTGCATTTATAAATCTTACTACGAAAGTTTAGGAAAATTTGCGGAGAGAATAATAGAAGATGTAAATGAATCCTTTGGAATATGACAAGTTCAAGATATGCAAAACAATCAAATCGTTAAACCATCAAAACAATAGCATTTCATAAGGACAAAAACTTATCCATAAAATTCATTTTTTCCTCAAGTCAATTAACACGATGTCATCTTTCGCCTGACCATCTACATTTCTCCCTTCTTAGACTCAATGATGTTGAATGAAGTTTTATTCTCAAAACAATTCAACCACGATCCACCTTTCTCAACCTAATATTTTATTTTCAAATAAAACAATCCATAAAAAATATAACTATTTTTACACAAGATTTTCTTCAAACCAAGCTCCCATTTGAGAACCAAAAATTAAAGATCAAAAACTTCTCCAAAATGATCATTATTAAAACCAAAAAGTGATTTGATTTTTTTGAAACAAAAATCAAGTAATAATCACTTAATAAAACAAGTTATTGTTTCTAAACTAGTTCAGAGCCATGCATGTGTTCAAGCTCCTCTTTTTCCATTTTTGAACTCAAGCTTTAATAACTTGTTCAAAAATCTCATCCAATTAATTATTCTATTTTGAATTATATTATCTTTCCATAATTTAATTTATTTTCACACAATAATAATAGTAATAATTATCTTTATTCTAATTATACAAGCATTTAAATCACATTATTTAATTTAATGAATTAATTAAAAATTAAACATAACGATAACTATTTAACAAATCTAGTTATTTATTAATTTATTTAATTCCAATCTAATGAAACATTCAAAAAAATCAATTTAATTTAATTATCTCAAATTAAACAAGGCAACACATAAACATTAACTTTCTCCACAAGCCATCCGTTAATAATTTATTTAAATTCAATAATTATAAGAATAACATAATTAACACTAAATATCAATGCTAAACACCCAATCAAATTTACTCAAATGTCAAGAAAGGGCCGAACATGGAGGGGCACTATAACTCATCTTTTTGAAAAAACTATTGAAAATTCAAAACCCTAAATAAGGGAAATGTACCAATTAATAACCATGTTCCAATAGTTGTTTACTCCATGCTTACTTGACCCCCCAATAACTGTTTGTATTTTAGTCATTACATTGTTTTAATTATGCCAATAAATATATACATCTTACCCCTCTATATGTTCACTATTAAATGTGTAGTTAACCAAAAAAATAAACAAAAATAAACATCTATTGGTACATATATGTTTTCAACACAAGACAAGTTACACAAAATAAAGTCATTTTTGCATTAATATAAATACATCTATGTTTACAATTACCACTCTATGCAAATGGCTCAAGGCATCAAATACATTGTATTTACATATAGATATGAACAGTTAATGGTGTAGAATGTGACATAATATAAAACATTTATCAGCTTTATGAGCTATCAATTGCACACCCACCCACACTTCCTATCACATCTTCATGCATTAACTCCATCTACTTATGGTACATGCACACACATTTAATGGTGTAAGGCTCCCCAATAAACCAAATAACATATTTTAATTCATATATATGACCAAATTTATGCAAGGAACCTATTTTATCAATTAAACCAAATATAAAATTGAATTCCTAAAAGCCACGATAGAGATCAGGCATAACTGGCCACTGCAAAATGAAATGATAGATTGTTTCTCATGAAAATTAAAATTTGAAAATCAACCACCACAATTCAATGCATTCAATTTACACATTCGAATGATTCAATAAGAGGGAATTTCTAGGGTCATTTTCATTATGAATTCTCCTCTGTTTTCACTGAATAATGTAAATAACATATGCAAGATATCCTTATTAATACACTGGCCTATGTGGCATATACATATGTACACTTATAAATACATACACACATGCATACATACATATATAGTTGTTTATATGTAAATGCATATATATACATACACATATATAGATTTTAAAGCACAAACCATGCACTATTTGATTTAAATTGTAAGTAAAACCTAGAAGAATTACATGAATTTGTTTGTAGATATACATACATAGCCTATATGTAAGGGTGTAGTCTTAAGCTTTCTATGATCATGCTTGTTTATTTTTTGTATTTTCAAACCATATTTATGTTTTAGTAACAAGTTATGCTATTTTTACTATCTATGCAAATTAAGTGGAAAATCATGGCACCAAATAGAAAAGGAAGAAGAGTTGTAGGAAGAGGATCACTTGTGATTAGAGTCACTCATGGGGTGCACTTCACCGAACCAAAGTCTGATGAGGAAGTGCATGCAATTCACAGCCAAGAAGATGCTCTTGACTCTACGGATGAAACAATCAACACATTTGAAGTCAAACTAGATGTTCAACCAAATGCTCAACCTACCGTGCAACTACCCTCACCTATACCTATTAGACAATGAACATATGCTAATATGGAAAGAGCAGTTGCTAGTGTCAAAGAACACAAAATTTCAATCAGGTATGCAAATATCAAGTGGGATATCGATCCCACCTAGTAGTTTGAGGGTGTGGTTGTTAGGATTTTCCGTCCACATACCATTTTATCTGAGGAGCAGGTGACTAAATTTTTCCAATGGTGCAAGGACATGGAAGAATTGGGCCATGGACTACAAGTAAATCAGCTACAAGATATCGTTTCCCAAATAACTAGAAGTCAGCCCAATCCATTCACAAATGGGGTCCCCAAGAGGTCATGGTGGGTGGGTTTTCAAAAAAGGCACCCATATTTGGCAATCGAAACAATTGAAGGAGTGGACAGTGATAGAGAAATTATGGTTCATCCTTCTGTCATGGTAGCATTCTATGACAACGTAGAGAATATGTAAAATCTTAACCACTATGGATCGAGCTAAATTTAGAACTTTGATGAGACTGGTATTCAGGTTGGAAGGAACTGTGGCATGAGAATTATTGCCAAATCAGGTGAAAAATGTGTACCACATTTGGTATCAAAAAGTAGAGTGTGGATCACAGTGTTGGCTTGTGTAAGTGTGTTTGGGTTAAGTATTCCTAAGTTCTACTTGTTTTAATAAAAGAGGAATATGCAGAACTATATCATAAATTATGAGATAGGGGCATTGATGGAAGTCCAAGAACATGCATGGATGACAACAAAACTATTTTTCAAATGGTTAAAACATTTTGCAGGTAATATCTTTGGTGGAGTTTCACTAAAAAATAGGGCCCTTATAATTTTTGATGGTCATGGAAGCCACATGGCTTTCAAGACCATAGAAGAAACAAGGAGTTTAGGAAAAGACCTGCTAATGCTTCTTACACATGCCATCCACAAGTTGCAACCATTGGATGTCAGAATTTTTGCTCAATTCAAGGCTTATTTCAAAGAGCAAAGAACCTCATGGCAAGCAAACAACCCACATATATTGATATTGGACATGAAGAGTTGGAAACTATTGCAAGCCAAGCTTTCAAAAGGGTGTTGAAACTAAGCAACATTGCTAGTGGCTTCTATAGAATAGGAATTTGGCCACTAAATCAGTTAGCTCTTTATAGGGATATGGGGCCAAGTGAGGGCTATGTTGTTGAAGAGGATGTAGCAACTACTGGAATAGAAAATGATGTAGTCAAAATGGAAGACGATCAATAGTTTATTGCAGCACAGGCCTGCTTGAGACTATTTGGTTACAATGAGAATCAAATAGATGGTTTTTTGCAAGAATATGATGCAAGGAATGTGCCAATTGATATTGTAGAAAAATGCAATGAGGGTGTTGAAACTACAATACATAGTCATAGGTTGCAACCAAAAGGTAGCAAAGTAGAAATCCAACCACTTCTTGCATAATGCAATGATGTTAGAGAAACTACATCAGAAAGCTTGCAAGTTTTCCAACTTAAGTAAGCCAACCAAAATGGCTAAATGAAGCATCCAGAAACCTTGGAGTGCAATTAAATTTGATAGAGGAAGAAGTTAGCCTTTCTATGCCATCCCTACCACACATTGATCCAGTTGAAGTAATCCATTACTTCACTATTTCAAGGAGTTGGGAAGAGAAGAGTGGTGCTGAAAGTGAAGATGACAATGTAATCAATGAGGAAGATGTTGAGGTTGTGATATGCACCCAACAGGATGGACAATAAATGACAAGACCAAACAACAAATTCTTGAGACTTCCAGTGCAGAGGGTGCAAGGAACATCATGGGAAGTCATTCGGGAGTGCTTTGCCTTAGTAGGTAGTCACAAGTACTAAAATATGATGCCTTCATTGAAATGTACAACAAACAAGAGGCACAAAAGAAAATGAATGAGGAGTTGCAACAATGTAAGAAGGAACAAATGATGCAGAAAAAGGTAGAACATGAAGCAACAACAATTGAAAGGGAAGCAATGAGGGTGGAGAAGCAAGCAAGGAAACTGATAGAATATGAGGAGAAGATGATTAGAATGTGAGAGAAAGTAATTAGACAAGAGTAGCCGAAAGCTGAACAATTACAAAAGGAAACTAAAAAGAAATAAAAACAAGTAGAGAGAAAAAAATGTAAGTCTACAATGGGGAATCCTATACCCCCCCCCAACACCCTATCCTACTTGATATGATGAACATATTGCCACAAACCTTTATATCTATCAAAATAATGCAAGTTGGGAGTGCCTCCCAAAAATTGGGATTGACTGCAAATCCAAGCCAACCATTGCTTGCTCAAATAGCAGCTTTGCTTCAAACCTCTCTTAACCAAGTAATAGCTCCTACAAGTGGACCAAAGTTAGCTATTGACGGATATCTCACTCCACCTCCTTTTCCTAGCAATATGGAGAACTAATAATGTTCATAATGAATTTTGTTTTTTTATCGATGTAGTAGTATATTTTGATGATTTTCTTTGCATAGCAAATCTACTTATTTGGTTCAAGTTATAACTCTAATATGATTATAAGATGTGATAATGTTGTTGTTGTTATGTTTGGAACCTCACATTTGTAACAGGTGACAAGAAATTGAATATAAGGTTTCAATAATATGTTGATATGTTTCAAGTATGTTTCAGCCATGTTTTTTTGTGGTACCACTCAATCAATGATTGTAGTTTGATTAAAGATATAACTCTGACATGATTATAAAATGTTCTAATGTTGTTATTTTTGTTATTTATTGGAACCTCAAATTTTTATCTCTTATATGTTTGTAGTATGTTTCAGCCATGTATTTTTTGTGGTATCACTAATTCCACTATGTATAGGTGTTTGTCAATAAAAAAAAATAAAAAATTTTGATTATAAAATTATAAAACACATAATTCTAACTATTTGTTTAGGTATGGATTCTATACATTATATATATATAAATTTATTTGCATGCACAACAATATATATAAGTAATACTACAAATTAATTATCAGATTAATTATATTTATATGCACACACATATATATGGCTATATATGTACATACACATATGCATAACAATATATATGTATGTACATATATACCTATATATATTGTTGAACAAGACAACTAAGAGGGGGGGTGAATCAGTTGTCACAGATTTAGTCTTTAATTCATTCACTGGAATTAATTCTTAACATTGCTTAACAAATTAAACAATGAACACTAGTGCATAAGTTGAAAACCATCACATAAACACAATAACACTAGATTTATGTGGAAAATCCAATAAGGGAAAAACCACGGTGAGGATTAATTCACACTATAGAGAATATCAAAACTGATTACAAAAGGCTAGTTGCCAAAATAAGGATTCACTGTCTGAAACAAGGACTCACTCTCCAATAGGGCTAACAACCCAGAGGGCTCACTGCCACAGAGATACAAAGAAGACTAGTTACAGAGAGAAGACAATATTAATGCAACAAAGGATTCCACCACAATCACTCACAGACATGCATGAGTGATAAAGTTCACCTTCAACTCACTGCTTCTAGAAACTCAACATTAAGGCTTCACATTGATCTACCACACTTGGATTAATACACACACTCATTGTATAGCACCAATGCCACATCTATCTCCTCTTTTTCCCTTTCCACTTATCTCTCTTCTTCACTCTTGTATATCCTTCACCACTAACTCATCTTTTATTTATACCATCTTCAACTTTGAAACATGTCCAAAGTCGGCCATCAAAATTCAAATTCAAATTATGTCAGCACCAAAACATTCTAGGGTGGAATTAGAATGAAGGTGACCTAAAAACACTCTTCATAGGGACCCAAATAGATCCAACATGCTTCATCAACTTTGAAAGTAGTATTTCAAACAAGGTCGAAAAAACCACTATAAAACACATAAAACAATTAAGCACAAACTTTCCAAATATCGAAATTATCTTCAATACAATCAAAATAACTCAACTCTAGAACCGTAAGTCATAAGACTTCATCAAAGAGAAATCTAGACCATCAATATTTCTCTCAGACCTCAACCAAAAGCATAGAGAACGACAATTCACAACTGGTGAACACGACTCACACTATACATTGAATCAATAGCCAAAAATTAGGATATAGCAACTTCCAACAACCAAGACCAACATATCTGAACCATACAAATATAGGAGAAAATTTGGAGCAAAACCCGGAGTAATCAATGAACAATTACAACATGTCTTCATATAATTTTCTCAATATCCTTAATATATACAACCAACAACAACCAATTGATAACTAGTTGATCAGTTGACATCAATGACAACACCTTCAATATTTCCATTCTCACAACAATCTCCCCCTTTGTAATTGATGGAAACACATGATGTGAAAACCATCAAAGACAACATACAAGCTCTGAATACACTTCTCAAGATTTTCACAACATACAAGTTATGTTTCTTCACATGCTCCCTCTCTCTCTTTTCTTTTTACATCCTTTTTCACATGCTTCATCTACCCCTTCGACATCAATGGAAAAGGAAAATGGTATTTTACATTGATTTCCCCTTTGACATAGAAAATAAAATATACATAATGACAACACCTGATACTACCTACTCCCCTTGAGAGGTAGCCACCAAAACATTAGTATAGAAGAAAGATAGATCCATAGATCCACCCTACTACTACATCTCCATATGCATCTAGTTCAAGAAAGGAGGGGCAATAACCCCTAACTTCTCCCGAAGATACTCAAAAGTATCTTTATGAAGAGCCTTCGTGAAAATATCATCCATTGAATCCTTCGTTAGAACATGCTCAATCTTTACTTCATTCTCCATGACCTTCTCTCTTAAGAAATGATATCTAATAGATATATGCTTCGTCCTCAAGTGCATCACAAGATTCTTTGAAATGTTAATTGCACTTGTATTATCACAGAAGATAGAAATAGGATCATCATATACCACTGTGGTGTCTTCCAATGTCTATTTCATCCATAGAACTTGTGTACAACAAGATGCAACAACAATATACATAGCTTTAACACTAGAAAAGGAGACTAAATTATGCCTTTTACTCAACCATGCCACCAGTCTGCAACCAAGAAAGAATGCACCACCACTTGTACTATTTCTATCATCTACACATCCAACCCAATTTGCATCTGTATAAGCACTTAGAGTAAAGTCAGTATCTCCAGGATCTACCATAATCCATAATTCGGAGTGTCATTCAAATTTCTAAAAATTCTCTTAACAACAACAACAACATGTGTTTCCTTGGGATCTTCTTGAAATCTAGCCACAAGAAAAATTGCATGCATAATATCTGGTCTAGTAACAGTCAAATACAATAGTCCACCAAACATAAATCTATACTTTCTCTTATTAGCCTTAGGTGAACCATCATCTTTACCCAATTTGTAACTAGTCACCATAGGAGTACATATCGGTTTGGAATCGTCCATCCCAAACTTCTTCAACATTTCTCTCACATACTTCAACTGTAAAATAAAGATTCCTTTCTCTGTTTGATGGATCTATATCCCAATAAAGAAATTAATCTTCCAAACATAGACTTTGCAAATTCTTTTTGCATCTCTTTCATAAACATCTTGCACATACTTTCATTTCCTCCAAAGATAATATCATCAACATATACAACTACAATCAAGATTTTGTCATTTACAATATTAAAATACATATTACTATTTGTCATACCTATGTTGAAATCTTGTTGAATCAAATACCTATCCAACCTCGCATACTAGGCTCTAGGAGCTTGCTTCAAACCATATAAATATTTCTTGAATCTGCACACCATATTTGATTACTCTGACAACTAAAATCCTTCTGGTTGTTTCATGTAGACCTCTTCTTCTAGCTCACCATTCAAAAATGGTGACTTGACATTCATCTGATAGATCTTAAAGTCTTTATAAGTAGCAAATTCTAAGAACATTCTTATAGCCTCCATTCTTGCTACTAAATCAAAATTTTCCTAAAAATCTATGCCTTCCACTTGTGAGTGACCTTTACACACAAGCCTTGCTTTGTTTCTAATAACTTCTCCATTCTCATTCAACTTATTTCTAAATACCCATTTTTATCCAATAATTTTTTTTATATGTCGGTCTTGGGACCAATTCCCAAGTTTGTTCTTCTCAATCTGCATAAGTTCTTCTTTCATAGCTTTCATCCAATGTTAGTCTTTACATGCTTCACTTATAGTCTTCAGTTCAATCTTAGAAAGCAAACACATATTAACTTCAGCAGTAGCTCCACTTCTAGTCAATACTCCTTTAGTCTCATCTTCAATAATCTAATTTTTTGAATGATTATTCTATACATATGTAGGTGTCTTAGGTGACATCACCAGAGCATCTTCTTTTCTTTCACTTTGTTCATTCCTCTCTTCTTTCACATCCTTTTCCTATTCTTCCACAATCTCTTTAATTCTTACGTTATCAAGTTCATCAGATTCATATCCATCAATATCAATTGAATTCTTCACTCTCTCATCAACCTTGACATTTGAAATTTCTACAATCTTTCTCAGTATTTTATTGAAACATTTGTATTATTTGCTATTAGTATAGTATCCAAGAAAAACTCCTTCATCACTTCTTGCATCAAACTTACCTAAAGTTTCTTCATCAGTTCTAATATAACATTTGCTTCTGAATACCTTGAAATATTTAACAGTCGAAATTATTCCAAACCATAGCTCATAGGGAGTCTTTGTACCATTTTCTCTTGCTTGAACTTGATTGATTGAATACATAAACAAAAGTATGAATTTCTTCTTTCTAGTAAACTTTTGGTAAACCAGCCTCAGTAATCATTGATCTAGTAGCCTCTTGAATTGTTATGTTTTTCCTTTCAACAACTCCATTTTGTTGAGGATTTCTTGAAGCAAATAACCATATCTTTATTCCATGCACTTCAAAAAACATATTAAACTCATGGGAGGTGAATTCTCCACCTTTGTTAGACCTTAAGCATTTTATCTTCAATTTCACTTCATTTTCAACCATAGCTTTGAATGTCTTGAATCTATCTAATGCATTTGATTTCTCTCTAAGAAATGTAACCCATGTATATCTAGAATGATCATCAATTAAAATCATAAAGTATCTTTCACCAAGCAGACTTCTCACTCTTGTAGGACCAAAAAGGTTTGTTTGAACTAAATCTAGTAGTCTAGTAGTAGACTGTTCCTTTGATCTGTAATGATTTCTTACTTACTTTCTAAACTAACAATTCCTACAAATAGCATTAACAGGCTTTGTAATTCTTGGTAAATCTCTCACGGCCTAAAGAACACTAATCCTTGCCAAGTTATCAAAATTCATGTGACGCATTCTTCTATGCCATAACCAACTGTCATTGATTTGATTCATAAAGCATCATCCATCAACACCTTTCAATTGATAGATATTTCCTTCATATTTCTTTATTGCAGCAATCAATGTTTTAGATCCTTTCTAGATCTCATATCTCTCATCCTTAAACACAAGATCATATCCTTTACTTCACATCTGACCTACACTCAAAATATTATGTCTTAAACCCTTATCATAGTAGACATCATCAATATTATGCTTGCCATCAAAACTTACTGAACCTATCCCACAAATTTAGCACTAGTATCATCTCCAAACATAACCAACCCTCCATCATATTTTTCAAGCTTAAAAAATGTACTTTTATCACCAGTCATGTGATGTGAATAACCACTATCAACTAACCAATAATTCTTTTCTTGTTTAGCATGTAGGGAAGAGATAATCGTACCTTCATTTTTCTCCTTCTCTGGAGGGCTTTCTTTTACCTATTTTTTAGAATTAACAGAAGTAGGTTCATCCTTAATCTCCAAGAACAAGCATTCATTATCATCAAGATCTTCATACTCAGAATCTTCATTAGATATACTAGCATTCTCATTCACATAATATACTTTTTTAGTCTTCTTTCCTTTCTTTTCTTTCTCATATCTTTGTTTATTCCTCTTAGCTCTTTCCAAACACCTTGCAACATAATGACCTATTTCTCCACAACTAAAGCATTTAAAGGGTAACTTACCTTCATACGTATCAAATCCTTTCCTCATCCTTCTCACAAAGTTAGCTTCTATTTCATCAATTTTTTCTTCATTCGGATCTTTAGCTTGTGTTTCCTTAAAAGTAGTCTCTAATTTGCATCCATTTCTCAGACTCAGCTTCCTCATCTCATAGGATGTCAGAAATCCCAAAAATAGATCTTTAGTGCAGGTATTATAATCTATATGATGAGCCCAAAATATGCTCATCATCTGGTTATCATGGTGTACTTTTAATACCTTTACTTCTGTTGATTATGGTTGTTTAACTCTCTTGAAACCTTTTTATTGGGGGATATCTTGTAGCAATACACTTTCATGTTCCTGTAGCTGATCATGTTGACATGTCTGTATTTATTACCCCGTTGACTTCCCAAATGACTGGTATAGCGCATATAGTTTTTTGAATGATGAAATAGATTTAAATATGTGATTAATGAATTGATATTGTGTATGTGCCATGTGCCTTTTCTTTCGTATCTGTTACCTTGTGTTTCGCAGGTTGTTGAAGAAAGTATGATCGAGTCAAGCACAGCCAATCTCGGCCTTGTAGTAAAGTCCATTTCCTGCACGACTTCGAGGAAGCTCTGGCAAAGACTCTTTGACCGAAACCATTGGGAAGGATTTTAAATGACATTTAATCTGGAAAGAGTGGATTGCTAGATTCTCTCTGGATCGGGTTGAACGGATAACTCATTTATGAAGTTTGTTCCTTAATTTCGGGATACATTTCATATCCATGTCTTTCTCTGTTGAGTTAGTTAGTTAGTTGTTCTCCTGTTTTAAAAATAAGTGTTCCTCCTGCATGGGTGAACAGATTAGAGAAGGAGATAGATAGATAGATAGAGAAGCAGATTATGTAAGAGTTAGAGATATAATATGAATAAGAGTTTTTGTTAGTTTTCAGAAGTAGAACAGTCAATGTAAATGATTTCACGTTATGAATAAAAATTGATGGAGTTCTGAGCACAATCTTCTACATCAATTAGTTGATGCTTGCTAAGGGGGCCCACTTAGTAAGTATCTGTAGGAGCGTAGTTGTTTATCTTTTGTTAATTCAAGTTAGATTTCATTTTAGAAGTTTCAGCACAAGCTTAGTCTTATACTATTCTTGCAGCATCAGGAATCCATCCCTGTGTTCGTTCCTGTAGCATAAGGCCAGTTTATAGTTTGTCCCTCAACTGTAGCTATTACGGTTTCTGCTTTGGTTAGTCTATGATTGAGTTAAGAGAACTTTACATTATTGCATAGATAGAAATTTCTTTCCAAGTGTTTATTTTCAGTAGACTGTGACTGAAACCAGTTCTTAGTGCATATATCGTGCCACTCCATTTAAAGTTTACGTTCCCTGGTTTGACAAGTAAATGAACGTCCATGAAGAGGTATTAGTCACCTGCTAGAATGTCCAATTCCCAGGATAGGTTTTGTCATGATTTTCATATCCTTTTGTGGGTGCGACCATTTTTGGCACCGTTGCCGGAGATGGTGTCAATCTAAGAACCTGCTATAGTCATTGTTAGTAGTAGTTTAGTCAGTTTTTTTAAAAATATTTCAAAATACCATTCATTTTCATTGCATGCATAGAAGGAGAGACACTCAGGGAAGATTTCTCCCCAACCTACCATTCATTGCCAAGAAAACTGAACCAGCTTATAGCCTATTTGAGGACGAAGGAGACTTAGATATTGACCCATTTGCTGAAGGTCTGTGTGCTGATTTTCTATTTGGCCCATTTGACGAAGAACCTGAAGGAAATTCATTTGCTCCTATACTTGGTCAGGTGAACATGGCACGTAATCCACCGAATCGACCTCCTACTTTTGAATTCCCCATTACTTCTCAACAAAACAATGACAACCTTAAGAATATTCCTTCTTCATTACTTCCTAAGTTCTATGGCCTAGTCACGGAAGACCCAGAGACCTTCTTGTTTGAGTTTGATATCCTCTGTCGTAGTTATGACTACACTTCAGATGCTCATAAACTGAAATTGTTCCCTGCTACCTTAAAGGAGGGAGCTCTCAGATGGTTCATGAATTTGGGAAGGGGTGTTGTCGATAGTTGGCCAGTCATGCAAACAAAATTTCTTGAGAAATACAAGGAATACTGTAAGAGTGGCAGTAAAGGTGATGATATATTCCAAATTCAATAGAAGGAAGATGAAAGTCTAGAGGATTATATATCAAGATTCCTGTTTTCACTGAAAAAGAATTCAGACCATACTCTTAATGAAGAATCTTAGAAATTACTTTCTCTAAGGGGAATTAATGATACTTGCATAGATGCCTTCGACCTGATGGGAGGCAGTGATATCACTCAAGCATCTTGGGATGATCTCATGAAGATATGTCTCAATTACTCCCGAGCAAATGTGAAGAAGGGTAGAGGTCATCAAGCTACAGTGGGAAAGTCTTCTTCCAGTGGAGTTTCCAGGATGGAGATCACAAACTTGCTGTTTGATTTCAAGCAGGACATCATAAACAACATGGCTACGCAGTTGGATACTATGAAAGCTCGCAAGAAGCATGAGGAGGCTGAGGAAATCCTGGCTGAGTTCTGTCCACATTGTAAACAGAAGAAACGTGACTGCAGATGCAAGTTGATGGCCAATATGGAAGCTAAACAGTTACCTACTGATTTTAATATGATAGAAGGTGATGATGACCAAGTCTTCTTTATTGCACAAAGGAGACCATGGGCTCCAAGACAAGGTATGCCTCAAGATCCTTTGACTTTTGGTAATCCTTACTCTAGTTATAATAACCAATGGCAACCCACGTATGGTCCATCTCCACCTTGGAATGCTCCTCAACTATACTAGCCTAATTATCAGAGCACTCAATGGCAACCTCCTCAAGGAGGTTGACAGCACCCACAAGGACAATGGACTCCACCTCCAAGTAACTGGCAGCAGAACCCTCAATGGAGAGGTCCTCAGCAATGGCAGAACCAACCACCTAGATTCTTGCAGTCTCAGCGGCCACAACCTCCTGCCCTTATGCCTCCTCCTGCAGCTCCTGTAGTAAATACTAGCCCTCTAAAACAAATGCCTATGCCTTCTCAACCATTGCCCAATCCTAATAACAAGCAGTAGCAACAACAACAACCTATGTATTTTGCAGAAGCCAACCCAAATCCAGCTTATGCCCTGAATATCAATGATATCCATCTTAGGTCTGGAACCACTCTCCTTGCTCCACAGCCACCTGTAATAACAGAGATTCCAGACTCTCCTACTGAACAACCTACTAATCATGCAACAAATATACCTGTATCAGCTACTGCCTCCAAGGAACCCATCCTGCAACCTCAGGCTACACCACCTTTTCCTCAGAGATTGAAAATTACTACACCCAAGACCATTGAAGAACCCACCTTTGATATTTTGGAGCAACTAAAGAATGTACAAGTTCAAATTCCTCTTTTTCAAGCTATCAAAGATGTTCCAGTTTATGGAAAAGCCATTAAAGAGGCTTGTTTAAAGAAACAAGGAAGAAAGAAAAAGGACCCCCAAACTATCCATGTCCTAGGACAGTTAGCCAATATTATGTTGGGGAAAGTTGTCATTCCAAAATATACTGATCCTGGAAGTCCTGTAGTAAAAAATCAATATCAATGGTCAAGTAGTAAGAAATGTTTTGGTTGACCTTGGTGCATCCATTAATGCGATGACCGAGCACACTATGGAATGTTTGAATATTCCAAACATTCGGTCTACACCGATTGTCCTGTAGCTTGCTGATAGCTCCATGGTTACACCTGATGGAGTAATAGAAGATGTCATTGTCACCCTTGAATCTTGGGAATACCCTGCTGATTTCACCATATTGTCCACTAAGGCAACCCTCAAGGGATATCCTATTATCCTAGGAAGACCTTGGTTAACTACAGCTGATGCCCTTATAGGATGTCATTCTAGAGACATGACAATTTCTAATGGTCAGTCAAGGAAGAAATTGGTTTTATACCCACCTACACAACCTTTGCCAGATTTGTCTCAACTAGTTTGGCCAGATCTATGAGAGGAATCTGAAGAATTCAATTCATTAGCTCAGTTGATGATACTACGAATTGATCCATTTTCCTAGCTTCATAGTGAAGATAACTTGCTTCTACACATTCTGTAGTTTAGTTCTGGTTTAAATAGCCCATCTGTTTTGGACAGCCACCCTCAGCAATGTTTCCTGCAGCAACTGGATCCTGAGAGCCATCATGATTTGCTATTATGTGATATACAAGCACCACCTTTATTAGCAACCTCAATAAATGATCTCACCAAACAGATAGAAGTATCTCTAGGCCATTATCTGCATATTAATAATAAGTTGTCTTCGTCTCAACAAACTGCCCTAGCCACAATGTTGCAAGCCCACAAAAGAGCTTTTGCATGGGACTATGGGGATATGAGAGGTTTAAACCCAAAACTCTATACACATTGCATATATATTGACAGTGACTTCAAACCTATCAGGCAGCCTCAGAGAAGAATTAATCCATCTTTGAGAGAAATTGTTAAAGAAGAATTGCAGAAAATGTTAGCAGCTAGCTTTATCTACCCAATCTCCGATAGTCAGTGGGTTTCCCCATTTTTCATTGTTCCTAAGAAAGGAGGAAAATGGAGGGTATGTGTAGACTACAGAGAGCTCAATTTGGCAACAAAGAAAGATTACTTTCCTCTTCCATTCATTGATCAAGTTCTAGATAATTTAGCAGGGAAAAAGTACTTTTCATTCTTAGATGGTTTCAGTGGGTACAATCAAATCAAGATTGCTCCTGAGGATCAAGAAAAGATTACTTTTACATGCCCTTAGGGAACATTTGTCTATTCAGTTTTTCCTTTTGGTCTCTGTAATGCTTCTGCAACTTTCTAGAGGGCAATCATAAGTATCTTCTCAGATATCTCATATGATTTCATGGAAATATACATGGATGACTTTACTGTTTATGGAACAACATTTGAAGAAGCTCAAGTTAACTTGGAAAAGGTACTACAGAGATGTGAAGATCACAACCTATCACTAAATAGTCAAAAGTGCTTCATGATGATGCAAGAAGGAATAGTACTTGGTCACTATATTTCTGTTGCAGGAATTCAGGTTGATCCTGCTAAGATTGAAGTTATCTCTAAGTTACCCTCTCCTACCAAGAAAAAAGAGGTATGAAGCTTTCTAGGCTATGCCAGATACTACAGAAGATTCATCAAGGACTTCAGCCAAATAGCAGGCCCTTTATACAGTCTGTTGAAGAAAGATGCAGATTTTTCCTGGACAGAGGAGTGTGAAAAAGCATTCCTTGACTTAAAAGTCGTCCTTACACAGGCACCCATTCTGAAAGGACCTGATTGGTCACTTCCATTTCATATTCATACAGATGCATCAGATTATGCCATTGGTGCAGTGTTAGGGTAGAAGGATGGTTCAATAGAACATGCACTCTATTACATAAGAAAAAATCTGCAAGGGGCTGAATTAAACTACACTGTTACAAAAAAAGAAATGTTGGCAATCATCTACGCCCTCAATAAATT
>VDFB02271358.1:40319071-40454135 GCA_007258455.2 Sequoia sempervirens
TCTTTCATTTCTACAGATCATCTTTGGGATTTAGTCATTTGTACCACATGGTTGATGTGCTTTGAATCCTTGCATCTAAGGGGTTTAAAACCTTAGGGGCCTTAGATGAGAAAAGAAGTAATGTTTTTCTTTTCTTTTTATGTGAGGACCTAGTAGTGAGATAAAAGAGGACTGTATAGAAAAATGAAAAAAGAAGACATAAAATTCATGGACCATACTATATCACCTACATGCTAGCTAACAAGGACATGAATGTAGTAGATTTAGGTATGATAAGGGTATTGCAAGGTATATTTGAGGAATATATAAGAATGAAGAAGAATTCAATGGATCAAATTAGTGTCAAATGTTTTCCTAAAAGATCTCCCACACCCTATTAGGGAATTTAATCATTTCTAAGCATTTTCCACATCCTATGGGAAATTTTGAGGAGGTTCCAATAGTTGAGAGTTTAATGATACTTATATTTTCCATGCAATCATGATTAGTTAGAGAACATATAGGGAAACTTGATGAGCCATGCAACAAATGAAGAGAATATAGGGTATTTTGACCTAGTCTTAAGCATCTCCAAGCATCTAGGAGATATTGAAGGAGTCTTGGCTGATAGATAGGGTCGAGGATAGAAGTTTTATTTTGTCATACTTTACATCATGTAGGACATCCATAGTCTTATTCTTGGGTTACGCTGACATCACAAAAAATTATATAGGATGGAGTAGAATGTAGCTCTACCTTGTCAGTTCCATGTTAAATTTTTTATTATATATAGCTTTGCTAGTGTAGGAATTTAAAACAAAACAATCATGGTAGGACCATTCTAAAAGATTTCAAATAATAACCTAGTGAACCCATATACTCTTATGACTATATATACACAAATCTAGATTAAACGAATTCATTAACTTTAAGTTCTTTATTATATATTACCTCCGTGAACGTTTGATCAAATCTATTGGCACTCTGAGGTGTTTCCTTGAAACCTCCAATAGTACCTTGCTCAACATCCAAAATCACATATTAAAATACCATTCGTAAAACAATGCTATTAACACATGTAATAAATTTACAATTGTTTACTAACTTTACATACCCCATTGATAGGTGTACTGCAAAAATAAGTAGATTGACTGGTGTACCCAGGGTCAACACTGTGACCCTACAATTTTATTAAAATAATAAAACTAAATTAGTTAATCTTGCATTTGACAATTAAAATTTAATAAACTAAATTCAATGAACATGTTCAATTTTACCTCGACCAATAATACTATATGCATCATGCAATGTTAGCCTCTCTCCATCCCCTGTAGATGCATACGATCAAGCTACGTGAGAAGCATATGGATCCCCGCTAAGAGCACCCTCCTCGAGGGGCCTAGAGGGGTCATACGAACAAGTGGCTCCGCAAGATCGACACACATGGCCTCGAAGGCCACCACCTGAAGACTCCCCTGGATTGCGCTGTACAATGGGGCTAGTGTGGTGGATGACACTCCGAGTCAAGGATGTGATCGCCCGCAAAGTCTCTACATCAGCACTCTCCTTTGCAACTACCGGCATCGCAATCTGCTCACGAGGCAGCCTAGCGAGAGGTCGTCTCCCCTGTCGTGTAGGATCCGGCTGTGCACCAGGCCTATCCTGTGCTGACCCCCCACCTCTCCCCTGAAACTCCTTCATATCAAAATAATTTTGGATTTGGTTCAATACAAACTCATAGTATAATTTCCTAAGAAAATATTGGGGGACTTCACAGTTATTGCACGGTGGGTAATCAAAGACCATATACCATCTGTCATAAAAATAGTTCCTAATCTCTAGGTGGTGGCACCAATGGATAGGAAACCTCTTTGCATTGAGGGTGAGATTTTGATTTGTTCTAGGTTCAGTGAATAGAGAGCACAAATCGCCTTTAGTAATCTTTAAATCTTTAACTTGTTTATATGATAATTTATCTGCATAATATGCCCTCGATGTTTTCCTCCTATTTTGCCATCCAGATATTTGTTGGGTAATTGCATCCACATTTTTTAACAAATCCTTCAATGAATTTGCTAGATGTATCCTTTCTGTGGTTGAAGAATTTTGATCACTCAACCTACTAATAAGATCCTCAACTTCTTTTCTATTGTTTTCAATTTCACTCAAATTTCTTGAATGCCAGGAGGGTATTGAGAGAATGGTGGGGAGGCTTGATTTTGTGTGGGTTGAGGGGCTGGATTTGGTTGAGGGATTTTCTCCCTCCTTTGCTGGAGGATTTCCTTGGCAAATTAAAAAAAGTTATCCATTTCTAAACCAAACAAACAAAATCAATTTAAAACAAAAAAATTCAAAACAAATACCAAACAATACTTACCTCTTGCATCTCTTCGTCGTCGTGGTGCCATATTTGTGAAGAAATCCAATTGCTCTTGGTGAATTTTGAAGAAATCACCTCTCCAAAAATGCGAGCGCGTATAACAGGGTTTTTGGCCGCGGGCGGAGCTAAAATACAGCAAAAAGGAAATGAGAAATGATATTTGGGTTTGCTTTTTTTTTTTCTTTTTAAAAAAATAACGCAAACGCGTTTCGGCATTTTTTTTCTTTTTTGGCCACAAAAGTGCGACCATCTTGGTGCACTTACCCTTAGATTTCCTACTACATTGTGAGATTCCTTTGAAAATTTAGGACCACTTGTGTTCTAGTGTGACTCCTATGAATTAGTTATGTTTGCATACCCACCCTGCTTATGGGGAGACACATACTTTGGACTAGTTGTAAGCTGAGAATCAACTTGGAGCAATTGTTGAGTCAATTACTCTTTAAGTTTTAATGACTTCTTCCTCTTAAGTTCCTTTGTATTTTCTTCTACCTCCTGTTCTAATTCCATTGATGTGGTAAAATCATCGTGGCCTTCTATGAAACACACCATTCATGGTATGCCATCACTTGATTTTTTTGCTTATTGTTGGGCCATCCTTTCTTCATAATCCCTTAGTGCTTCCACCTGTCTAGCTTCTTCATCTATATGACCATGTAATTCACTCATATTTTTGGGTTCGACTTTGAAATGGTGAACAATATTACTCAAGTTCATTTTCTTCAAGATGGTTATGGTAGTCCCTTGATGGAAATCCTTCATTATTGTGAAATTTTGATCCATGTAAAGGACTAAACCTGTTGTGTAAGTTGTGAAAGGTTGTTCTAATGTATTTTCTTGCTCACTATGGGTATCATTCTGTGTGGCCTCTGGTGGGTTTGATGTTGCTCCATTCTTATTAGCAGTGGCCTTTGAAAATGGGGGGATTGCTTATCATTCCATTTCTTACCATCTTTCTTTGGACTTCCCTTATGTAAAGACCTCTACCCTCCATGTTACAGGAGAGTGTGATACTTTGGTGCCTAGAATTCACCCTTTTTTATGTATATTTCAAAATTTCACTCATGCAATGATCTCAAAAGATTTGGTAGAGTCGTTACTCACTTTTCCAAAAGTGAGAAAATGATATTAATTTAGTGTTGAGGACTGAATGAGATTATTCTTGGTTCATCCCCAGTAGAATCCCCTACTTAGTTATATGATGGTGTGGTTACATAGATGCAAAATTTTCTGACTCTAATGAAATGATCTAGATTCAAATTTTACTAGGCTACTTCCCAGTAGATTTTCCAATCTATTGGTTCCCAAAATTACAGATTGCAAACCCTAAGAGTATGCCAGGCTCTATGGTCAGGTTTAACAATGTTTTTTCCAATGAACGGAGTCAACCAATATGGTTTAGAACTCCTCGTACTTTAGGTTTTGCTAGATCTAGGTAGGTGAACCTTAATAATGGAGTAAATTTAAAGGTTATGTGATTTCTTTAGCTTCAAAAATCTATCCACAATGGCATGTAAATGTGAAATAGATACAAAACCATTGGCTATTCCTACTAATGTTTGAAATTTGAATGTGTGAATAAGGTTTTTATGAAGTATTGTTATATAATAAATATGACCAGTGCTTTCTATCTACTTTGGGCAACCAAGTCAAGATGTGTATGATAGATGTGTCCTCCCACCTATCTTAAATTGAATTATTTGGTACTTTTTTCAGGTGTTTATACCTTGTATAAACATGCAAGGTTGTGAGTTACCAAGCTCTTCTTACAAATCCCAGTGATATCTCCTCAATTTACTGTGATACTTGAAAGGATTTTAATTCTTGTTTGAAGGAAACCAGTTAAGATGATTAATTTAAAAGGATTTTAATTATGGGTATAAACCAATTAAAAAGAATCTCTTAAAAGGAATTTTAATTCTCTTCTCATAGAAACCAATTGAGAAAATCACATAGAGGCAACAAATGTGTGTTGAAAAAATAAGTATATGCTTGATATATTCAATTTGAATAACAAGAAAAGACCACTGTAGAGATAACAAAGATAACATATATGAATCAATATCAATAAATAATTGAACACCAAAATATTGGAAACCAGATTATAGCTTCTTCTCCATTGATTTGCTTCAAAATATGATATAATTCATATCAAAAGTCTTGTATGTATTTTATGATATGAAAAATGTATTAGATTATGATGATTATTAAAAATCTATCTTGGTTTCCCTTTATATATGAGAAGCAACAAGCTTCAAATCATTACATTTAAAGTGGAATTTCTTTGCTTACATTACACTAATCATAAACTAAAACCCTAACAAATGCAACTAACAATGGAGAAACAATGAAGTCCAAATCATACGTGATACACTATAGTTCATTAATCTTCATCAAGTACCCATTATCACTTAAGATCTGTTCAAGGTCCTTTATCCATGATAATGTATCTAATGCTGAGTGACTTTGATGAAACTTTTGATCCTTATGTTTCCTGAGAAATGAACATGTTGACCTTGGAAAGATGCTCGATATAGTCTTGGCTAGCATATGTATCTGCATTGGTGATTATTTCTTTCATAACAAAATTGAAAGTAAATATTTTCTCCAACTGTGAATGTGTGTTTTCTACTACCATTGATTCTTCATTTTATTTGCCAAGATCCATTGATAAAAATTGAGCCAATTCATTCTTCCATATGATCTATTCTTTCAGATCTCCTTCATCGTCGAATAAATTAGGAAAATCCATGTCCGGGGGTTGGTCGAAGTCACCTAGCTCTTCTATCAGCATCGTACACAAATTTTCATTCATATCAATCAATTCATCATAAATTTTGAACACCTAATCATCAACATTTTCCTTGGATATTTATTCTTCCTTCGTTTCCATCATTCTGAGATGCAGTCTTTTATGTTCCTGAAAAGCAGTGTGTTTTCTATTGTGAACTTCCCATACCTTGTCAACATTCTTGAGCATTTTTTCAAACCTTTTCTTTATCATTTCAGAGACAATTTTGAACTTGATAGAATTCATTTCCACTTCCAATTTATCACCTTTCTTCTAGAATCTCTCAGCCCTATGCCTCCAATAGGTAGTTTCAACCATGGCATCTAATACCCTGTCATTATCTTTATAGTTGGCTATTTGTTGTCTCAAGTTCTTATTTTCAGTCATATATATTTTATTATCTCTCACCCGCCTTTCAATTTGGGCTTTAGTGAACCCAACAACATTAACATTCAAATATGCAGTCTCTAAAGGATCACTATCTTCAACCCGTTGCACAAGGAGATGGTCAAATGCCTTAGTATGATCATCAATGACTAAAGGTTTTTTGTTAGGTGGGTAAAAGGCCCACATTAACAATGTTGCATTGTTAGGATTATAACCTGATCTAGTGTATACACCTAAAAATGGTTATCACCTTTAATTAATTAAATACTAGCTATTTGATTAATATTCTGACTACGTATAAATAAATTCTTAATTTATTTATATTGTTCACCCTTCTCTAATTCCTCAAATCTAAATCATCTTCCTCTAAATTAATTAAATAAACAAGGTTCCCTAAACTTGTTTTATTTAATTAATCTTCACTAAATCCAATTAAAAATTAGAGCACATTTCTACAACTTTTTGTGCCACCTCACCAAGGTCACATGAAAATAAATAACTCTAATTTTTAATTAGAATTATCATCAACTCATTTCAAAAAGAACATGACTTATTCTTCCCACACTTCCACCAATTTTGGAAGCACATGGTCTTCTCTTAACACACTTGAATCTTCCATCCAAATGGAATGTTTCCCATTGGTCAAGAGATTCTCCCATCCAAATGGCATGTTTTCTTTGGTCAAGGGGACAACATCTTGATTCTCTTCATCTTCACCATTCATCCTTCTTATTCGAATCTGGAGTATTGATTATTGGTACCTCATTATATGTTTGGAAAAGGCTATAAATACAACCCTTGGGCCTTGTATTTGGCATCCACATTTGAAGTAAAGTTATCATGTATGTTTTTCATTGGAGCTTGGAGCATTTTGGGAGTCTTATAGCTAGTTTTTACATCATGTTTTGCATAATATTTAGATCTTAGATTAACATATTACTTCATAGTTGCATTTTATCATCCATCTTGCATCATAGTTGCATTTTAGATTAGTTCATTTTATGTTTGCATTTGAGCATATGTAGAATCATGCATAGAGTCATATAGATCACTACCATAGTATCCACCACTATTTGTGTATTTATCATCAACATCATGCTTCACTCATCATAGCATTCATCATCATTGTTTGCATATAGTTTCATGTAGGCATATAGTTGGATTGCATGTTGAATACCAATCTCGTTTCTTAAGTGTCATTCTAATAACCTTTGTGCACATAGAAATATGAGGGCCAAAGGGTTAAAGGAATCATTTAAGAATAGAGGACAATGAGACGTTTTTAAAATATTTGTTAAATTGCAATTTAGAGTAACTTCTTTGCTTTGAATCTTTGAATGTAAATCATTTCATTAAGGTTTTTGTTGATACTAACTTTGCACATTTCACACACAAAATGGAATGCATCGTAGGGCCTTGTCCCATTTATTACTAGCATGCTTGAAAATTTATGTTCACAGGTTCAAACGTGAGCCTTTTGGAGCCTCTTGCACCCGTTTTGGAGCCTTTTGGAGCATTTTGCTTCTAGATTGGCGCTTTTTGTCTCTGTTTTAGCACTTTTATAGTCAATCTTAAAATGGTCGTATCTTGGTCATACAAAGGTCTTTTTTAGAGTTTTTTTTTTTGAAATTGGGTAGAATTTCATAAGCTATGCAATGGTGTAGGTTTTTCTCAACTTTGTATCTATTTTTTCACCTTTGGTCTCTATTTTGGTTCCTTTTGTCTATGTTTTGGTGCCTTTTGCATCATTCTGGCACCTCCTATCTCTGTTTTGGCACCTTTTGTCTCTATTTTGGCACCTTTTGTAGTTTTCAAAGGATAATAATTTATGTTGTTGTTTTTCAAGATTCCCAAAAATGCTTGTCAAAGAAATTCTTATCAAACTATTGACATATTGCAAGGGATGAAAGTGATTTACTTGTTTCCTTTTGATTAAGATAGGAAGATAGCTTAATTAAAAGGTTAATGAACACCATGTTTCCTTTTGGTTAAGTTAGGAACATAGCTTAATTAAAGGGTTGATGAACACCATGTATTTTGTGCTTGATGGATGGTAGGAATATGCTCTCCCCTTAATTGGGTGACCAAAAAGCTAAACCCATTCACTTTTTGTGTGCGAGTGTGAGTTGAGTATATCACATGTGTTCACTCTTTATTCATGTGGAATAAAGATTGATTGAACTATGGGTATACTTTCTTGCTTTTGTTTATCTTAGAGGTCTTTCCTTGTGGGAAAAAGTACTCACCCAAGGGAACAACCCAACTGATAACACACTAAAGCCAATCACATTTCTAGCATGTATATAAGTGTGGATACTAGAACAAAGGCTAGTATCACGAGGTTGGTTTTGACGATAAGGGAAAAAATAGTCTCTTGCCGCATGGATCAACCCCCATGAATGGAAAATCCTTACTAAAACCCTTATTGTAGTTTGGCCAAAACCTTTATCTATTCTTTGGTGCAGCAACGGTCATTATGAAGGCATCCACATTCTCACAATTTTTAGTAGAGATGAAAAATATTCCTTGTGAGATTCATGGGTATTGATGCTTGGCTACCTCAAGAAGTGAGTGTCGTGGAGGGGAGCTAGTGGGGTCAAGAATCTAGTCATCCGCTAAGAATAAGTGTGGTTGGGGTAAAACCCATGTGGAATCCAAAAGAATACAGTCTTTCACAACCTTAGGAGTGTACATTGCTTGATGTGTCTTTATCAAAGTTTTTTCAAAACAAACAAAACGTCACATGTTGAATGTGAAAAACCTCATTTAGAATTGCATTTAGTGAAACAACCAAGTCTCCTATTGAAAAATTAGGAAAACCAAGAAAATTTTCAAAGAAACTTTCAAAAAAAAAAGTCTAAACCTATTCTAGCACCTTTTGCACATTCTGTGGCACCTTTTGTCTCTATTTTGGCACCTTTTGTAGAACACAAAATAGTGATCTGGGTTCATCTCCTATTTGACAATCAGTCTCCTCTTGGGAATTCTCAAGAGTATTCAACCAATCCTTAGGTAAAACAAAGTCTAAACATGTGTGTTACCAAATTATTTCATGAAAGATTAAAATTCAGAAACCAAAGTCCAAACCTCTTAGTCCAAAAGAACATAAAAAGTGTCTCACAACACTCTACGAATTTAGAGAGAGGTCGACCTTCAATTTCTACAAAAGAGCTTGCAAGAACAATCCCGAATTATACATCTTTTACTATTGTAAAAATCCAAGACTTTTCCAAAGGTTTGAGTACCTCGTTTAGGAAGAACATCTACTATCGGTTTCATAGTTTGAACCAAAATTTTGGGACTTTCTCAAAGTCCAAGATCATTCCTAAGATTCCTTAGAAGTCTAAACTTTTTAAAATCGACCTCTACAAGTGGAATTTTCCAACCTAAACCAAGATTTAACATCACAAAGTACCAACATCATCAAATTTATCACACCTTTGATTATTAGGCCTAGTTTCATCATCAAGATTTATCATCCTCTCATCACAAAATGAAGCTATATAGTCAAATCCAACCTAGTCTCATTAGAATTTATCATTCTATATTACTTAGTTGTAATCCTTGGTACTTTTCAAAAACTTAGATCAAAGTTTAGTCTAAACTATAACACTTGTATGACTGTCCAAACAAGGTTGCAAAAACAAAAGCTCAAGGAAAAAGGACTCGAAAATCAAAACATCGAAACTTCAAACATCGAAACTCCAACCATTGAAATTCACACCATTGAAACTCTAATCATTGAGACTCAAAAAAATGAAACTCAAAACAATGAAACACAAAACACCATGGTAGAGGCTGAAGAGAATCCTTTTCATGGACTCAACAACACTGATGGGGAAGAAGTAACCGAAGAAGATATCCAACATGATGAACAAGACCCCAATTTCCACAAATGTTTAGAAAATATTTTCAAAAGAAATAGGGAAAAATACTTCCTTATGCTAGCCAAACAAGGTGCCAAATTTCCAGAAGACTTTGATGTGAATCAATTGAAAGCACCACCTAAAAAGCCTGAAAATGATCCTAAACAAGTAGTTTCTCTCACTCACCAAATGAAGAACCTTCAACAAAAAATCCTTGATATGCAAAGAGGGAATTCAAAATGATACTTGATCCAAGACATTTTTCCTTATCCATTTGATCAAAGTATTCACATGATACCCTTTCCCAAATATTGCGAGTTCCCAAAATACGACAAATACAATGGAGAAACCAATTCGATAGACCATGTGAGAGAGTTTAGGACCATGAGTCTTGAATTTTCATATGAGGAAACATATTTAATGAGATTATTCCCAAGAAGCTTAGGTGGAAATTGTCTTGAATGGTTCTCCAAACTCACCCCACCAATTAACAACTTTGAGGAATTAGTCAACAATTTCATCACCCAATATTATTACAACATCCAACATGACATTACTATGAAAGATCTTTGTAACTTGAAACAAAAAAAGAGTGAATTGTTCCTTGTATTCTTGCAAAAATGGAGAAGGTTATTTGCATGATACTCTTGTCCTGTACCAGAAAAGGAAAATATAGCAATCTTTATTGACAACCTTAATGACAAGATGAGTTATAGATTGGAATTACAATGTCCCCCAACCTTCGACAAATTGATTGAGAATGGGATCAAAATTCAGGATGGCTTAGTCAAGAGAGGAGTCATCAAGATATCAATGGAAACAACTCATAAAACTCCTCCAACAATTACAATAGTGGCGACAAACCAAAATTTTGGAAATGAAACAAGAACATTGGGAATAACGATGGTATAGTCAAAGGTCAAAATGAAAAACCTATATTTAACCTAACTACAACCACCACCAAAACTAATTAGAATAAAAATCCCCCCAACAACTAAGGAAACAACCAAAGAAACAACCAAGGAAACAACAAAGGCAACAACCAAGGCAACAACCAAAGCAACAACCAAGGCGAAAACCAAGGCAACAACCAAGGCAACAACCAAGGCAACAACCAAGGCAACAATCAAGGCAACAACCAAGGAAAGAATCCAAACATCAACCAAAGAAACAATCAAGGTAATGTTGGATCTAGGACACCATCGTATCGAGCATCCTCAAATCGAACGAGGTTCACACCTTTTGGGAAATCACCAAAATTATCATTAAAATAACTTCTCAAAGTTAAGGTCATAAATTTCCCAAAAGCAAGAAATTGGGAACCACAAGTTAAACCCCCATGGTGGAACAAGGACCATTTCTGTGGGTTTCACCAAAACAAAGGACATAAAACCAATGACTGCATCTAGTTGAAACACTTGATACAAGATCTAATTGACAACAAAATGATATTGGTAGAACTCCAGAAAAACAATGACCATGGGGCATTCAAGAACCCTCTACCAAACTACGAGAAAGGAGAGTCTTCATCATCAAAAAACAAGGGAAAGAACATAAACTATGTCTATGACACCACCATTCTGCATATTGAGGTGGTTGATGATCCAACTCATGACACATCAGATCTTATTGCAAATGATAACTCAACCAACAACAACACCATTGAACACGAACAAGACATCATTGCAATTGAAAGTCATCACCATATTGTTGACACTACCTCACATCAAATCAATGTTATCGAAATTAGGGAACAACATGACAACACATCTGTCAATGCAATCACGTGAGGACAAGCCAAGGTAACATTTAAAGGAGCTACCCCTTCCTCATCCAAACCAATTGCTATTCCTGCTACTCAATATAACATAGTGGATCAATTGCAGAAGATACCCACAAAAATATCTATATTAGAACTTCTCAACATTTCACCTACTCATAAGGAAATCTTGGAACAAGCTCTAGTTGCCACCATGGTACCAATCAATTTAGAAGTTTACCAATTCTAGGCTATGGTGGGGCATTTGACTACACCGCATTGCTTATCCTTTTCTAAACATGATGATGTATCTATCAATCATCCCCACAACACTACTCTACACATTGAGGTCCTAATCCACAAGCACTGCACTAAACGTTTCCTAATAGATGGAGGAGCTAGCCTGAATATTTGTACTTTGAAACTTGTCCATGCACTAGGCTATTCCAAAAATGTTATTGATCCTAGGAGGAAAATCACAATAAAAGCATATGATGATGAGGAGAGATCTTCACAAGGATTGATAGTGCTACCTATTCAAGTGGGACCAGTTGTTAGAGATATAGTATGCCAGGTGTTAGAAAAAGAGTCAACCTACAACATAATCTTGGAAAGACCTTGGATTCATGACATGCAAGTATTACCATCCACACATCACTAGTGTTTGAAGTTCCTATTCAATGGATAGGAAATCACTATTGTAGCTGACTCAAATAACCCCAATATTTTAACACTCTAAAGACTACCCAAGATACTTTTATACCACACAACAGGGAAGCCCCAACTCAAGGTTTATCAAATGATGGGAAGCAATTAAATGCCTTGTCAAAGTGGGTTGAGAAAAAAGGACCAATCAAAGGATAAGGATGTCGGTGATGCCCATCCATCAAATAAAGAAAGTATATCAAATCCTACTCCACAAAGTCAAGAAATTCAACTTGAATCATTATCAAAACAAGTTGCCAAGATCCAATTGAAAGAAAAAGGCATGGGGGAATACTCATTTCAACAATCCTTATGTTTATCACAACTTTCATCTTCTCCAAAGTCACATGGACAGCCATCAACATCAGGACAACAATCATCACAACCCACCACGCTATTTGAGGGAACCTTTGTAAGAGTAGACACATTAGTGGATGAGTCAAATGACAAGGAAGTTTTAAACTGGCTATACAAAGATGACGAATCATCACAAGCATCCACTTCAAGTGTACAGACATAGCAGTATGGAAAAGGGAAGACAATCATGGAAAATATGGGATACGAGGGAAAAGGTCCTACCGGTAAGAGGAAATAAGGCATCATAGAACCAATACAACCTATCACCACACAAGCCAAAGATAAAACAAGACTGGGGCATAGAGAAGAATCCAGAGAAGAAACCAAACAATAAGTTGTTGAAATAATCCTACAACTACAAGCTAGTGACACTCATGAAACTGATTCAAATGAATATGAGTGGGATTTGTTATCTCAAGAGTCTTTTCATGATAAGGAAATTGATGTAGTCCAAAAGGATACACCCATACATGAGGGTCAAAGTTCAGGTCATAGACTGCTTGAAATAGGATCACTACACATTAATGATTCTAGCGAAGATGATCAGACATAGAGTGAAATAGATAATTCAGAGGAGAGTTATCTTATAGACATCAATTTTTTTATTGGACAATCTGAAGACATAGCCATCGAGACTCTTATTGCATCTGACTTTAGCCAATCCAACTACTCCTTACCCTTGGTACATCCTAAACTAATAGATTGGGATCAAGCTGAGCCATCTGATATTCCCCTCTTTTCAAATAATGAAGCCATTGTCAACTTCCTCTATTCCGCCAATCCTGAAGCATATTCCACCATTGAACATCGTAACGAAGCTTCCAACAAGGAGAGTGTCAAATTTTCTAGCTGCAAAATGAATAATACATAGAATAGATCTGATGGTGAAAACCATTCAATGGCAGTTTTAGATCTAGAAAAAGTAAAAACAAAGAGCGTATCCAATAGTGAAAACCTCTTTGAGGCGCTGAAGGATGGAAGATTTGACACACTCCCCAAACATTTTTAGGAATGATCTAAAATATTGGTTGAACCCACCCAGTCTATCAATATTGGTAATGAAGAAATAGTGAAGACTCTCCATCTAGTAGAATCCTTGATAAATCAAGAAAAACCAGACTTCATCAAATTCTTCACAGAAAAGAAAATCAACTTTACTTGTTCTTATGCCGATATGCCAAGGATTGATCCAGAACTCATCATGCACCACTTGTCACTAGCAGCAAGAGTAAAACCGGTCAAGCAAAAATTAAGGAAAATGCATCCCCATATTGCCATCTTGGTAAAAGTAGAACTAAATAATTTATTAGATGTGGGATTTATTAGACCTATCAACTATGCAGAGTGGACTTTTAATATCGTACCTATTTCCAAACCAGACAAAAGCATCATAATCTGCACCAACTTTAGAGATCTCAACAAGGCTTGCCCAAAAATTGATTTTCCTCTACCTAACATTGACATCATTGTGGACTTGACTGCTGGCCATGAAATGATATCACTTATGGTTGGATTTTTAGGGTATAATCAAATCAAAATTTCTCCTGAAGATCAAGATAAAACTGCCTTCACATGTCCTTGGGGCACTTTCTCTTGGAATGTCATGCCATTCGGGTTGAAAAATATTGGAGCCACATATCAAAGAGCAATGACAACCATATTTCATGACATGATGCACACTTTTATGGAAGACTATGTAGATGATCTATTGGAAAAATCCCACACTAGAGAAGGACACTTGGAGATCTTAGATAAGATTTTCACTAGATTAGAGAAGTTCAATGTGAGACTAAACCCTAAGAAGTGTGTATTTGGTGTAACATCGGCTAAATTTTTGGGATACATTATGTTGGATAAAGGCATTTAGATAGACTCTACAAAGATTGAAGGTATCATGGAGATGCCTCCTAAAAACATCAGCCAACTCAGATCCTTACAAGGAAAGTTCCAATCTATCAGGAGGTTTATCGCACAACTGGTTGACAAAACTCACCCCTTCAACCACTTGCTTCACAAGAATGTATCTTTCTAATGGGATGAGAAATGCAAAGGAGCATTCAACCAATTGAAATAATATCTAATGAGTCCACCTATCTTGATACCACCAGTAAAAGGAAAGCCACTGTTATTGTACATAGAAACAATTGAAATATCATTGGGAGCCTTGTTAGAACAAGAGGATGCAACAAGGAAAGAAAGGGAAATATATTACATCAGTAGAACTTTAAATGGATATGAGATCAATTACACCTTCATTAAAAAGGATTTTCTAGAGGTAGTGTTCACTACCCAACAATTGTGACATTATATGCTAACTCATACCATCAAGTTGATAGCCAAGATAGATCCATTGAAATATCTTCTAAGCAAAGCTAATCTAATTGGAAGACTAGCCAAGTGGGTCATGATGCTGAGTAAATTTGACATCCAATATATTGATAGGAAGACAATCAAAGGACAAGAAATTGCAGACCAATTAGCTGAAGCACCATTACAAGACAATCATCCCGTGAACATTGAATTTTCAGATGCTGATGTCCTAACAGTGTCCACACAACAATGGGTATTATACTTTGATGGTTCTTATATACAACATGGATCAGGACCTAGAATCATTTTTATCTCGCCACAAGAACACACCATTCCTAATTCTTACAAACTGATGTTCCCTTGCACCAACAACATAGCAAATATGAAGCCTTGATCATTGGAATCAAAGTAGTAGTTGAGTGGAAGATCACAGAGTTACATGTCCATGGGGATTCACAACTAGTCATTAATCAAGTAAATGATGACTATCAAACAAAGGATGACAAAATGATTCCCTACAAAAGAATGGTTGATGACTTCAAAAATTACTTTTTGGAAATAAGATTTGAGCAAATTACTCAAAGTGACAACAAATTCGTTGATGCCATGGCAACCATTGCTTCTCTCTTGTAGATTCCAGAGAAACGAGCCCATTATGAGTTCATGGTGGAACAATTGTTCAACCCATCTTATGACAACCATGAGTCCCAAGTTATCTACCATTTAGCTAAGGCCAACAATTCACTCTACAGGAAAATTTATACGTACCTAAAAGATAACAACCTCCCTCCTAACCTATCTCGTAATAAAAAAGAAACTTCATTTGCCAAACTACCCGACACATCCTTATCGTGGATGTCATTTATCAACGAGGTCTTGATGGAACTCTCCTTCGATGTCTGGAACATGACAAGTCTGGAACATCTTTGTGGGAAGTACATGAAGGTATTTGTGGCACTCATTTGAGTGGTTTAACCCTAGCTAAGAAACTCCTCCGTCTGGGATATTATTGGCCAACAATGGAGAAGGATTTTTTTTAGTTTGTCAAGAAATGTTAAAAGTGCCTGATTCATGGCAATCTCATCCATGCACCAACATAGGAACTTCACCCTTTTGCATCAACATGGCCCTTTTTTCAGTGGGGATTGGACCTTGTAGGAAAGATTCATCCATCTTCATCCAATGGAAACAAGTTCATTATTATAGCTACTTTGTATTTCAAGAAATGGATCAAAGTTGTCCCTCTAGCCACCATTACAGGAAAAAAAATATTGTCCTTCATCTTGAACTATATCATCTGTAGATATGGCATCCCTTAGTCCATCATCACTGACAATGGATGACCTTTCAAGAACCAGGATGTCAAAGAACTTTGTGAGAAATTTCACATCCAGCATCATTTTTCTACACCCTATTATCCTCAAGGAAATGGCCATGTAGAGGCCTCAAACAAGACTATCCTAAAAATCTTAAAGAAAACCATCAATGATGCTAGATGAGACTAGCATGTGCAGTTGAATCCTGCTATATGGGTTTATAGAACTAGTATTTGTACCTTGATGGGAGCTACACCTTATGCTCTAGTTTATGGCTTAGAAGCCATTATACCTATTGAGGTTCAACTGCCATCACTTTGGGTGTCGCTAAAAGGCATCATTTCATATGAGGATCACAGAGTGTCTAGGTTACAAGAATTGGAACTCTTGGATGAGCATCATTAGCATGTAGTGGATCACCTGAAGGAATATCAACAAAGGATATCCATAAGCTACAACCATAGATTCAAGCCTAGAACATTTTAGGTTGGTGATTTAATCTTCAAGGAGAACCCCCGTAATCAACAAGATCAAGAGAAGAAGGGGAAATTTGAACCAAACTGGCTTGGTCCCTTTGTCATTGTGTCAGCCTTTGGATCAGGAGCATATCAATTTTCTACACTAGAAGGGGATTTTTTTGATGAACCCCTCAACAACTTGCACCTCAAGAAGTTCTACACTTGAATCATCTAGTGCATGGGAAAAAGGTCCTAAAAAATACCAAAAACATTAGAAAATGTCTTGGAAAAATGGTTTCCCTGATGAAAACCTAGAAAATAGGCATCTTGGTAAAAACAAAAAAAGAGAAAAAAGAGAAAAAAAAGATCAAAAAGATCATAAAATTTGAAAAAGTGCAATAAAAACAAGTAGTGAAAACTTGGCAACATGCACTATTTGTGATAGGTCAAATTTTCCATCTATTTGAGCATGTCAACCAATCACTTTTGCCATTCACTTTCACCATTTTCTTTCACCATCCATCTGCCTATCCTTTGAAATCCCCATGTACATATCCTGGCATCACGGTCGTGTCTCACCCTAGATTGGGGGAAAAATCCTGAACTCATTGGGGGAAACAAAATTTGAGCTTGAACCAACAGACAAACACAACAACAACAATGATTAAAACACAACCCAATGTTGAACATTGATCACCATCGGAAATGCATCAAACTTCCATATCATATCAAAATCCAAAAATAATTCAAAAGTCAGTAAAAAAAGTTAGAAAACAGAGTCGTCTTGTCAAACTACATTGTCTTTGAGCATAAACGTAGGCAAGGCTAATCTTTGATCAACCCTGAGACACCCTAGCTCAAGTCCTTTAGTGGTGCATTATAATTAGTTGTCATCTCTTGTCTGTTCATATCTTGGTCTTGTAAATCGGTTGAGTCAGTTGAACTACGTGGTCTCTACATGTATAACGTAGGCAAGGCTAATCTTTGATCAGCTCCTAAGGCCCCTAGGATAGGTCTTTAGGTTAGGTTCTTGGTCAAAATCTCGAATAACACCTAAAAATTGGAAAATTGGAAAATCCTGAAAACATCAAAAAATTGAAATAAAATCAAATCAAAAGGATGATGCTCTTCTAAATCATGGGTTATCACGTTAAGCAAAAATGCTCAATTGTTGTACTTTGATTCTTGTTATCATATCTTTGGAGCCCCTTGATGATGTATCGAACTAGAGGAGCCAAGAAGGAGTATGATCTTTCTTTGTCTATTGTCTATGAGTTGATCACTATTACTGTGCAAATTGTTGCGAGACGTGCACTACAAAGTATCACTGATGACATTTCAAATTTGCATAGGAAAACAGTTAACTCTTGTCTATTTATGCAAGCAATGCTCAGGTCATCTAGGTTTAATTATACTTAGATGCTTGTGTTAACTTGGACTATCAAAAATCATGGAAGTAGTACTCAGGTCATCATGGTCTAAATATACCACCGATGCTTGTACTCACTTTCAACATTTTAAAGGCCCAATGATGATAAAAATCATGACAAATCAGTTGTTACGAATGAAATTTTTTGCATATGATATCTGCATGTTTAGAGTAGATTGCATCCATGTTAGTTTGCATATGTATTTATGGCATTTCCAAAGCTGCAACAATGATGTTATCTCTTGCATTAAGGGATTGAGTACACTTGACATTACCAAAAATAAATAATTTTCATATAATTAGAAAACATTCCCATTTAGTTCCATATCACTTGCATTGGAAAACATTACAACATCATTCATTCATTCATGCATCACATCATAATATTTGCATCGTAAAACACAAAATGATGTCCATCACAACTCATTTACATAATCAAAATTCATTTCATATAGTGGCATTAGGGAGGTGGTTCACTAAGCTTAAATGAGTGAGTCTCTTTAGATTTCCAAAAGAATTGGGAAATATGTCAAGTTTTGTAAACTTAATGTAACAAAGAATCAACTAACAAAAACTCTTCCCACAACTCTTAGAAAGTGGATAGATTCACTCATTTAAGCTTAAGGCCCTAGAACATATTCATCTACATAATCATTTGCATCACATAATCGTAATTCATAAATACAAAACATCACAAATTATTTGCATCACATCCATACATAATCAATATGTACATCGCATTTCATTACATTTCATTACATTTCATCATTGCATAATCAAATTCATTTCACATAGCATAAAACATCACTTACATAATTCCATAAAACATATAGAGTCATCCATCATACAATTATTCATTCATCATTTATTTGCATTAGAAAAGAACAAAAACATAAAATCCATCACATGCAGGCATCATTCATAAATCATCATGGACTCATAACACATTAGTTGCATCATCATTTGCATCCATAGCATATCATAACATCAGGATCATCATCATAACATGGAAATTAAATGCATCATAGACATCTATCATCATATCAACACATAGATCATAATCATCACTGCATATCATATAACCTCGAAAATCATAATGTCAAAATGTACGAGGACATCCTAAAGTATGATGAGATACATTAATATCACAAATGGAATTGAATTGTAAAGTTCGAACACAAGAAGTACATCATCAATGTCACAACAATGTATACATCATGTTCAAAGTAAATCAAAACATGCTATGTCGAGCTCCCCCCAGACAGTGCTGGCATCATGGAACCAATACCTCCTCCACCTGATGGACTTGCACCAAGATCTCTCCTATCTCTAGAAAATGGCTATGTAACACCCATGCTAATAGTCTGAGACTAGGATCTACCAGATCAAGACAATATAAAGCTCTCTCATTGATCGGAAGGAACCAACTCATTATATTTACCCCTGTAAAACTACAACTCCTGAGTAGTGTGTCAAATATCTCTAAGGAAATTTGTTGTACCCATTGTCGTTGCAGCCTGTTGTAATATTTTGGTAATGGCCTTGGCCTGCTCTGCCCAATGTCTCATGGCATCCCTCTTTGCAATAAGTATGATGACCTATGCCTTTACCTAATGTACCTATTTCCTATCTACATCTCTCTCACCTGTCAATGTCTGAACCTATGCCTGAGCCTACACTAACTGACCCTGAAGAGTCTGAACTTGTGCCTATACCTACTGTACTTGCTACCTATCTGCATCTCTCTCAACCATCAATACCTCAAACTGTGCCCAAGCCTGGACTAAATCACCCTAAAAGGTATAAAATTGTGCCTATAATTCCTCTATCTATGCTTTCTACTGATGAGAAGGAACTCCAATTCGAATCCTAGGAATCACTGACTAAGGTGCGGTAATACTCCTCCTGCATCTAGGAATTGCAAAATCTAGAAAGGGACTACCAACTGCACCCGATGGCCCTACACCTGAACCACCACCATCATCATTGCCACCACCCCCACCACCACCCTCAACACCCTCATCATCCCCTCCATCACCAATATCACCCTCCTCCTCCTCTCCATCCTCCCTATGTCTCAGTGCCCTATCATTATCATCAACTAGTGGAACTAGATCATCAGGACTAGATAACCTTGGAAAAGGATTTGTGTAGAAAAAAATAGAATAATCCTCTATCATCCCTGCATCTCCCACCTGTGGAACATAATCCCATACAAATGGCGCCAATGTATAAAACTTGGTACAAGCAACATCATAAGATAAGCAAGGGCCCCACTCTATTGCATCCTATTGTCATCATGCATAGTGGGGAACCCCTAGGGCATCGCCTGAACTCATCCAAACTATTGACAAACCCATAGATACAAATATCTCTCAAGCACAAAATGTGTCCATCCAATCAAATATCACGATAACATGTATGGAATCTCCACCCGATCCTCTAGCCACATCTCGTAATCCAAGTATGGGTGCCATGTCATGGTCTCTAGATCATCTAAGGCACGTCTCCAAAAGGCTAATTTTCCTAGCTTATGCTTGACACATAGACCACTATAGCTGAACACATAGGGTCTACCTGCTAGCCATTGTTTATCTCCCAATGGTCGAGTGATCGCTATATGCTCCCATGCCCATGTCTGCAATAGTGTAATTCCACAAGAGAGACTCATTGCCACACAATACACAACCTGGTGGAAATCATGATATAGATGGGCTAACATACACAAACCCCATGCATATCTGGTCCCCTACAATGTCATACACTCCAATACTCATCCCTAACCCACTGAAAATCCCTTTGACCTATGGTCAGGAAAAAGGAATCTGCCAACAAACCCAGAAAGAACACATTGTAGAGGATAATATCTCCCAACCATCTCCTGCTAGGGGACCCAATGGCCTAAAACATGACCATCTCGACAAATCCTATGCAAGGAATTAGTCCCGCCTTGCTCTACTCTATCATACACAACTATCTCACCCATCACTGGAATCCGTAGGATATGATAAACATCCTCTGGAGTAACTGTCATCTCCCAAGTAGTGAGATGAAATGTGTTATGGTCACTATGCCACCTCTCTACTAGAGCAGTCAACAAACCCCTATTGATCCTATATTGGGGAATATATATCAAGGACGTCAACCCATAATGAGTGATAATAGCCAAATATGCTTAAGTCAACTGACAAACCATCTCCCATGTCTTCAGGAAACGCTCCTGAGACTGGAGCACATCAAATTCCTCCTAATCATATTATGGAAAACAAATCAGCATTACATCAATCAATCTATCAAATTTACCCCTAACACAATGTTCAATCAAGATCATCACTCAATAAAATCATGTTCAATCATGTTCATCAGTCAATCAAATTATGTTCAATCAAGATCATTAGTGAATCAAATTAGGTCCAATCGAGACCATCAAATCAATCAATCAAGAGAATTATCAGTCCTATCATCGATCCTCACCTATCATGAGGTCGATACATCAATCCTATCATCGATCCTCATCTGTCATGAGGACGATACATCATCAATCCTATCATCGATCCTCGCCTATCATGAGGATGATACATCATCAATCCTATCATCAATTCTCACCTACCATGAGGTTGATACATTAGTGAATCCTATCATCGATCCTCACCTATCATGAGGTCGATACATTAGTGAATCCTATCACCAATCCTCACCTATCATGAGGATGATACATCATCAATCCTATCATTGATCCTCACCTATCATGAGGTCATGTTGATGGTTCGGATGAGCACAACAACAGTTAAACATAATATCACTATTCTGCTCTCCTGAAAGAGAAAAAATAACACATGCATATCTAACTCCCAAGGTCTTGGTAATCGGTTCTCGACTATGTTGATTTCACTCAATGGTTGATGTGAACTATAATATTCAAGGGGCCTTCTGGTGTTGAACTTATGGATCGTTTTAAGATCAAACATAAACTTAAACCTACTTTAACTGGGTTTTTTTAAAGAAACAGAAAAAAGATAGATCAAAGCTTTGGAACTGAAGAGAATAATATTTCATCCAACTTAACCAGACTTGTTACCTTTCAAGGAATTACTAACTAAAACTAGAGAACAAAATCAACTTGTGATTAACACACAATTTCATTCATTCACAGTGCTAACTTTAGCAACATATTGTAAATAACCATTTAGACAAAACATAAAATAAGATTTCATTCCTTGAGAGCTTCTCAAATTGAATGATTAACCCAAGATAAATACCATTCTGAAGCATAATATGAAGTAGGTTTAAATCTAGTTGCTTCTACTATTTGTGAAATAGATAAACAACATTACAAATCTAGCATAATCGCCAGTGTACAAAAAATTCATGACTCCAAATCATCTCCATCTACACTAAGAAAACTTGAAAGATACATTACTGTCTCTGCTGAATCTAACTCCTATTTTATTCTACTCTTAAGTTTTTCTACTTTCAGAAAATTCCTACTGTTCAAAATCTATCTCTCTCTATGTATCTCCCTTTTCTCTACTACTCCTGGTCTCTCTCTGAAAAATCTCCTTCTCCTTTTCAAAAAGGCCAAAAGTGCCATATATACAGAATGTGCCAAAAAGAAACCGTCGGTCCCTATTTTAGGGTTTTACAAATATATCCCCATTCAGAAGGATCGGGACCTCAGATCTTTTTGGAATAAAGTTAATGCATTCAATGAAAATCCCCCTATCCATGTCGGTGAAGGATCGCCCTCAGGAGAAGCCTTCAGATCTTTTACAACCACAGCATTAACTTCTTGCCTTTGTGTCCACCTTCGAACTTCCATCAGAACCACCTTAAATGTCATGGAGCATAATCATTAATGTTGATCTACCTTTGCCAGTAGACCTCACAATTGTCCCCGAGACTTGTGACCTCTTCTTCCTTTCGGCTTTCTTCCTGCTCTAGATCTTTCTGCATGTTGATCTCTTACAGACGAACACCATTGGATACCAAATTGATCCATTGCTTGATTCATAGAGCAGATCCATACCGTTCACATTTTGTTGAACTCCTTCACAGGGGTAGTCAATCAGTCAAACAACCCATGGTTCACTTTTAGATTCCCCTGATTGGTGGAATACACTCCACGTAAGATTTCTGGGAAGTCAAAGGCCATTCACACAGAATCACATGTTGGTGAGACACTAATCGTGTCTCCCCGATGTGATTATACTCCATAGTAGCTATTGGAAAAGCATATGAGGGTTGGCAAGAGTTCATAATGAGCTACAAAAGTTATATCAAAATACAGGATTGTCGCCCAGACCATCGCTATTGGCCAAACATCATAGCGAGCCCCTAAGAGTTATACCACTGTGTTCCCATTGGAAAGAAATCCACATTTGACAAGACATCTTCCAGTCGGCAGGACGTCATAGTAGATGCTAAGAGTCCTATCGATATCCTTTTCCATGGGAAAGTTCATCGCTATCAGCAAGACTCCCCATTGTCGGCAGGACCCTTCATTGAGCTCAAAATATTATACCGAAGTCAACATCCTTTGGCAAGACGCCGCCTTGTCAGCCATACCTCTCCTCGATGCGAATCCTTGCAAACAACTGTCGGTGAGACTTTTATCTATTGGAAGGACCTTACTTCGAAGCCACCCCATTTCGGTGAGAGATTACACCGAAGGCATAACCTTCGGCGAGACATCCAATAGTTGGCAGGAATTCTCTTCGAGATCATTCTATTTCAGCGAGACTCTGCTTGGTCGGCGAGACCTTTCACCGAGCTCAAAACATTACACTGAAGGGAGAATCCTTTGGCGAGACTAACAACCATCAGCGAGACATCTCCCTGATGACACCCCTTTTCGCCGGGACCTCACCCCTTCGGCCAAACCTTATGCCAAAGGCATAACCTTTCATCAAGAGCTCCATCTGTCGGCAGGACCTCTCCCCGATGCCAACCTTGTACACAAGGGTCGACGTGACTTCTTTCCAAGTGAAGAGATACATAAAAACCCATGGCAATTGAAATGTTTGGGCGACTGGTGTATTTCAAACAAATAGAATGCACTGCTAGTCAACAAGACAACAAGAGGGTCTTGCCGACTTTCTTCTTTGAGGACTTTTATGCCAAATCCGATTGAGGTATGCTTTCTAACAAACTTCTCTGTGCAATAGCATCAGATGTATGATTTAATCTTGCAAAACAAGGCCCTCATTAGTCCTCAAAAGCATATAAAATATATTATTTTTCATCATTTGATTCAATTTTCAAAAAAAAGAAACCCAACTCTGGCTAAGTCAGAACCAAATTAGACAGAACAAAAGATAGACTTAAGAGGAAAACAAGAGAACTCCTAAGACCCAAACAAACAACGAAAGGTGATAAAAAAAATAGAAAGAGGGGGACCTATTTTGATCTAGAATAAAATGGGGTGGTTATGCAAGGCATAACAAATGGCGACTTGGTTGGGGAAATGGTTTAACTATTTTCAAGAAACTGAAGGATTCGGCTACCCAAAACTCCTGATTTATGAACATCACAACTCCAGTTGGGTCAGTTTTAACAACCAAGGTAGAGCTAGAATTTCAAATGTAAATCAACACAGGCTATCCCTAAATCCATGGGTGTGTGCTTGATGGTGCATCATCTTTTTATAAAGTTTTCCTCATCTTTTGAACAAAAACGTGCAAGATTTGAACTACATGAGTTGATTCCCTTTAGCTATTGTGCAATGATATCATGGGCATTGCTCCGCTGCCAATCAGGTGTCTATAGCCCCGACGGAGATACCTCTAGTTTTCTCACAACATTTCTCTACTGCCAGTCAGGCATCATGGATAGCCCCGGTAGAGATACTGGAATCACCCATTCATATTGAGTCTTCTCTTCCTTTTAGATAGTTCTTTTTTTTTCTTTTTCTCTTAGAGTTTTAGATATTTCATTCAATTTTTCTCAATATGTCAGATGTTTAACATCTTTTCTGGGTTGAAAACTACCATGGACCTCGTAACAGCATCTGGGAATTAGATTTTTCACTCAAATCTTACAACACTATTGCCCTGGGACAAATATACCATTACAAAAGGAGATGATCTTGATGATTTGTGACAGATTCGGAGGTAGCTAATGAAGATTGTTTACTTTGCACCTTGTTTTCAAGACCTTCCACAACTCTTATTGACAATGGGCATAAAACAACAAATTTAGGAAAAAATCACCCAATCAGAAAACTTGAAAATATCTAAACCACTTCTCTCCTAATAAGCAAAGTATACCTTAGATAACAACCCACCATTTCAAGAAGGAAAGAACAAAGAAACCCCAAAGAACAAAACAAGACAAACACCAAACAACAAAGGAAACAAAAGGTTAGAAAGAAAGAACAAACAAACAAACAACAACAAGACTATTTACAAACAAAAAAACAAATTATTTACATACAAAGACTATTTATAAGCAGAAACACATAAACTATTTACAAGCTGAAATGAAAATAAAAACTACTTTCATAAATGTACTCCCCCATAAAAATACCAAACTTCACGATTCAAAATAATGTTTAAGAAATTGTCCATTGACAGGCAATGGAACAGGTTCTCCTGTTAAACTACTCAGCCGGAGAGCATTCTCTCCTAGGATTTCAGCAATTTGATAGGGACCTAACCAGAGCTTATCAAATTTCTGGTGAGTACCCTTCTTTTCATTAGCTTTATCCCATAGCAGCACAAGGTCTGATATTCTGAAAGCCTTGATTTTTGCTCTTTTGTCAAACCAACGTTTGACAACAGCCTGGTGTCTAAAGAATTGCTGCAAGGCAACATCTATTTGCTCTTCTAATTTCAACAAGCCAGCTAATCTTACTTCTATCCTATCATCATTAGAGTAAAAATTATGCATAAACTTAAGGATAGGTATTTGTAAGTGAATAGGGAATATAGGATCTTGGCCATACACTAGCTTGAATGGTGAGGTCTTTAAAGCAACCTTAATCCTAGTCCTATCTGCCCATAACACAAATCTTAGTTGGGTGTGCTAGTCCCTAGGGTTGTTTTCTAACAGTTTTTTAATTACCCCTAAGAGGTTCTTATTAGTTGATTCTACAACTCCATTTCCTTATGGGTAATAGTTTCAAGAATACTTTAAAACAATTTTGTGATCATATGCCCATGAAATGAACTCAACAGAAGAAAAGGAAGAACCATTGTCGCATACCAATGCGAAGGGTACCCCAAACCTAGTTGTGATGCATTCGGTGAGGAACTTGATTACTACCTCCATTGTGCTATTCTTGCAAGGTATAGCCTATGTCCATTTTGTGTAGTAATCTATGGAAGTCAAAATAAATTTGTGTCCTGCAGAAGAATTTGGGTTAATTACCCCAATAAAATCCAACGCCTATTGGACAAATGGCCTTACCTCATAGACAGGCTATAATGGCATGGCTAAATGGAATTCTTTTGATGCAGAAATTTGACATATGTGACATGTTCTCACATATTGATGGGCATCTTTGAACACACATGGCCAATAATAACCAGATTTGAGGATCTAATGTGCTAACGAATTTGCAGAACCATGACCTATGCCATGTTTTCCATGAAACTTCGCAATCACATGCTTAGCCTCTTGCTGATGAAGGCATCATAGGTACACTCCCTCAAAATTCTTCCTATCTAGAAATCCTCCTTTGAGCATATAATGGGAGCTCTTCATTCTCAGTGCTCTCCTCTGAGTTGTATTCATTCCCTCTAGGCACAAATTATTAAGCATGAAACAAATGATATCGACATACCAAGGGTCGTTGGAAAAAGACTGCATTGTGTATTGCTGACATATAATGTTCTCGCCAGCATCAACTATGGATTTAGATAGGCCTAGACCTCAGATGAGTTTCATAGGGCGAATCTCCAGATCGAACTCCTACAAAATGGCCATCCATTTCCCTCTTCGTTCTCCCAGCTCACTCTACATAAGTAGAGACTTCACAGTAGCATTAGGAACTACAACAATAATTTGAATTCAGAGAATATAGTGCCTGAACTTCTTGACAGCTTTGACCAGTGCAAAAGCTTGTTTTTAAAGAGGTGAGTATTTAATTTCAGCATTCTTGAATGGAGAGCTCATGAAGGCGATTGGCCTCTCCTCTCCTTCTTCTCTTTGTTGAATTAGGACAACTGCACAGGAATGTTCAGAGGAAAAAGAATAAATATAGAATGGCTTCAAGTAGTCATGGCTGGTGAGGACTGGCACTTCCGAAATGGATCGCTTGACTTGTGAAAACGCGGCCTTTGCCTCATTACACCATTCTATTTTGGCCTCTTTCTTCATCATTTCATTCAATGGCTTAACAATTTCTGCAAAACCTGTGATAAACTTTCTCACGAAGTTGATCTTTCCAAAGAAAGATCTCATCTCCTTCTTACTTCCTGGCATGGATATTTTTAGAATGGACTCAACTCGGTATGGATCAATTGATATTCCTCTTTCTGAGATTATGTGTCCCAAAAGTTTCCCTTCAGAAACCCCGAATACACACTTTTTAGGATTCAGGAGACGCCATATTGGATACATCTTTCAAGAACTTTAGCCAAGTCTACAACATGGTTTAGTCTATCTTTAGAGAATACTGTCAGGTCACCCATGTAAACAATGATGCATTTACCAATCAAATCTTTGAAGGCTATGTCCATGGCACACTGAAAGGCTGCTCCAGCGTTTATCAAACCAAATGGCATCCTTCTGTAAGCAAATGTTCCCCACTTAGTAGTGAAGGTTGTCTTCATTCTGTTTCATAATTAACAATCACTTGGTTGTATCCAAAATAACCATCTAGGAATGATATCATCTGAGACCCATTGATAGTTTGCAAGACTTCGTCTAGAGAAGGGAGCGGGCAGTTGTCTTTTTTTGAGGCTCTGTTCAGATTCCTGAAATCTACACATAGCCTAATCTCTCCATTTTTCTTACGGACTGGAACCAAGTTGGCCACCCATGTTGAGTGTCGTACAAGGAAGATTATTCTTGCATAAAGCAATTTCTAAACTTCCTTAAAGATCAGTGGTTCGATCAGGGCATTGACAGGATGTTGTTTCTGCCAGAATGGTTTAGCTTCAAGCTTCAAAGGAATAGTATGAGTCATTACAGAAGCATCAAATGTTTTTATATCTTCATACCCCTAGGCTCTCACAACAATATATTTCTTCAGTGCCCTCAGTATATATTTTTTGATTGCTTCAGGGCAAGCTTTCCCTATGTAAACATTTCTTTCAGGGCCAAAATCAGCTAGGTTAACAATTTCATATTCACCTCCTTTATCTTCAGCCAATATCTTCTCCTGAGCCCTTGGGTCTGAATCAAAAATTATTTTTAAGGCCACCATTCCCTTGGGAATGCTATTACTTTTTAAATTAAGGACCCCCTCTATGTCACAGTCTTCGGGGTTCCAGTCTCCTTGATCCCTGTTGGACTCATCGATGATCTATCCTTCAAAAACATCTGAGCTTGCTAGAAAAGCAAGGATATGTCGATCATCATCAAAAACTTGAAAGTTCCTAACATTATCAGGAACAACCGGGGTGGATATCAACTCTACTGAGAATCTCTTTAGCTTGGAGCCTTGCATGGGTTCCAGGGTGCTTGATGCAATAGCTAATGAATCAACTATTTGATTCTCCTCTCTAGGGATTAAACTAATCCAAAAAGCATCAAAGTCCTTAATCAGGTTCCATACCTGATTTCTATAGGCTGCTAGCCTTTTATTGTGACATGTGTATTGGCTACACACTTGCTTGATAACTACTTTTGAATCTCCTTTAACCATTAATGCAGTAACTTTCTTCTTATGCACAAACATCAGCCCCCAAGCTAGAGCTTCATATTCTGCTACGTTGTTAGTGCATCTAAACTGTAACCTGTAAGAAGCAAAGAACGTTTTTCCTTTCGGGCTGATTAATTCAATCCCAACACCACAACCTATTTTGGATTTGGATCCATCAAACGTAAGGGTCCACAGCTGATCATGAGCTGGAGTTGATCCTTTTGAGGTTATTGTGGGAATTTGGATAAGATGAACCATAGGTGGGGCCACTTGATCTTTTGTATCAAATATGGGGAACGGGTGTTCAATAGGTTCCTTAGGTGTAATTTCCAATTCCTGCACAGATATATCATACAATCTATGGCTATCCTTCTGACAGTCACTTGCATCTTTGATTAATCCCTTGGGTTTTGGTATACTTGTGAGTGCAGGGGTATCAAGCAAACCTTGGGGTTGTTCCTCATAACTATGCTAGTTTGGAAATGTAATTGGGGTAAGTTTGATTTGAGAAGGAACTTCCTTTGAAGCTATCTTATTCCTGGTTAACATTACTACATCTTTGGCTTCAAATGAGAAGTGATCTAAAATGGTATCAAGGTGACTTAAGCTAGTTTCCTCAGTTTGGGAAACATGATTTAAAATGCTGATGCAGGGTTGGCAGGTCAATTCTGAATGATTTTGGTAGTGTACCCTGAACCAATTAGGAAGTAGAAGACTTTGAAAATTGATATCTTCCGCTAAGACCAGCTAATCCTGTTGCAGCTTCTTGATTAGTGCCTGTTGATTTTCATCAATCATGGGATCAGGGAACTTTTGCATTGACATGTCTTTAGAATCAAGAACCAAAAAGGTTAGAATTTCCTCTCTTTTATAAACCCCTATCTCGGTTTCAAAATAGGCTACCTCGTTGGGACAATCATATTAAGTGATGATAGGCTTGAGGCGAGGTTCACTTTCAATCCTAATCTGCGTAGGCACTCCCCTCCATGGTAGCCACATATGTGAAAAGTCAAGGGAGAGATATCCCTCTATACTTTTCATGAGATCTCTGCTCAACAACATACCATAAGTCTCGGGAATGTCTACTACTTGAACATCTATATTGGTTTGGATCCTAGGGTCAGACCCTATTTGTACATGAACATTTCTCAATTCTCCAACTACATTAACCTCTGTTTTATCAAGTTGGATGACCTTCTTGTTTGTTTGGACAGGGTTCAATCCTAATTTCTTGCATATAGAAAATGGAATAACATTGCCAGAAGCCCCTAAATCTAGCAGGAAATTATGTAGATTCTTCCCATAGATCCTCAAACTCAAAATAAATGGTGGGTTACCTACCTTGCTTCTGTACAAAGTTGCGTTCATGTCTGCAGTGGGTGCCACCTTGGTTTTCTTTTTTGATTTATCAGCTTGTTCCAAAGCTTTCAGTACTATCTCTCGTTGAGCAGGGCACCACTTTAGGATGTCGAAGTATGACAAAGAGGTTTTCTATTTCTGCATCTTAGAAACAATATCAAATTCTGTGTTATAGCTTGCATTACCTTTGAAAACACCAGATGAATTACCTTTGCTATGGAAGTCGAGTGGACCTTTTGGTGGAGGAGGGTTATTAGCAACACTTTGATTCAGAGGTGCCATGTGATTAGGTGGTACTGATGTAGTGAACGGGCCCTTATTCTGATTTCTTAGGAAGTGTCCTCCCTTTGTCTGAAAGGCTTGAACGCCATACATATCTTCCTCTAGTTGATTCTCACTCTACATTGGGAATGAAGGTTCTTCTTCAAAGAGGTCATAAGTCATAGCTATATCCACCGAATCACCTCCTTTGTTTGAATTCCCTTGGAATGTTTGGGAATCTTCCTATGCCATCTTGACAACTTTCTCCATTTCAGGGTAGTTTACCTCAAAATGAGTTGCAATATCATGCAACCTGCACCAGTTAATCATAAAATTAAGGTAAGCCACATTTGCAGTATGTGACCTATCCTCACTAGCTTGATAATTGTGGGAAACTCCACAATTATTTGGTCCTATATTCCATTGTCAGTTGTTATTTGGCCTCTTGTTATATCCTCTATTTTGATTTTGATAGCCTTGGTTAAGGGAGTTTTGGCCTTGATAACTCCTTTGGTTGTGATTGTTATTTCTCTGATTAGGATAAATACCTTGGTTCTAAGAGGGGTTCAATCTAAGCTGAGCCATGTCATTCGTGACTTGAGACAGAGTTTTCTTTAAGGTCTCCACCTCGTTTGTGAGTTGAATTGTCTTTTCACTTTCAACATTCTTAGCAACAAGTGGCTGACCGCCATGATTTGGTGTTCCAGTTTGGTTATGATGACCATGCAGACTATGATGAGCCTGTGATTGTTGAAAGAATTCAAGAGTTCCATTAGCAAAGAATGGAATAGGAGGTTGAGTCTACCACTCAGACATAGGTCCATAATGGGAAGGAGACATCCCTAGAATAGAGTTGAATAAAGGGGTTGGGCTAGGCATCAGATACCCCATTGAAGGAAAACCTCCTCCCAAACTTCCTTGTTGAGAGCTAATTTGTTGTTGTAGCTTGATAGCTAGATGATAAACCTTAGACAGGGAATCAATATCTGCCGGCTGATAAGTCCTTTGTAGGAACAAACCAAGCAATGGGTCTATAACTATAAAGTATGCTTGAATGGAACTATTTTCAGTGACTAGATAGGGGTCTTGTAGTCTCCTATACATTCATTAAAACCTGGTATTAAACAAGGGAAAAGGTTCACCTGGCTCCTTCCTAATGGTAGCAAATTGGTGGATCAAAATGGTTGGATCCACATAAATTCTAAACTGATTGATGAAAGCATTCTCTAGGTCTGTCTAGCTCAGAATAGAGCGCTAAGGAAGATTTAGGTACCAGTTGTACGCCATATCCCCTAAGGAATAAGGGAACAACCTACAAAATACATCATGGTGAGCTATCTGAGCTCTGGTACAAGCGTCCTTAAAAGCTTGTATGTGCTCTTCAACACTCCTTGACTCACCATGAATGTATTTGGGACATAATTTCTCAGGATTCTTAGGAATATCATGAAAACCTCCAGGAATAGTCCCCAATGGAGAAGGATTATTCTGAAAAAATGCCATTGGTGGTGGTGGTGGTGGTTGAGCCAGCTGTTGGATGGGTCGAACTAGCTATGATGGCACTTGAGATGGATTGAGTGGTGGCTTGACAGGAATCCACTAGGGTATTGGTGAAAAGCCTGGTGGAGTGAGTGGAGCTGACAAGGGTGGTATGATGGTTGCCCCAGTCTTGTGAAACTTGTGTCTTATTGGGGTCTTAAGTTCTATTAAAGGGTGGTGGGTTTTCAGCTGATCAAAGAACTCTATGGGACCTTTCTGGTGAGAAAAACCTAGTATTATTCAGCTTGCTCTTCTAGGCCCTCCTTCTAGCGCTAATTCTTTGTTGATGGTTCAGATGAGCACAACAACAGTTAAACAAAATATCACTATTTTGCTCTCCTGAAAGAGAAAGAATAACATAGGGATATCTAACTCCCAAGGTCTTGGTAATCGGTTCTCGACTGTGCTGATTTTACTCAATGGTTGATGTGAACTATAATGTTCAAGGGGCCTGTTGGTGTTGAACTTTTAGATCGTTCTAAGATCAAACATAAACTTAAACCTACTTTAACTGGGGTTTTTTAAAGAAACAAAAAAAAGATAGATCAAAGCTTTGGAATTGAAGAGAATAATAATTCATCCAACTTAACCAAACTTGTTACCTTTCAAGGAATTGATAACTAAAACTGAAGAACAAAATCAACTTGTGATTAACACACAATTTCATTCATTCATAGTGCTAACTTCAGCAACAGATTGTAAATCACCATTTAGACAAAACATAAAATAAGATTTCATTCCTTGAAAGCTTCTCAAATTGAATGATTAACCCAAGATAAATACCATTCTGAAGCATAATATGAAGTAGGTTTAAATCTAGTTGCTTCTACTGTTTGTGAAACCGATAAACAACATTTACAAATCTGGCACAATCACCAGTGTACAAAAAATCCATGACTCCAAATCATCTCCATCTACACTAAGAAAACTTGAAAGATACATTACTGCCTCTGCTGAATCTAACTCCTATTTTATTCTACTCTTAAGTTTTTCTACTTTCAAAAAATTCCTACTGTTCAAAATCTATCTCTCTATGTATCTCCCTTTTCTCTACTACTCTTGGTCTCTCTCTGAAAAATCTCCCTCTCCTTTTCCAAAAGGCCAAAAGTGCCATATATACAGAATGTTCCAAAAAGAAACCGTCGGTCCTTGTTTTAGGGTTTTACAAAAATATCCCCATTCAGAAGGGTCGGCCCTCAAATCTTTTTGGAATAAAGTTAATGCATTCAATGCGAATCCCCTTGTCCATGTCAGTGAAGGATCACCCTCAGGAGAAGCCTTCAGATATTTTACAACCACAACATTAACTTTTGGCCTCCATGTCCACCTTCGAACTTCCATCAGAACCGCCTTGAATGTCCTAGAGCATAATCATTAATGTTAATCTACCTTTGCCAGTAGACCTCACAGTTGTCCCTGAGACTCACGACCTCTTCTTCCTTTCAACTTTCTTCCTACTCTAGATCTTTCTGCATGTTGATCTCTTATAGACAAACACCACTGGATGCCGAATTGATCCATTGCTTTATTCACATAGCAGATCCATACCGTTCACATTCTGTTGATATCCTTCACAGGGGTAGTCAATTAGTCAAATGGCCCATGGTTCGCTTTTAGCTTCCCCTGATTGGTGGAATACACTCCATGTAAGATTCCCGAGCAGTCAAAGGTCATTCACATAGAATCACATATCGGTGAGACACTAATTGTGTCTCCCCGATATGATTATAATCCATATCAACTATCAGCAAAGCATATGACGGTCGGAAAGAGTTCATACTAAGCTACAAAAGTTATATCAAAATCCAGGATTGTCGCCTAGACCATCGCTATCAGCCAGACATCATAGCGAGCCCCTAAGAGTTATACCATTGTGTTCCCATTGGAAAGACATCTACATTCGGCAAGACATCTTTCAGTCGACAGGAGGTCATAGCAGATGCTAAGAGTCCTACTGATATCATTTTTTATGGGCAAGTTCATTGCTATCTTCAAGACTCCCCATTGTCGTGAGGACCCTTCATCGAGCTCAAAGTATTATACCGAAGGCACCATCCTTCGATGAGACCTCGCCCTGTCGGCTAGACCTCTTCCCGATGTGAATCCTTGTGAACAACTGTTGGCAAGACTTTCATTTATCTACATGACCTTACTCCGAAGCCACCCCATTTCGGTGAGAGATGACACCGAAGGCATAACCTTTGATGAGACATCCAACAGTCGGCAGGACTTCTCTTCGAGCTCATTCTATTTCGGTGGGACTCTGTTTGGTTGGCGAGACCTTTCACTGAGCTCAAAACATTACACCGAAGGGAGAATCCTTCAACAAGAATAACAACCATCGGCGAGACATCTCCCCAATGACACCTCTTTTGGCCAGGACCTCACCCCTTTAGCCAGACCTTATGCCAAAGGCATAACCTTTTGCCGAGACCTCCATCTGTCGGTAGGACCTCTCCCCGATGCCAACCTTGTACACAAGGGTCGGCGTGACTTCTTTCTGAGTAGAGAGATACATAAAAAATCATGGCGACTGAAATGTTTGGGTGACCAGTGTATTTAAACAAATAGAACACACTGCTATTCGGAAAGACAATAGGAGGGTCTCATCGAATTTCTTATTTGAGGAATTTTATGCCAAATCTGATTGAGGTATGCTTTTGAACATAATTCTCTGTGCAATAGCATCAGATGTAATATTTAATCTTGCAAAACAAGGCCCTCATTAGTCCTCAAAATCATATAAAATATATCATTTTTCATTATTTGATTCAATTTTCAAAAAAAAGAAACCCAACTTTGGCCGAGGCAGAACCAAATTAGACAGAACGAAAGACAAACTTAGGAGGAAAACAAGATCAGTCCTAAGACCCAAAAAAACAATGAAAGGCGATAAAAAAAATATAAATAGGGGGACCCATTTTGGTCCAGAATAAAATGGGGTGGTTATGCAAGGCATAACAGGTCAATCAAGCATCAATACTACCATCGATCCTCACCTATCATGAGGTCGATGCATCATCAATCCTATCATCGATCGTCACCTATCATGAGGTCGAAACATCATCAAGTTATCCTATCATCGATCCTCACCTATCATGAGGTCGAAACATCATCAACTTATCCTATCATTTGACTCTCACCTATCATGAAATCAAATCAAACATCAATCAAGAAGTGAACATCATACAATCATATTTAGATCAATCAAAAACATAACTGAACAGAACAGTGCAATGACTCACATGATTCATGAACATTATACAAGCCTCAATGAACATCAACAATGCAACATTCGACATAAATGGGAGGAATTTAATCAATCAAACATCATTGGACAAGAAAACAATAGGGAAAATCATCAGGAATCATTTAGGGGAAAAATCCCCAAGCTTGTAAAAGGCATCATTTGGGACCCCAAAGGTGCCATTTCAAAGTCAATAGCCCAAAAAAATGAAGTTAAGTTTGCAAAAGGCACCATTTGGGACCCCAAAGGTGCCAAAACAGAAGTAAAAGGTGCCATAACAGAAGCAAAAGGAACCAAAACATAAGCAAAAGGTGCCAAAACAGAAACAAGAGGCACCAAAACTCTTAGAAACTCCCAAAAATGACTTGAAAATAGCAAAAGTACCCCCCAAAAGTGCAAAAATAACTTTAAAGGGCCTACAACACCTATCTACCAAGTTCAAAACATTGATAAAAAGGTGGGAAAATGACTAAAGGAGGTTTCTCATAATGCGTACCATAGGTCCGGCTGCAGTAGGGTGACCGTGGCAGTGAAGGCACTCAAAACGATGCTTGTGAGAAGGGATCTCCATCTTCCTCTAGCTCTCCACTCTCAAAATTCTCCAAAATCACAAGGTGCAAATGAATTCACTTTTCCCACTCTTTACCTTTTTAAAGGACAATGGAGGGAATTATGGTGGGATTTATTATAAAAAATGGGGTTTAATTAATCAAAATTGTTCAAGGAGAGAGTGTAGAATCAAAATTTGAGAGATAATTGTATTTGACATCAAAGCATCAATGGTTTAATGTTGTATCATCATCACATCACTACAACATCATCACACAATCATTGAATCCTCGATAAGACATCAAAAATCCCACATTTTATCGATTTATCTCTCGAGGGGGTATATATTCGTTAGTACCTGAAAATCAATGTCTGGGGCATCATCTGGGGCATTGAAAACTTTTATGAGCATCGGTATCAAATTTTTCTTTGAAGAAATGTGTAAAAACATTACTTCAAAGAGGGGAAAAGTTTATACACTTAAAAATGTTCATCACATTTAATTAATTAAATACTAGCTATTTGATTAATATTCTGACTACGTATAAATAAATTCTTAATTTATTTATATTGTTCACCCTTCTCTAATTCTTCAAATCTAAAACATCTTCCTCTAAATTAATTAAATAAACAAGGTTCCCTAAACTTGTTTTATTTAATTAATCTTCACTAAATCTAATTAGGAATTAGAGCACATTTCTACAATTTTTTGTGCCACCTCACCAAGGTCACATGAAAATAAATAACTCTAATTTTTAATTAGAATTATCTTCAACTCATTTCAAAAATCACATGACTTATTCTTCCCACACTTCCACCAATTTTGGAAGCACATGGTCTTCTCTTCCCACACTTCCACCAATTTTAAAGCACATTACTTATTCTTCCCACACTTCCACCAATTTTGGAAGCACATGGTCTTCTCTTCACACACTTGAATCTTCCAACCAAATGGAATGTTTCCCATTGGCTAAGAGATTCTCCCATCCAAATTTAATGTTGTCTTTGGTCAAGAGGACAACATATTGATTCTCTTCATCTTCACCATCCATCCTTATTCGAATTTGGACCGTTGATTATTGCCACCTCACTATATGCTTGGAAAAGACTATAAATACAACCCTTGGACCTTGTATTTGTCATCCACATTTGAAGTAAAGTTATCATGCAGGTTTTTCATTGGAGCTTTGAGCAATTTTGGAGTCTTATATCTAGTTTTTACATCCTGTTTTGCATCATATTTAGATCTTAGATTAACATATTGCTTCATAGTTGCATTTTAGATTAGTTCGTTTTAAGTTTGCATTTGAGCATATGTAGAATCATGCATAGAATCATATAGATCACTACCATAGTATCCACCACTGTTTGTGTATTTATCATCAACATCATCCTTCACTCATCATAGCATTCATCATCATTGTTTGCATATAGGGTCATGTAGGCATATAGTTGGGTTGCATGTTGACTTTCAATCTCGTTTCTTAAGTGTCATTCTAATAACCTTTGTGCACATAGAAATATGAGGGCCAAAGGGTTATAGGAATCATTTAAGAATAGAGGGAAATGAGACGTTCTTGAAATATTTGTTAAATTGCAATTTAGAGTATCTTCTTTGCTTTGAATCTTTGAATGTAAATCGTTTCATTAAGGTTTGTGTTGATACTAAATTTTCACATTTCACACACACACAGAGTGTATAATCTATCTGCTCCTTCTGTGCTCAATTGTAAGGTTTTATTTTGACTTCTCCAAAAGCTGTGAAATAAAATGGTGGAGCTCATATCCCATCCAAGGAGCAGCATAACCCATACCTCTTCTAGCAATGTTCTTCCCTTTTCTAGGGTAATGTCTTTCATTTCTTTATCAACCTCATATTGTAGCTCTTTTAAAGTTTTTGCTTCTTGTTCAGGTGTGATATCCTTAATCCTTTGCCTAATTAGTTTACCCTTATACTCATAAATAAATATCTTAAACTCAGAGGTTTTAACAAAAGCATCATCAGAAATAAACTTTTGGCTGGCACAATGTCTTATATCATCTGAAAGCTCATTTGGAGATTCTATTACAACAATGTTTCTTTCCATTTGGGGATCATAATTTTCAATCACAAGTTTAACCACTTGCACACCTTCATCATCATTCCCCACTTCTCCTTCTACAATAGATGTGTCAACAAAGAAGCTAACATTCGGTGTAGGCTGAGGAGAGAGTTGACACAATGGATTTTCACTTTCAGCTTGCATTCCTCCAATATCCTCATTTCTGTTAGGGTTTAAGTAGATCAAAGCAATAAACATTAACAATTATATGCAAATTAAATAACCCAAAATGAAAATGAAGAATAACACAAAAGAGATCAACACAAAAATTAACATGGCTCACCCAATATGGGCTACATCCACGGAAAAATCAAACACCCAATGATTTTATTATCTAAAGCAAAAAAAATTAAAATCTTGTCAACACCATACCACAACATACATCCCAGCTACTTATAACAAGATTTTTGAAAGCTTCTAGAATTAGGGTTTGCAAAGTTGTTTTTCATTTGGTGTTAGCATGAAAACCTTGATGTGTTAATAGAAAAAACCTTGATGTTTCAATGGGAACCCCACATCTTGTTACATGTGTACATTATTTGAATGATCAGTCACCACATACCAACTATCTCCCACTTGGAGATCGATTAGGCTCCACACCAAAAAATCTCCCACTTGGAGACTAATGGACTAGATGACACCACTACACTTGTAGCTCCTACTAGATTACACATTTGGCTAGTTTCTTATGTCCACCATTATCATTTGTGACGGCCAACAGAAACTGATGAGGAAATCAGTTTCTCCCATGTAACTACCTTTGTGAACATATTTGTAGGACTCTCACTTGTGTGAATTTTCTCTACCTGCAACTGTCCATCCTCCAAAACTGATCGGATGAAGTGGTATCTAAGTTGTATGTGCTTTTTTTTTTAATGCAAAGCTAAATTCTTAGCAAGATGAATGGCACTCTAGCTATCAGTGTACAAAGGCTATCTTCATCTCCTTGCTAGCTTCCATAGCAACAACATACTCAACTTCAATGGTTCAAAGTGCAACAAGCTTTTGTAGTCTTGAAATCCAACTAATTGTAGTACCTCCTACAGTAAAAACATACCCTATAGTACTCCCACTATCTAATCACCTGATAGATTAGAGTAAAAACATAGTCTCTTTTAAGTAGTACTTCTTCAATATCAAAGAATCCATTTTATATAATTCCAATGTTCCATTCCTAGATTGCTCATAAACCTACTCACAACTCCCACTGCATGTGCAATATTTGGTCTTGTGCATACCATTGCATACATCAAGCTTCCAACTACTAATGCATCTGCTATCTTAGAATTTTTTTCTTCCTCCTCTTGTGTCTTTGGACACATCTCCTTAGTCAACTTAAAATGACTAGGAAAAGGTGTACTAATTGATTTTGCATTCTACATGTTAAACCTTTTCAACACCTTCTCTACATACTCACTTTGAGACCAAAATAATTTTTTGTTTGTTCTATCTCGGTGATCTTCATACCAAGGATTTATTTTGCTACACCCAAATCCTTCATAGAAAATGAATTTGATAATTTATGATTAAGTTCATTAATATGATGCATGTTAGACCTGACAACAAGCAAGTCATCAACATAAAGCAATAGGAAAATATAGCTTCCATTATCCAATTTCTTAAAATAAACACAATAATTAGAATGACATATTTTGTAACCTTGTTCAACCATATAACTATCAAATTCCAAATACCATTTCTAAGGTGCTTGCTTCAGGCCATACAAACTCTTCTTTAACCTACACACAAATTCCTCATTACCCTTGACCTCATATCCCTGTGGTTGTTGCATGTATATTTCCTCTTCCAAATCCCCATTGATAAATATTTTGTTTTCACATCTAGTTATTCAAGATGCAAGTCTTTCATAGCCACAAGGCTTAGAATAGTTCTAATAGAAGTCATCTTTACCACTAGAGAAAATATTTCATCAAAATCTATACCTTGTTCTATGCAAAACCTTTTACCATGAGTCTGGCCTTATATCTTTTCTTGCCTCCATCTTCTTCCTTCAACCTTTAAACCCATTTATTTGGACATGCTCTTTTACCTACAAGAAATTGTTAGAGTAATAAGTTATTATGCTTAATTAATTACATCATATTGATTAATTAATTAAGTCACTTATTCCTCTTTATTACTTAAGCTAAACTTAGGCACATTAATAATTAATTAATTATTAATTATTAAGTGTGCACACTAGGGTTTCATTTATGGTTTCCTTTTTAGGGTTTCTTGATCTCCTTCATAAGGATTGATCACTTTGTAATCAATTGATTCTCTTAATGCATTTTACACTTTGAGGTTCAGAGAACATCTTTTTGGTTCTTCATATCTTTTGCATGTGACAGGTATTCATCTTGCATGCAGGTGATCTTGGATTCTAACATGGTATCAGAGCTCCAGACCTACAGCTGCTTGTTCGTGATCTGAAGATATGGCCTCTCTGTGAGTTTCAAGTGCAAGGGTTTCCACAAGCATCTTTTCTACAAGATCTGGGGGTAGCCTATTTTTTGGCTCACTTTGGGCTCAAACGGACACTGCCATCGCGTTCGTAGCGGCCAAAAACCCTAGAAATGATTGTCAAATCGTCCATTTTGGTGAAGTTGATCCGAGAGGCAAAAAAAATTTGTCTGAGGAGCTGTACGGCCTCCCCAGCATGCAGATCGACGCTCAAAAATTGAAAAAATGTCAAAAAATGGTTGTTCTCGAATTTCGCGCTGGTGGCTCCAGTTCTAATGAAGATCCGCCACTGGGCGGCCACCAGGCGGCCACTGGCTCGCCACCGCCGCCTGGATCCTCCACCCGCCCGCAGCTCGGCCACAGCCAGCCCCCGTGGGCTCCTCTTACCAGGCCCTGGTCATATGCAGATCCGGGGGCTAGCGCCCAGTTCAACCACCGCGCAGAATATTCCGTTGGATTTTTGGAATATTCTGACAAGCTCCAGAATATACCGGCGGTCGAAAATTTTTTCCGACAGGGGGGGCAATTTTTTGCCCTGACGGCCAGACGACCATCAATTTTAAGCTTGGATTTTGCTGACGTTAGCATGACATCATGATGACATCATCCGTACGGCCGGCCCTCCTTGCCCCTCCTAACCCTAGTTTGCCCTAAAAGAGCAATTTTTTTCTTTTGGCCATAACTTGTGCATACGGTATCAAAATCGGGCAAACAAGATATCGCCGAAAAGCTGGTTCCGAGCACTTTCATTTGGTACAGTTTATTTTATAGTATTTTTTTGTTTTACTGCATTTATTTCTGTTTGAAGTCAGATGTTTTTTTGACTTCTGAGCTCATAACTCTTTGCCACAATCTCCAATTTTTGCCTCGTTTACGGCGTTGGAAAGGTATTGAGGAGCTCTAGGTTGCTGTCCATGCAATTTTTTCGTATCTATCCCAGGTTTATCACTTAGTCCAGATTTGGCCTGATGGGTTGTTTGGAAATTACTTGGATGTTTTGGCAGTTGGGAGAGTGCATCTTGCATCTTTGCACTTCGTTTTTCTGTAATACATCATTGAATAATTGCTTGCTGCTTCATAGATTCCAGGGTTGTTCCCATTTGGAGTTTTCGAGTGTTCTATGGCATCGGGTCTGCTGTCACATTATTTTGATTCCAGTTTGGTTTCAGTTGTAGACAGAGATATCTTTCCTTGCTTGTCAGATTGTGGTTCCAGTGTTACTCTACAGAGTTCTTCCAATGCTTCTTTGCAACCTGTCATCACATTGTAGGGTGGTTTTGTCCCACTGGGTTTTTCCTTCTCTACCTCATTCTTGCATTTGTAAATGGGTACCTAATTAGGCCTAGTTTCCGGGACCCATCTTTGCTTTCATGCATCTTATTCTAGTGTTTTAGCTTCTTCCTAAGTTCATCTTAAGGGGGGGTGTTAGAGTAATAAGTTATTATGCTTAATTAATTACATCATATTGATTAATTAATTAAGTCACTTATTCCTCTTTATTACTTAAGCTAAACTTAGGTACATTAATAATTAATTAATTATTAATTATTAAGTGTGCACACTAGGGTTTCATTTATGGTTTCCCTTTTAGGGTTTCTTGATCTCCTTCATAAGGATTGATCACTTTGTAATCAATTGATTCTCTTAATGCATTTTACACTTTGAGGTTCAGAGAACATCTTTTTGGTTCTTCATATCTTTTGCATGTGACAGGTATTCATCTTGCATGCAGGTGATCTTGGATTCTAACAGAAATTGGACTAAGTCCCAAGTCTGATTCTATAGCAAGGAATCCATTTCCTATTTCATACCTAGCTCCCATTTCTTTTTGGTATCTACCTGCATTTCTTCTTCATAACCTTCAGGTTCACTAAAATTAGTTAATAATATAGAATATAATGATGGATAAAATATTTATGGAGGTCTAGTTATCCTTGTAGAGCATCTAACACTTGCAGGAGTTTTTGGGATAACTTGTTGTTGTTGAACATCAGGTACCATTGGCATTTTATTTTTTGGAATCTCATCCAAGACCACATATTCCTTTTTGGCCTTTTCATGCTTCTTTTCATGTAGCTTATCCTTATACATAACCTTCTCATTGAATATAACATCTTTTCTCCTAATTATTTTATGATTTTCATAATCTTATAACTAATAACCAAATTCATCTACTCCATATCCAATGAAAGTAAATTTTTTAGACTTAGACTCAAGCTTGGTTCTATTTTTAATATCAACATGGACAAAAGCTTCACAACCAAAGGTTTTCAGAAATGAATAGTTTACCTTTTTACCCATTCATGCCTCCTTTGGAATGCCACCATCCAAAGGATTTGAAGGTCCCCTGTTTATTAAATAAACAATGGTATGTACATCTACCCAAAACTATAAGGGTAGTCTAGCATGCAATATCATGCTCCTTGCATGCTCCATAATGGTCATATTCATCCTCTCAAACACACCATTTTTTGCCTACAGATTCCATTGTATGAACAATAATTTTCAAATTATTTGCTGCAATACTCACCTCCATTATCAAATTTGGGACACTTCAACTTTTTTCCAATCTCATTCTCAACCAAGGCTTTCCACTTTTTAAAAGTTTCAAATACTTCTAATATTTGTTTCAGGAAATAAACCCATGTTTTCCTAGTTGCATCATTAATAAAAGTAACATAATAACAAGAGACACCAAGAGAAGATACCTAAGTTGTTCCCCATACATCTAAATGCACAAGCGCTAATTTCTCACTCTTTTTCTCTTTCCCAACTTTGAGAAATTAGACTCTTTTTTGCTTTCCATAAACACAATTTTTGCAGAGCTCCAAGTTAATCTAGTTCAGACCTGGTAGCAAATTTTTGGAGTGATGGTTCTTCATACCTTTCTCACTCATGTGCCTAAGTTTATGGTGCCAAAATTTTGTTTATGTCCTTGTAGGAAGTGCTATAACTATCTTAGTAGCAACTGTTTCTATAGCAGCTAAGGTAGAGTAAGTATTACTAGTACACAAATACAATGTGCCTACCTTTTCAACTTTAGCTACTACTAATGCACCTTTAGTGACCTTCCTTACCTTTTCTAAAAAGGTAACCATGTAAGCTTCACTACCTAGTTGTCCTTTAGAAATTAAATTCCTTCTCAAATTTGGAACATGCCTTACCTCCTATAGCAACCATTTATTTCCATTCTACAACTTAATTTTAATCTTTCCTTTTCCAACAATCTAATAGGGTTCATCATCACCCAAATATACCTGTCCAAAATCACCTTGAACATAATCTAAAAATATTTCCTATGGGGTGTGGCATGAAATGGAGCCCCTGAACTTATTACCCTAGAATAATTAGCATTATCTAAACACAAAATTAAATCATCCTGCAATTTATTACTTGCAACATTAGCTTCCTTACTACCATCATGTTTTTTGTCTCCTTATTTTCATAGTTCTAGCAATCCATTCTTCCTATGTATTTCGATCTTCCTTTCTTTGAATTCCCTTGTGACTTCCCATGATTTTTTGGGCTTTTTCCTCTCTCCTTTGTTCTTCCCCTGTTCTCTACAATCAAAGCATTACCCGATGTTGAATTTTCACCTGTGCTTTTCCATTGCATTTCCTCACTAAGGATAACACCAACAACATCATCAAATTTCAATGTATTTGAACTAGAGAAAAAGTTACTTATAGCCATTACCAAGCTATTCTAAATTTTTGGCAAAGAACATAAAACCAAGAGAGCCCTCACCTCTTCATCAAAATTCACATTTACAGAAGTTAACTGACTAGTAATCGTATTAAACTCATTTAAATGATCTATCACAGATCCACCTTCAATCATTTTTAGATTAAACAAACGCTTCATGAGAAATACCTTATTTGAGGCCAAAGGTTTTTTATACAATTTAGCCAAAGTTTCCATCAGATTCTTTGTTGTCTTTGCTTCTATTATATTAATGCCACAAATGGTGTCAGGTACAATTGAATGGTTCCCAGTTCCTTTCCATCCATAATCTCCCATTCTTCATCAGACATCGTAGCCTCTTTCTTTTCTTTTCCTCGAAATGGATGTCATAGATCATTTTGATACAAATAATCTTCCATATGCATCTTCCATAATTGATGATTCTAGTTGTTGAACTTCTCAACCTTGAATTTTCCTCCTTCCATTGCTCCCACTCAAATCTAGAATTTTCCTTCCAATCAACCGAAATACACACGACTCTAATACCTATTGTTAGGGTTCAAGAAAATTGGAGCAATAAACATTAACAATTATATGCAAATTAAATAACCAAAAAATTAAAATGAAGAATAACACAAAAGAGATCAACACATAAATTTAACATGGTTCACCCAATATGGGCTACATCTACAAAAAAATCAGCCACCCAATGATTTTATTATGGATAGTGTAAAAAAGATTACAATCTCATGAACCCCATACCACAACATACATCCTAGTTGCTTAAAACAATCTTTTTGGAAGCTTCTAGAATTAGGGTTATACAAGGTCATTTTTCATTTGACGTGTTAACATGAAAACCTTGATGTGTCAACGGGGAAAAATCTTAACATGTCAATAGGAAGAAACCTTGACGTGTCAACAGGAAAACCTTGATGTGTTTATGAAAACAAAAAAATCGGGGTGATGCCTTGAAGCCCACATCTTGTTACAAGTGTATAGTATTTGCATGATCAATCACCACAGACCAACAATTTCTTCTCTTTGTGAACACCAAAGGAGGCACATCCCTAGTCAATTCTACTTAATGTGAGATTAATGCATCCAATTTCTATGGGATCCTTGATTTCTAAAAAGGCACCTTCATATGGGGGATTATTACGTGTTCTCCAAGCTTCTGTTGTCATCACTCTATTGTACATGCTTCTCCTCTTAGTAGTGTGGTGTTCATCAATATTTCTTATCAAATAATATTCTTTAAAAAGTATGTGGTGATACCTTTTCAACTTTTTACTTGTTTTGACATCATTTATAAAATGTTCAGGGTCAACTTTCTCCCTTGCATTCCCTTTGGGGAAATTGTAACACTCTAGCTTTTTGTTAATAAGCTCATATCCTTTTTTAGAAACCACAATAAAATATCCAAAATGTGGTGTCCTAGGCATCACTGATTACTTGTTATGACTCTTAAGATGCATGAAATCTGAGTAAGCTAATTTCCTTACAATCTCTAAATATGCAACCCTTTTTGGACAAATTTTTGACAGCATAAATGGTGCTCCTTCATAACCATATACTCTAATTTTTGTATAGTTATCAAAGGCATACCAATCACCCTAGTTGTGATTGATCTTCCCTCTTTCATCCTTATCCTTGGGTTTGAGGAATATTTATACTTTAGGTGATAGACTGTAGTCATATGGATGACCTAGGATTTTATAGGAAGGCTTCACAAAATACTCTTCAAAGTACAAATAATGTGATCTTGCACACCTACTATCCCAAATGGCTGTCCACATCTAGACTGGTTTGATAATTTGATTATCATCTATGTCCTTTATTCTTAAATGTTCACTCCACATTCCCATACTTTTTACTTCATATAAAATGAGATTCATGAATAATGAATAATGCCTGAATTTGATACCTCCATCATTATTTTTGACAAAAACAAGTGCATTGTGAATATCATTGGCTAAGTATTCAACATAATTAAGGGGTCAGGCATCCTGACTTTGCACATTAACTGTTAATACCATTGGTTCTATGGCCATAAATATTGGGGCATCACAACCAAGCACTTGACAAACAGAGTAGTATGTGTATTGGAAGTATTCTTCAAATAGGTTGACACAATATGGAGGGTGTTCCTCTACAAAAATACCCTAAGCCAATTTCCTTAATTACGGTGCCTGTGTAGTGGTAACCTCCACCTTTTGTAGCTTGTGCTCATGTTGTGGTATTCATTTAGGAGGTGTTTAATCATGAATTTCATATTGGTATTGGTGTCTTAATTGGAACACCATGGAAATATAGTTCTTGGTGGGATGAAAGAAGATGCATCTTCCAGTTTAATCATGTGGGTTTGAGGGTCATATCTATTGGAAAGTGCTTTAATCAATTCGATATTGATGAACACGTTAGGTACCACCAACTTTCCTAAATTGAGTTTCCATGGGTTGGAGACTGGTTGGTGTTTATGCATATTTTTATACTGGTATATAAACAAATCATATCCCCTTGTTGGGGTCCCTGTATCTGCTACCTCCTTGTTTCTATCCTCCAATTTCTCATCTTGAGAGTTTAATTGCACATTTCACCTAGACCTTTGTGTAGAGCTAGGACACTAATAAATCAAGTTATGATTTAGATGTCTAGTTTCCAATTTATGTCTCTTGTTTTTAGAGTTTTTAGACGTACTCTCCATACTATGAATTTTGTAGAAAAACCCTACTTATGTGCTTGATAATTCAACTAGCTTTAGGTATTGAGAATTTTAGCTCAGTCTTGGGTACTTGAACAACAAATACTTTTCTTGGTCCTTTTCTCATCGTCAACTGTTATACTTTGTTTCCTTTCTCTTTGGTTGTTCAATGATTTCTAATGGTGGTAATATTTTATTTTTAATGCCCTTGGTTTTGGTTCGTTAATTCTATTTGATGGCACATTCATGTCATCGAGAGTATAATCAATTGGTTTGAATATAGGAAATCGATTTTCTCATCATCGCTGCCAAATTGTCTCTTCATCATGCCATTATCTTGTCAATGCTTTCACTGCATTGAGAGGGTGATATTTTGTTCTTACTGATATTTCTCATTTCTCCCAATATCCTTTTTAATGGAATACTCTTTCTCTCTTTTGATATTTCAAAGAGACTGCATATGGCTTTATTTCGATATCAAAATGTTCTCTCGAACCCTTCCTTATGAGTAGTCTCTTCAAAATTATTTTATCGCTTCAATATGTTTATGTGTTTATTGAATTATATTTTAATCCTTTTCCTTTTATATTATTTAAGCTGAGGCAACAAGTGTCATTGTTTCATCGAAGGAACCAGTGTCCTTGTCCTGCCGATATGTATTCTCCCTTTCAATGGAGTCCTTATTTTGATCATTTGCTTGTTTTCTTTTAGTTCCATCAAAGGGTATGATATCTCATTCTCATCGATATACATTCTTTCGCTCGATATCTCCCTTCAGTATTTCTTCTTTCCTTTTCTAGTTTTTGGAGGGACTATGAACTACTTTATTATGATATTTTGGAGTCCTTTCAAACCCATTTTTTATGTTCTTTTGTTCCCTTCTAATAAATTCTATCATTTCATCAAAGAGAAAAAATTCCTCATCCCTTCGATATATACCTTTCTCTTCGATGAACTTTTCCTCTTTCATCATATCGAGGGGACCCACAAACTGCTCATCCTGATGTTCAAAAGTCTCTTTGACTCTTCAAGTGAATAATTCTAGCATTGTTTCTTCAAATTTTCATTACCACTCTGATATGTTGTGTCATTTCTGAGAGATGTTTTTCTATTTCCTGAATATTGAGGTGTAATTACTTTGTGAGTCTTTCCCGAGTAATCGTATTTTGACATAGTTTTTTAAAATATTATGTTTCTTGGGAGTGTATGTCTTGGGTTATCAAAGAGACCCCAAAACACTACCCTCTGATGTTCCAATGTGTCTTCGACAAGATTTAAGTCAAATTTTTGAAGAGACACTAAAACAAGTTTCCTCAATATGAGATACTCTCCTCGATAATGTTCATGTTGTCTTGCTCCATCGTTCCTTCAAAGGGACCTTAAAATGAATTTCACTGATATAATGTAGTCTCATTGACATGACTTCCTTCTTATACAGGTAGGATAACAAATGTGAATTTGTTAAGGTAATGACTATGGGGTAGGTAAATGGAGTATTTTTGAATGATAAATTTTTAAATGACATGCTAGGTGGTAGGATATTTGACGGGAAAATGGATTATCTGTGGGGAATTGAGGCTAAATTTTTAGTCCTAATATAATGAACAAGAGGGTTAAAGTGTTCCCTCACAACAACTGGAGAATAATCAACTTCATCAAAGAGATGACGAATACAATCACTAGTGTCTCCCAAATATGCAAATTGTTTCTCCATTAACAAGTCTAGAATCCCTATCAAGAGATGATCCCACAAAGTTGAATATGAAATCTGACTATGCATGTCCTATTGCAAGAATCATTGGAAGCTTTTGAAGAAGCAACACTAAACTCTAAAGTAGCAATAGTATATGGAAGTACCAAATATTTTTCCTCAAAGAGAAGATGTATGTTCTTAATAGTGTCATCTAGATCCAAAATGTGGGACTCTACAAAAAAAATTTCTAGTAGAAATTGGTCCCAATGGACTAAATCCAAAAGACATAAATTATCCTATTGTGATGAATCACTAGAGGCTCTCAAAGAAGCATCTCTAGAATCTAAATTTTCAATTGGTGTTATTGATGGGGTATCAATGAATTGATCATCCACACAAGATGTGTCGACTCAAGATGGGGAAATCTCAGTATTATCCACAATAGTCTAGTTCTCCAAGGAAACATTACTTTCAGATGAAGATCCATTATCTCTATACAACTACCAAATGATGGTCCAAGAAGTGAAAGGGCACTCAATATGCTCTACATAATGTAGATTATTTGTAGGAATAGTAAGGCATATTAGTCCATAGACCATGTCATTATAGTTAAACCAATCATTCTTTTGATTATAGTAACTTAGCTCAAGAATGATTCCAAGGAGATGAGGTAGTAGATCTTGCTCAATGCAATGATTCTTTATCCCTTGTTTCTAGGAAAAAATGTTCTATGAAGTTAGCTTGACAACGAAAGGATGGAAATAATTTTTAAGAGACATTCTTAACCCCCCCATAAATAGAACTTTATCTTAGTTTATAATTACAAATTGCTTGTATAATCCCCTCAAGATTGATACAAAAAATCCACTTTAAGTGAATGCAATAAGAGACATTAATAGAAACCCCCCTTCCCAATACTCTCAAAAATCACCCTCCTAAGATATTACAATGTTGGCACTTTATGATTAGTGTGTTTACAAAGCCTTTTCCAAGATACAATGCTCAATATGCCCATAATGACCAAAATTAAAAATTCTGATACAAAATGAATTTGATAAAAAATCTAGAAAATTATCCCTGTAGCTATTTATTTATCTTCAATACCTTTCCAATGCCTATTTGTTTCCAAAAAATGGAGCTCTAGGGTGACAATTATGGCATGTTGAAGAAAAATTCAACAACTTCAACCTACAATATATAGTAGAAAATGGAAAAATTTCTCTTCAATACCTCTATTGATGGAAGGTTATCATCTCTAGCTTTCTAACGATATCTCATTTTCCAAAAGTAGACACCGTTGCAAAAAGTGATGATTTTTTTAAAAATAACTGAATTTAGCTTGTAGTGATGACCCCCTTGGTAAAATAAAAAAAATTCAAAACCAAATTCGTCTAAAATAGAAAAAAATTATATTAAAATATGGGTTTATGGACCATCCAAACACAATAGAAAGGTCCATTTGGGCCAAAAGTGCTCTTGTAAAAAGATGTTCACTAGATCTGAGCTTCAAACCCTTGTTTGCTACTGTGTCACATGGTGGAAAAATTGAGTGAAACAAAAGACAAATATGAATTTCACAAGATTTTCAGATGCAATGGGATTGTAAAAAATGCTACCACTATAGCCAAAATAGCTACAATTACTAGATCTAACGAAAAACACACATGCAAATATAGGATTAATAGATCTTCATAATTCCTTTCTGATTCTCCAAATCGTATAAAACACAAGAGAAGAGCATATGGTAATTTACAAGATCATACAAAAAATACAATCTCTTAATTAGGAATCTAAGTACTCAAAACTCTCAAAATCTAAGCTCTGATACCATGTTAGAAATCTGAAATAGATTGAATAACCAAGATCTTCTATGAGAGAGATAAGCTATAAAATTGTAAATGAAATAACACAATTATAGACCCGAGATTCCAAGAGATGTGCAAATTTCAAGATGACAAGATTAAATTAGGAGATCAAAGCAAATCTACAGAATAACTACTGTATGCATCAAGGTACATGCATGTCAAACTATGCAACAATCTAATAGAATGAATGAAAATACAAGCTAGGTAGAGAGTTTATATAGAACCAAGGAGATTATAGAGGTGGTAAATCCAACCAAAGGGAAAATAAATTAACTCAGTAGGAAAATAAAAACCTACACCAACATGAATTAGTTGGTCTAGGTCATAGTGCACCCTGGATTATCCTTTTTCTTTGCTAGATAGGCTTATCACTAGTTTGTAGCTTTTGTCCTTCTAGGCTCATAGTTGGAACTTCATCTATTGATGAGAAAATCTAGTTTCCATGACTTGAAAAATTGTAGGGTTTAAGCACATGAACAAATAGAGATCCTTAAATCCTCATTTAATTCACTTTAGATCTGCAACTTGCACACATGAAAAGAGGGGAAGGGTTGTGTCATATAGAGGCTTCCCTAAGTCAAACCCCATGTTGGTATTCCTACCTCCACAATACAAAGTTATGATATAAAAGAGAACTTATCCTTGGTTGCATAGAGACTAATGAAAAATAAGTAATGAATTGACAACTTGCTACAACTCACCACTTAGATATGATCTCCTTGATGGACTAAAATCACACTCATCACCTTCAAGGATCTATTTTTGCTTGACTTGAATTGATTTGAATTTCTATGTGTTAGTGATCACAAGCAAAATGCATGCAAAAAATGAAAAAAAACTTACATAAAACATGATAGGATGCTTGAATAATGAAATGCTACAATAATCTTGATAATTTTTCTCTTGAAATGATTTTTAAAGTATTCTTACTCAATAATTTTTCTCCTTAATTTCTTAATCTTTCAAATGTTGAAAATACTTTGTATTTATGTGTAATTCATATAATTTCTCAAAAAAAATGTCGATAGCCAACAATTGAAATTGGAAATTCAAATAATAAATTACCAACACCAACACATTCAAATTTGGAACCAAAAATGTTGGTCTAGGGTGCAATACGTCGTATACTAGATTCCTAATTTTTAGGAATCAAAAGTGTCGAGGAAAAAATATTAAATGCATAATTTGATTTTCTAAGAATGTTTATGAAATGGGTGATTAATGCATAATTAGGTCCAAGCACATAGGGGGGAGAAAAACCTAGTGTGAAATTGTCAAGGGTGACAATTTTCAATTCTACATTTAGCCCTCACTTTAGTGAGTATGAAATTGCACTTAAACTCACACTAAAGTAAAACTATGTCAAGAGGGATTCAATTATCCAAATATTTAAGAGATAGGATGGCATTGAATCTAGGAGATGTGTTAGCCCTTAGGACTCAATATCTTATGGTAAAACAACATAAGGATAAACAAAAACACATGTATGAGATATAATACAACATGAAAAACAAAAAGCATATATAATGAAGACACACAATGTAAGATAACATGAACATAACATAAAATATGAAGATAAAATAAAAAAGATATAATACAAATTCAAAACATAATGCAAACACAATGCAAACATGTGAAGGGGGTATTCCAATCATAGACTAGCAAGATCCACTGAAATCTTACTAGGAACCATAACCAAGGCGTTCGTGATTCATAGGCTAAAAAAGTCATATTTTTTAGGTGAACTATGAACCAAGGAATCATATGCTAGTGAAGTCTAATATTCACTAGGTGAGCCTTCTAAAAGTAGTAAATGAGAAACACAAGGACTAGTGAAGAATAGTTTTCACTTGGTGTGTACCCATGTCAACCAATCTAAGAGTTATAGTCCCAATAAATCTGATAAGGCACTACACAAAATGATCAAAATGCTAATCCAACACATCACTAAGTTCAGCATGTGTGAACGAAGTGAAGCACATAATGTAATGCATGCCCACACCTTAAATTAATTGCTAAACTCCAACCATGAGTAATTTCTTTAAGGTAGAAGTAAAATGATAAATGCAATTTGATAAGGTTATGAGAGCTTATTGGAAAAACCTATGCCAATGATATGTTCCCAATAAACATGACTCATAACAATGGGTTTCCTCCAAGGAAAAGCCACATAACTAGAAAAAGATACCACATAAAGGATCTACAGATCTATGGTCAGTATAGACCTTTGATAATATGTAATATAATTATTCTTGGAATTGACATCATTCCCCTAGATACTTGTGGAAATACAAACATGATGGAAGGACACATAAAGATGACAAAACAAACCTTTTGGGTCAACATAGAAGATACCTAAATTCCTTAATGCCTTGCATCATCCCTAAAAGGAAAATATGGGACAACAATGAATGTTTATGATATAAAGAAGAACAAAGATACAAATAGATGGACATTACAATAGATTCAATTTTTTGTATCCTTGTGCCAATGAGAACAACAAGGTTCATTTGAATAAAAATAATAATCACAAAGACACATCAAGCAACACAATGTGGGAGATCACATTACGTGTAATAAAACACACAAAAAGTATAATACACTTATGAATTTGACTCCATTTTCTGACAAACCTTCGTCGGTCGTTCGACAAACATTTGTCGGACAATCGACGAATTGACGAAAAAAAATTTGTCACCATTTTTTTGTCAAAATTTTGACAACGAATTAAACATCGAAATAATGGCACAGATTCATCAGTCATTGGCATCATAAAATGATTCAGATGTTTGTCAGAATATCGACAAAAACTTTGTGTATCCACTGACGAATTACAACCAAAATGCAATTGCAATGGCTCTTCCGAAGAGTCAAAACAACACCAGAAGTTCGTTGCCATTTCGACGAAATGGGCAAGGAGTTATGATGAAGCCTTCATCATAGTTATAACAACTTCGTCGAACCTTTTTGGTGATTCATTGGTTGCCTTCATCAAAATTGCAATGAAACAATGCAATTTTTTTTAAAAAAATATTCGCTGAAATGTACGATCGCGAAGACTCTTGGCGATGACCACCGAATCCAACCCATCGGTGAGAGATCAACCATCGGCATAGGATAGAAAACTCACTCTGATAGTCCATGTCTTTCTGATGACTTCTGTTGGCAAGACAAATCTAATGTCACACCGATCTGACCTCTTTAGAAGTTTTAAATAGACCTACACCATGTCATCATGGAGAATCTTGGTTATGACCACCGAAGGCAACCCATCAGTGAGAGATCAATCATCGACACATGATAGAAAACTCACTCTGATAGTCCATGTCTTGCAGATGACTTCTGTCAGCAAGAAAGATCCAATGTCACACTGATCTGACCTCTTCAAGAGTTTTAAATAGACCTACACCATGTCATTGTGGAGACTCTTGGCAATGACCACCAAAGCCAACCCATCGGTGAGAGATCAATCATTGGCACAGGATAGAAAACTCACTTCAATAGTCCATGTCTTGCTGATGACTTATGTCGGCAAGACAGATCCAATGTCACACCGATTTGACCTCTTTAGGAGTTTTAAATAGACCTACACCATGTCATCACAAAGACTCTTGGAAATGACCACCGAAGCCAACCCATCGGTGAGAGATCAATCATCGGTACAGGATAGAAAAATCACTCTGATAGTCCATGTCTTGCCGATGACTTTTGTCGACAAGACATATCCAATGTCACACCGATCTGACCTCTTTAGGAGTTTTAAATAGACCTGCACCATGTCATCACGAAGACTCTTGGCGATGACCACCGAAGCCAACCCATCAGTGAGAGATCAATCATCTACACAAGATAGAAAACTCACTCTGATAATTCATGTCTTGCCGATGACTTCCATCAGCAAGACAGATCTAATGTCACACTGATCTGACCTCTTTAGGAGTTTTGAACACTACGGGTTATCAACAAGACATTTTGAGGGTCTCGTCGATTAAACAAGTTTCTAAGAGCAAGTAAATAGATGGGACCTATTAATTTTCTTATTTTGGGGTTCTTTAAATCATAGAATAGATACCATCTTCTTGTGTATAATGTACTTATATTCAGATTTGAATTTGAGACCAATTGTCATTGCACATTCCATTTTACTTGCACAGAGTATTATATAAGCAATATATTGATAATGCCAAATGATTTATGGTGTTTTACAACTCTACCTATCATCACAGTTATGTTGTTCCCCCCTAGAGAATCCTGCAAAGACAAGTTTACAATACCAAGTCAAATAATATGAAAAAGACTTACTTCCATACGAATTAAATGATTATTCTCACAATGGAAATTGTCTAATCACAACAACAATTCCATGAAAGGTTATCCATGCTTCATAAGAGATGACTAATCATACATACAGACTGCAAGATGCATAGAAAAATCATTACACTTGAGAACAACCAAGGGCTAATAAGGGAAGGAGTTAAGAAACGTCTGGATTGAAGAGAAAATGTGTAGGGAAAATGCTGAGTAGTGTCAAGAGAACAGAGCTTGTAGAACATATTCTTGACCTAATCAAGCTCTTGAACAACTTAAAAAAAATTAAAATACTAACACATACATGAGACATGTAATGAACTTCCAATATATGCTATCTTTTTCATTAATGCAGAGGTAGGTAAAGGAGAAATAATTATTATTGTAACACTATTCATAGTCCAATAAATTATATTCGTAATTTGTGTTCAATGGACCTTAGTTTTATCATTATACTGCCCATCTAATACCATATTTTAATCTAGGGTTCAACTATCTCAGATTTAAAGAAGCACCTTCAATTAACCATTTAAAGTACTATTAAATAAGGTAAGACTTTTACTTGAGAAAGATTGGGTACACTTGTAGGATTAAAGTTCTCATAATCATCAAGATTTATTGGCACACAGACACAACCTGCAACATATGAAGTAATGGATGACTACAAGTTAGTGAAATGGTCCTTAATATGTGATTGGTTTGCAAATTGATTGGTAGAAAATAAGGTTACAAACAGATCTCCATGAAAAATTATGAGGACAATCTACTGTAATCATCAGAATAGATGAAAAGTACAAAGGAAAGAGTCGAGCTACATCTCTAGAGCCTAAAAAAAACACATGCAAGAAACATAAAAAAAGAAGAACAACACTTTTTTTGGATGAATACAAAATGGTGCCTTCAGCAAGTGATTCATATGCTTTCACACCTGATAGGGCATTAAGAAGATTTTAGTTTTCCTCTGTGAAATTAACTACTTACAGAAAAAAACCAGAAACCAATATTATATACCTCCATGTCTAGCCGAGGGTAGGTATAAGAGAAAAAATTCCTCAATGCAATGCCAAAAATATCAATGTGTGTGTAGGTTTGTATTACTCAAAATATCATTTCACTGCCTAAGGAAAAATACCAAAGTGATGTTTTAAATTTCAATCTTCACATAGGCTCCCTTATTGCTACACATGCATATACAAGAATTATTCGAGCTCTAAACTATTCAAATATTAAGGATTTAATTAGCTATAAGATGGAAAGTTGTTATTTAGACATAATCCATCATCTTTTACATATCTTTATTCACTCCTAGCGCTTTAGATAAATTTGTGTAAATGAGACAGAAATGTGAATCTTTTATGACAGAGAAAATTCTTAAAAGGAGGGGGGAGAGAGAAAAGGTTAGGGGGCAAGATAATGATTGAATGTATAGAAACGTATAAAATTTTGATCATTATAACATTGAAATGAATCTTAAGTTTGAAGCATTAATATCATTTACAACATTTATGGTCAAGAATGAATGTAAGTAGAGAAACTTTTGCATACCTGCAGATGGTACAAAATTTCATGGTTAAGTGGAAGCCTCCCATCAACAACAAGATCCAAATATCCATGTATCTATCTCAATCGAGCCTCTAAACCCTTCAGAGTTGTCAATTTTTCCACTAACCTATTATGCACAAAAGTCAAATTTTAGAGTTATGTCACCACTAAAAATAGAAGAAACAGAGCTTTGAAACCAAATCGACACACAACACAATGTGGTATTCATAAAAATACATACAAATAAACTAAACTCATAACATTGGAATGGAAAGAACTTCAAATTATGATGTAGAGCATGGATTCGGGGTATAAAGAATCAATTTTGTGCCACCATAGTGAAAAGTTAGAACTTTCTTTCATCTTTGCACATTGGTTTGATGCTTCAAATGATGCATTTCTTATATTGAAAAGTGCATTACCTTATTGAGCTTCTCTTTGTTTCGAGAATAGTTTAATATTCTCTACTTAATAGGGCCAACCACATGACGATGGAAGCTCATTTTCCCCCCCTCCCCCCCCGCGTCACATCACTCTCAATTCCCCATACCCAATCATATAACATTAATCATTCATTCATCCATTAATAACATATAACATTCATTCATTAACATATAACTTCATTAATTAACATATTCACATTCATTCATTAACATATAATATTCATTGTTTCAGTTTTTACATATTATCAAAAATATGGTTGTCATGATATGATTACAATCACTTTTTTTTTCTTTTTTCTTTTTTAAAGCTAATTTATTTTGAAGTGGAGTATCGTTTTCTAAATCGTTTGTCCCCCCTTTAGTTGTTCTACCCTCTGCTTGTGATCTTAATGTACACCTAGTCATCTTCTCACGATGTGGATGCCGCTGCAAGGGGGGTCTGCTGCAATAACAAAGAAATGTTAAACTGATATGTTTTATTATTATTGTTACAAGTATTTCATTAATTAAAAGAACATTAGAGTGGGTCTCTTTACCTGATGGGTCCACATCATGTTCTTGAACTTCTATTATAGACTCATGCTCAACATGCTAAACACCCTCTAAATCCTGATCTGCAGTTGAAACATGAAAGGTTACATTAATTAATACACTAATTGAAATTAAATATGTTTAAAAGAACATGAGAGTGGTCCTCTTTACCTAATGGGGCCACATAATGTTCCTGATCTTCTCGAGCCTGATCATGCTCAACACATTGATCACGCTCTACATGCTCTAAAGTTGAAACAAGAAAGGTTACATTAATTAATACACCGATTTCAATTAAATATGTTTAAAAGAACTTTAGAGTGGTCCTCTTTACCTGATGGGGCCACATCATGTTCCTGATCATCTCTAGCCTAATCATGCTCAACATGTTGATCACGCTCTACATGCTCTAAAGTACCTGGATGCACACCATGACCTTCATCTACAGGTTGTGCTCCACCCTCACCAGGCTGCATTCCAATGCCATGTGCAATATTATCATTGCTTGAATGTTTAAAAGAAATAGGCATGTAATTACTTTATGGTGGAAATTAATATTGAATAGATTGCACAAGTATTCAATTTTAAATAAACTTTATTGAGTTTATTTACCTTCATGTCAGATGCAGTGGAAGATTGTGTTTGCCCAGTCAAGACTCTTAGGCATTTAGCCACGACTCCATAGCCTTGCTGTAAGGAAATCTTTAGGTCCTCTTCTGTGGGAACTCTATTGAATTCAGAGCCCTACATTTTTGCATAAGATCATGAATTTTGCTTCTATGGTGTGATAAAACAAAAATTGTTTTCAATTTATTATTTGGATACAATATTTCATTTATTGATACTTACAATTTGTGTGGCTAATTTCATATAAGAACTAGAGCCAAGTTTGTGCTACCCGTGTTTTTCTAGTCTTTCCTTTGTTGCCTTCGATGTGTCGGGTAGCCTATGAAAAGTTCGAAATATGTTAGATTATGTAAAAAGAAAGAGTAATCAGTATATAATTACATTGTTGATAGTATCACATACCTTCCTTGGCCTGGTGGTGTCTTTCCTTTTTTATTTTCAGCCTTCTCCTTTCCATCCGACACCAGGTCCTTCCACTCCCTCTCCGAAATCATGGGGGGATGCTCATACTTTTTGTTCTTCTCTAAATGTGACCTATATTGGTCCCTTACATACTTTAGATAGGTACCATATTTCTTAAGGACCTTGGTTCGGTTGAATGTTTTATCACCGAAGAGCACAACTAAATAGTTAATGAGCTCATCTTTTAAATCTTGATTTTGGGCATTCCAACGTGTATGTATGGTGGGCCCGAAGAGCTCCAATGTAATATCACTTATATGTTTATAAAAAACATCATTTCCTCCAAAATGATGATGGGATCAATAGTCTAAAAAGAGTGATCAATAAGTAAATTTCAATTGGATTATATATAATAATAATTAAATTTTTTTAAAGTACCTGAGACCTTCTCTATCTTTATGGGAACGAAATCCTCAGTCACCACAAATGTGACCAGCAATGTTCCCATACTAGTAATACGGGAAGATCCAGGAAATGCTGCTAAAATATCACTAGTACTAGTGGCCTCTGCATCCCCACGTACATGTCCTGACATATGTTTTGGCATGTGTTTGTTGCCAGAGGGTGCACTGATGGATGCCTGCATGGTATGTGTTGCTGACATTTCAGAGACAATATAGGCATGGATGATGGGGTCAGATGATGTGATATATGCATAGGAAGATCAAGATGGACACTTGTACCAACCCCTACTCCCTGGGTAGCACTTGCAGTACCCTAATCATAGTCAGGAGCATCATGAGGACACAAAAAATCCTGTAAAAATAACACATATTTTAGTTCATGACATAAAAGAGTACAAAATATAAAACCATGAATGAACTTATGTTATAATTAAAGACCTCATGACAACTTACTTGCAAGTTTTGTGATCTCTCAATCAATATTTTAACCCTCTCTCTTATCTCATTTGTTTGAGGCACTATGAATAAAAAATTAAGGATTTCTTCATTGATTTTTTTGGGTCTTCCTTATCATATCAAGAGGGTTTGTTGAATAAGCGATGTCATCATCACATAATATTGATTGCACCTCCCTATGGATACTCTCATCTACTGCTGGTACCTTTCCCTGATCAATCAACTGCAACAAGAATATTAAAAACATTATCAAAATTAACCCAAAAAACTTATGAAAATAACATAATAATAAAACATTTTTCTTGTATCTAATTTGTACAATTACAATGAGCTAAACCTATCGGGTAGAAGCGCCTGAAGATACATCACGATCTATGCTCTGGGCCAGAGCCATCTCCGTACAATCAATCTCCTACTGTGACAAAAATTAAATATAAAAAAAATTAATGAAATGAAACCAATAGACTTATGAAAAAAACATAAGAATAAAATGGTATATTGGAGTCATTAATTGGAGGTTGGGTAAAATGGTACATAGTACATACCACCCCCATAGTAACTATGTTTGTAACTAAGTAATTCAAATTGTAATTGATTAGGAACTCTTCCCCTGTAGTTATTGATTTTATCGCACATACGAATACATAGTTTCCCTCACGTACCTTGAATATGCAATTGGGTTGCTTATTTGTTGACCTAGGTTGTGTACTATTTATAAACTCTACAATATTCCTTGATGTTTTTGGCCTTCTGTCAATGTACATAGCCACTCCTTTATTTTGATCCTTATCTTTTAGCTGTATATAATTTGCTGACAGTGCATACCTACGCATACTTCATGTATATCAAACCAGTTGCATCTAATCTTTGTAACTGTAATAGGGTCTGACATACTCCATCAATTTAGTAACTTTTTCGTAACAGACCTTTATTCCGTCCATGCAAAATAGGCCCAAGCCATGTAATGATGATGGTGCTATGTGATATATCCTCTCGTTGACACAAAAATCAATGTTTATTGGAGGAAGTTCCTTGGGTACCCATTGTTTCCGCAGATGTTTGTACCTCAAGGGCACCTCGACGTCGCCTATGCTCTCATCATCATAAGAACATGACCCCCCTTCAGCAAGAAAAAATTCCATGAGTTTATAGAATTTTCTTCTAATCTTTTGACCTCTAGTTGATCTCACTCTTTTAGACATACTACATATCTCGCTTTCCTCTTCTCTTCCTGAATTTCCCTTGCTCAAGGAAGATAGATCTGAAAAATACCTATTTGGTGGTACCTGCACTCATAAGGATGTTGGATGAAGTTCTTTTATGGTGATGTGATCCTAAGGTGACATTATGATTAATCTATCATTTCATCACTAGAATTTCATAGGTTATAAGGTAATCAAGTCTTAATAGATTGCAAGTTATTGTTACTACTGTCCAAATGTGTCCATCACAAATCAAATCTACTTAACTTTTTAACTCCCAAACTTTGTGACAAGTGTTAAATGTGACTATGGTCCACCAGTTACACAACCAAGGCCTCAAATGTATTCTCTAACTTTAATCAAAGGACTTTTTCTTTTCATTCAAGTAAATAAAATTGAAGGGAAACACCACCAAGTGGTTTATTGGACACCTACATGACTAAAAATAGCAGAAAATTTACATTTAATTTCCATATGTCTAAGTGGTTAATGGGGAGGGAGTGTGTACTAGGCCTGGTTAAGTCATCATAAGTTTATGCTTTGGCAATATTTTTTTTTAAGTCATCTTAAATCTTCCTATGTCTAATTGCTAGGAGACTTTTGGTATGTTTTAAGGTAGGATGATTGATGAAAGAGCCCAAAGAGCCTTTCTCCATGGTATCTAGGTACACATAGCAGTGGTCTTCTCTTATACGGTTGGACATGATTTAAAAAACTTAGCTAGGAATTATTCATTTAACCTAAGGTTTTCTCATAATGCCATCATTGGAAAAGTATGATCAAATTCTTCTATTATGAAGAATTGGTCTATGTGCCTCTAGTAATCACTATAAATGTTTGTAAGGATAAAATGACTAATTGCATTAGGTAGGAGATAATAAACTTTGATTTCTTCAAATATTATATTCCTCTATTCATAATTTTTAAAGGTTGTGTGTGGAGGAGGTTATAACTACCAAGAAGGGAGGATACCTTTCCTTGTGATGGAACTTCAAAATTATGCTCTTTGTGTTCCATTTTTATCTTGCCTTATGTCTCTGGTCATCTATGGTGTTTGGGAAAATCCTAAGGTTGGGGTTTTACCTTTGTCTTCATATAAAACCCTAGTGTTTATCTTACGCCTTGGGTGGGATCTTTTGGGTTGTTACTTTTTGGAATATCACAAGGCGGTCCAATTGGCTGGTGACACGTGTGCTTTCTAGCCCAATGCTTGTTTGCTCCTTCTTTTTCTATAAGAAGGATTTCAAGGCTAGAAGTATGGGTTAGGAAGTTAGATATTTTTGGTCGAGTCTAGATGAAGTTGCAAAGGAAATTGTAAAGTCTAATGGTTTTAGGGAAAATGCAATTTAGGTCTTGGGTCATTCTGTAGTAGGTTTTGAATTCATGGGGATTTGATGTTTTATGATAGTACTGGCATTTGAATTCATATGACTAATTTGAACTCATGTCTCTCCATTGTACAAGCATATCTAAATTTTGAATAAAATGATCAAAGGTTGTTTCGTTCATCTCATTGTTGTGGTGTGTATGATTCTTTTTTTAGCTTTAATTCAAGGAATTAATTAAAATTCTTGAATGGGATTGTAGATGGATATGTTTTGTATAAGGATTTGATAAGTAGTATTGGGTTAGAATACATATTGATGAGATTGTAAAGCAATATTATCAAGGATCTTATATGTTATGTGTTAAATCTGTCATAAACCCTTAGATGCTTATAAATTTGACTCCTCCAATGGATATATGGCATTGATCTAAGTTGTACTTATTTGTATGGTTTAGTTTTTGTTTTCCTTTACCTAGAGCTTGCTACAAATTGCAAATCAATGACTATATTATACTGTGAAATGTTGTTGTAGTTATCTTATGCTCCAAATAGTTGATATTATTGATAAACAACCAATTCTATTTGGTATTATCCTATTATGTTGAGCTTTTAAATGAGATTATCTATTGTTGTTAATGTTGTTTATGATGATGGTGGAGAGCTTGTAAATGTATTAAGGGATCACCCTCTTGGGTCTTGCAGAGCCCAAAGTGTAGGAGGTCTTTAAAATCCTTGTCAGTTGGTCCAGGTCCTTTGAGCTGCCCTTTATTGGAATTGGAAATTTAATAGGTAGATTAGAAGATCAACCTGCTTACCATAAAAAAAACCAACACCTTACATATGTTTGTGGTGGAGGTATTAAAGAAGAATTGTACACCTCTATTTCCATTCATTAGATGTACCTTAGCCTAGCATATACTTGGGATAAGTCTACAATTGCTTTAGACTCATGCGATGAAGGCTATGTGTGATGAAATTCTAGACCTCAACCAAGATGTGGGTAGATTATGGGAGTTTTGCCAAGACCTAAGGTTAGTTGATAAAAATGTGAAAGACTAAGCTATTTTATTTTTTATGTCTTATCTTATACCATTTTACGAGAATGGGGGTGCCAATGTACGAGAAGATCTTTGGAAACTAGGCATGAAAATTGCAGGTTAAAGAGAATGTTGGTGCCAAACTTAAAATACTCATTTCCCCTTGGTCATCGATTTTCCTTGAGTGCCCTCAACCTCATCCTTGACGCTAGTATTGACCTTGTTTTCACTCCTCCAAACTCTTCGTCGGTGCTGGTATTGACCTTGTTTCAACTTCAAACTCTTCCTCGACGCTGGAATTGACCTTGTTCTCACTACTCCAAACTCTTCCTCGACGCTGGTATTGACCTTTCACTTCTCCAATTTGACGAGCTACAACTTGGTTTCATTAAGTTTTAGAGTATGTTAATTAAATTAAAAAATTTGGCACCATTTAGCTATTTTTTAATATTCTACAATATAGTTAAGTATATATTAGCTATATTTTACATAATAAATAATATAATTATTCAAATTATTACAATTAATAATTAATAATAAGTATATTTTTATATAATACAAAATATAATTAATATAATATATATTTAATATAATAGTAATATATATTAATATGAGAGAGAGAAACTAAATTTTGATTGGTTGTTTCATGTCAACAATCCAAGGATGGCATGTGTCCTTGGGGAGTTATTCTCAAGGTAGCATGCCATTTGATTAAAGATATGATAATTCTCCTTTAAGACCTCTTCAATGTACCCATTTCACACTTAAGGAGACAAAGATAAATATAGGGAAGAAAATATAGAGAGAGAGGGAGATAATGAAAAACATACAAATAGAAAGGGAGACAAAGAGATAGAGAGAGGTAGAGAGATAAAGAGATAAGGATGAATAGATAGAGATATAGGGAGGGTGATTGACATATCTCTCCCTGTCACTCTCTATATCTCTATATCTCCCACTATCTATGTCACTCCCTCTTCCCCCCTCTATCTATTGATCTATCTCTCCCTCTCCCCCCTTTCTCTCTCATTCACTCCATCTCTCCCTCCATCTCTCCTACTCTATATCTCTATCTCTCTTCTCTTTTGTCTCCTCTCATCCTCTCTCTATCTCTTTCATCCTCCCTTTCTCTCCCCTCCCCCTCTCTATCTCTCACCATCTCTCCCTCCCTATCCCCCTATCCATCAACTCTCTATCTCCACCTTTAGTTTCCTTTCTCTTATATATCTCCATCTCTCTCTTTCTCTCCCCATCTATCTCTATCTCCCCATATATTAACTAAGAAGCCATGCAAGCATACAATAGTATATGTTGGTAAAACTATAATAGTGTTTTATTAAACTATAAGTAACACTTATCTTTCTAATTTCAAGCCTTCTTATAAAAATAGTGTTTTATTAAACTATAAGTATATTATTGTCACCACTCTTCATTCAACATGAAATGCCAAATGTAGCAATTGTTTTGTTGCTTTTGTCAAGTTTCATTAACCAAGCTATTTACTGGGTTGAATAAAGTTGTGTTATGACCCTTCATCTCTTTAAAATAATTAGACAATATTAGTGAGATCAAGAAGGGGAGAAAACTAAACTCCTTCAAAATAGGGGTAGTTGTGGGTTTGTTGGTTTTCTTTGTATACTATATACTTAGTTCCTCTAGGATAAATAAGTCACTTTAGATCATTTTCTTAGTTGTGTATCCTAACTAATATAGAGTAAGCTTTTTCATTTTAATTGACTACTACATAATAGTTTATGTGTTGAAATAATTGTTTCCATTCTTTGTAGTTTTACATTGATACAAATCATATTTAATTTCATGCCAATATACTTCTTCATAAAGATATTTGTTTGAAATAAGTGCTTCATAACCCATCTAATCAAATCATAATTAACCTATCAAAAAGGAAATAGGAATTTTCTAAAGAAAAGAACACTTGACCCAATCATAAGTGTATGGCCTTCGAAGAAAGGAGTGATCCACCTTATCAATAACAACTACCTGATTTAGACCTAGGTATGTGTAGGATCATGATGGGCCCAAAAGTGGCAACATGAAAAAAGTAGCGTTTTGAACTCGCCAAAAAATGCAAAAATCCTGAGTTGACTTTTGTTTTGGGTTGGGTGTCAGTACATTGCTCCATAGCAATGCCCAAGCAAAAGTACTACAAATCAAATATCCAATTCAAATTTGATATCTGATTTATTTTGGATATCCAATTCGTGTCTAATATCTAATTTGGAAAAAAAATTAAAATGTAATATTTTGGTGCTACAAATCGGATATACTATTTTTGCACACATATACCCAAGAGTAATTAGGAGGTGGAGGGTGGGAAAGAGAGAGAGAGAGAGAGAGTGAGGGAGAGAAAGGGAAAGGGAGAGAGAGAGGGAGAGACAGTGGGAGGAAGGGAGAGGGAGAGGGAAGGGGAAAAGAGAAGGGGGAAGGTAGAGAGAGAAATTAGGAGGGGAAGGGAGAGGGGAGAGTGTTGAGGAATTGGGGATATAAAGGTTTAAGGGTTTACAGGTTTAAAGGTTTATGGTTGAGTTTAGGAGTTTAGGGATGGGGGTAGGAGGGAGAGACTTGAGAGAGAGAGGGAGTGAGTGGGAGAAGAGGAATAAAGGAAAGGGGAGGGTTAAAAGGGTAGAGGGTAGGGTTTTAAGAGTTAAGGAGGTTTAGAGTTAAAGGAGAGAGATGGGGGTAGTGAGTGAGAGAGAGAGACCTAAGAGGGGAGAGGGGGTAGGATATTGGAGATACTTTAGAGAGAGAGAGAGAGGGGCAGGAGTGCAGGAGTATGAGATGGGGAGGGATGGATTTAAAAGAATTAGAGGTAGATGGTTTAAGGTTTAGGGTTAAGAGGTGGAGAGGAGAGAGATAGAAATTAGGTGAGTGAGAGAAAGACCTAAGAGGGGAGAAGGGTGGGAGGGAGAGACTTGAAAAATTGAGTGAGTAGGTGAGTAGAGAGAGAGAGACCTAAGAGAGAATTAGTGCTAGAGAAGGGAGACTTGAGGAAAGAGATAGGGATAAAGGAAGAGGGTTAAGAATTAGAAGGGTAGGAGTTTTAAGGGTTTAGGGTTTAGGGTTTAGGGTTTAGAGGAGAGAGATAGAAAGTGAGTAGAGTGAGAGAGAGAGAGAGAGGAGGGAGAGAATTAGGAGGAATAGAGGAGAGGAGGAGGTTAGGAGTAGAGAATTGGAGAAATGGTTAAAGGGTTTAGGAGTTAATAATTGGAGGGAGAGAGATAGAGAGTGAGTGAGTGATTGAGTAAGAAGAAAAAAGACATAAAGAGAGAATTGAAAGGAGTAAGGAGGGAGAGACTTGAGATAGAGTGAGTGAGTGAGTGAGAGAGAGACCTGAGAGAGGGAGTGGTGTTGGGAGGGAGAGACTTGAGAGAGAGAGATAAAGGAAGGGAGGGCTAAGGGTAGAGGGTAGAGTGTTTAAGGGTTAAGGGTTTAGGGTTAAGGGGAGAGATATAGAGGGAGTGATTGAGTGAGAGAGAGACCTAAGAGAGGGAGAGGGGTTAGGATATTGAAGATACTTGAGAGAGAGAGAGAGAGGGAGGGAGTGGGAGAGAGAGAGGAGGGAGGGTTAAGGGTAGAGGTAGATGGTTTAAGGAGTTTAGGAGTTAAGAGGGGTGTAGGGAGAGAGGAATAGAAATTGAGTGAGTGAGAGAAAAATTTCTAGAGAAGAGAGGAGAAAGGGAGGGGAGGGAGATACTTGAGATAGAGGGAGTGAGTGAGTGGGTGAGAGAGCGGAGACCTAAGAGAGGGGGAGTGGTGCTAGGAGGGAGAGACTTGGGAGAGAGAGAGATAAAAGGAAGGGAGGGTAGGGGTTTAAGGGTTTAGGGTTTGGGGTTAAGGGGAGAGAGATAGAGGAGTGAGTGAGTGAGAGAGAGACCTAAGATAGGGAGAGGGTAGGATGTGAGGAATGCTTGAGAGAGAGAGGGAGGTGGTGGGAGAGAGATGGGGGAGGGATGAAGTTCAAGGGTAGAGGGTGCCAGATGGTTTTAAGGGTTTAGGGTTAAAGTGTAAGGAGAGATAGATGGGTGAGTGAGTGAGTGAGGAGAAAAAAGAACTAAGAGGGAGAAGAGGGGTAGGATGGAGAGAGGTGAGATAGAGTGGAGTGAGTGAGTGAGAGGAACACGAGAGAGGGAGGTGGTGCTAGGAGGAGAGACTTGAGAGGAGAGAGATAAAAGGAAAGGTAGGAAGGTTAGGGTAGGGGTAGGGTTTAAGGAGGGTTTTAGGGTTAAAGCGAGGAGAGAGATAGAGGAGTGAGTGAGTGAGTAGAGACCTAAGAGAGGGAGGGTAGGATAATGAATATACTTGAGAGAGAGAGGGAGTGAGTGGGAGAGAGATAGAAGGAGAGAGGGTTAAGGGTAGAGGGTAGATGGTTTAAGGGTTTAGGGTTAATGGTGTAGGGGAGAGAGATAGATGGAGTGAGTGAGAGAGAAATACCTAAGAGAGGGAGAAGGGGTAGGAGGGAGAGACTTGAGATAGAGTGAGTGAGTGAGTGAGATACCTAAGAGAGGGAGTGGTGCTAGGAGGGAGAGACTTGAGAGAGAGATATAGATAATGGAAGGGAGGGCTAAGGGTATAGGGTAGAGGGTTTAAGGGTTAAGGGTTTATAGTTTAGGGTTTAGGGGAGAGATAGAGGAGTGAGTGAGAGAAGAGACCTAAGAGGGAGAGGGTAGGATATTGAAGATACTTTAGAGAGAGAGAGAGAGGGATGGAGTGGAAGAGAGATAGAGGGAGGGGGGTTAAGGGTAAAGGGTAGAGGGTAGATGGTTTAAGGGTTTAAGTTTTAAGGGTTAAGGTTTTAAGGTTTTAGGTTAAGGGTAGAGGGAAGAGATATAGAGGGAGTGAGTGAGAGAGAGACCTAAGAGAGGGAGAGGGGGTAGGAGGGAGGAACTTGAGATAGAGTGACTGAGTGAGTGAGAGAGAGAGAGAGATTTGAGAGAGGGAGTTTCGCTAGGAGGGAGTGACTTAATAGAGAGAGGAGGGAGTGGGAGAGAGATAGAGGGAGATAGGGTTAATGATAGAGGTTAGAGGTTTTAAGGGTTTAGGGTTAAGGGTTTAGGGTTATGGGTAGAGGGGAGAGAGATAGAGGGATTTAATGAGAGAGAGAGGGAGGGAGTGGGAGAGAGATAGAGAGTAGAGGGTTAAGCGTAGAGGGTAGAAGGTAGAGGAATAAGGGTAGAGAGGAGGGAGATAAGAGTGAGTGAGAGAGAGAGAGACTTGAGAGAGGGAGAGGGGGTAGGAGGGTGAGACTTGAGAGAGAGAGGGAAAGAGGGAGGGAGTGGGAGGAGAGAGAGAGATAAGAATTAGAGGTTTTAGGGTTTAGAGTTTAAAAAGGGTTAAGGAGGTTTAAGGGTTTAGGGTTTAGGGTAGAAAGGAGAGAGATAGAGAATGAGAGAGAGAGAGAAGAGAGACACAGAGAGAGGGAGAGGGGGTAGGAGGGAGAGAATTTAGAGAGAGAGAGAGAGGGTAGAGGGTTTAAGGGTTTGGGGTTTAAGGGTTAAAGGTTAATGGTTTAGGGTTTAGGGTTATGGGTAGTGTTGGAACTTCAAATTTTTGTTCTCTGTGTTCTATTTTATCCTACCTTGTGTCTCTGGTCATCTATGGTGTTTGGGAAAAGCCTAAGGTTGGGGTTTTACCTTTGTCTTCATGTAAAACCCTAGTGTTCATCATAGACCTTAGATGGGATCTATTTGGCCGTTACTTTTTGGGAAGGTTTTAAAACAACTTAAGCCCCATTGCTTCGTCTAGGCTGGGCCCCCTTTTGCTTTATAGTTTTATTTCCTTCGCCTGACTTTATTTTTACTAAGTCTTTTGTTGGTCTTGTGTTTCCTCGTTAAAACAACTTATGTCATTTTTTTTCATTGGCCTAGTGATGTCCCCTCATTCCTTTATGGGAGAGGGCCCAGTAGTCGTGTAGGCTAACTTTCTTAGCATGTAGCAATTGACTGGAATATCATAGAACCTTCATTTTTTTTTTGAAATGTAGATTGGTCTCTTATTTACTTATAACTAAGGTTTGGAGGCGCGAATCATCATGCAACTCGTCACATTGGAAAATATTTTGAGAAGTTTCTAAAATTTGACTTTTAAAAGGTTCGACCAAAACTTAATCATGGAACCCCCAATAGTTGAACAAAAAAATATCATTTGCTGCTTGTAGAATACCATATTTTTATTTAAATTAACATTAATATACAACCTAAGTGGACCAAATACTTATTGATAACCATAAATATTTGATATCTCTACCTTTTATATTCAACACATATGGACTAATAGTTGAACACAAAAAATCTATTTGTTGTTATAAAAACAACACATAATTATTTAAAATACAACTTATATTGAACAAAAATGGACCAATAGATGAACACTAAAACTTTTTGAAAATCCTTCACATTTAATGGGAAAATACATGTTATTTATTGTTCTCACCTTTTATATTTGTGACAGGAAAAACTATTAATATAAAATTATCCAATGCTTGTACATTTCTACCCCAATTGTTGTACACATAAGAACAATATTTTTTCACTATGATAACAATACTTGTTTAAATGAGTGTCTTATTTTATTAAATGAGCATTTTATTTTTTAAATGATATACTTATAGTGGAGAGTTATGATATTTTATTCGAAACAAAAAAATACTTATTTCACTTCTTCATGAATGTATTTATGTTTTTTTCATATAAAATTTAGAGGTTTTCATGTGTTCAAGTATGGGTCCATTTTTTATCAACATTTGGTTTTTTCTTTATTTACATTTGGACTATTTATTTACAATATATAGTATAAATATGTGGTAAGACTGGGTATTATCATCACGATTGAGTGTGCGACTATTGGACCCCGCATGACTATTGGGCCCTCTCCCCTAATAAATGTTTTTATTTTGCAGAGGGACAAGTTCACATGGCCGTAGATCAATCGTCGTGTAATCTCAGTCATTCCCCACCATCTTGCGATGACCCCACCACACTATCTTTGTTGATCGTAATATTACGGGCGAGCACCACGTGTCTCATCCGGTGAAGTCGAAGGAATGATAAATACTTTGATGCGTCTTTAATACATTATTTCGTGGGTTACTAAAGCAGATATAAGATGCATGTGTTTTAAATCAACGAAGATGTTATAATATTGGTAGAAAGGTGCTCGATGGTTAATAACAAGGTTGGTGATTGTGTTGAATGAATAGGATTGTCGATGGTTGAGATCCACGGTTGCTTGCCATTGCGTGATCAAAAGTTGCGAGGTCTTTATTGATTGCAGTATCACGGGCGGGCACCACGTGGATCTCCTTGGCAACGAGTAGTATGGTGGGCCCCTTATTGCCACAATGGAGACTATGTTAGTTTTCTTTGAAGGCAGTCATTTGATGATCTGACCAAGGTGAAGGATCGCCAACTAATATTTGAATCTGCATCAAATGCGATTAGAGCCATTCGTATAGCATGTGAGTAAGCTTTAATGGCAGAAATGACATCTACTGCCATGGTTTGATCAAAATAAAGCAACTATTCTTTTTCTTTTGGTATCACAAAGCATTCAAAACATCTTAAATGGGGATTGTAGGTTGATATGTTTTGTATGAGGATTTGATAAGTAGTATTGGGTTAGGATACATGCTGAGGAGATTGTAAAGCAATGTTCTCAAGGATCTTATATGTTATGTGTTAAATTTTTCATAAACCCTTAAATGCTTATGAATTTGACTCCCCCAATAGATATATGGCACTGATCTGAGTTGTACTAATTCTTATGGTTTAGTATTTTTTTGTCTTTACCTAGAGCTTGCTACAAATTGCAAATCAATGACTATCTTATATTGTGAAAATGTGTTCTAGTTATCTCATGCTCCAAATAGTTGATATTATTGATGGAAAACCAATTCTATTTGGTATTATCCTATTATGTTAAGCTATTTAAATGATATTATCTGTTGTTGTTAATGTCATTTATGATAATGGTGCAGAGGTTGTAAACACATTAAGGGATCACCCTCCCAGGTCTTGCAGAGCCCAAAGTGTAGGAGGTATTTAAAATCCTTGTCAGTTGGTCCAAGTCCTTCGAGTTGTCCTTGATTGGAATTGGCAATTCAATAGGTAAATAAGAAGACCAACCTGGTTACAGTAAAAATAACCAACATGTGTAAGGGAGAGAGATAGAGGGATTCAGTGAGAGAGAGAAGGAGGGAGTGGGAGAGAGATAGAGGGTAGAGGGTTAAGGGTAGAGGGGAGGGAGATAAGAGTGAGTGAGAGAGAGAGAGACTTGAGAGAGGGATAGGGGGTAGGAGGGTGAGACTTGAGAGAGAGGGAGGGAGGGAGTGGGAGAGATAAAGGGTAGAGGGTTTAAGGGTTTAGAGTTTAAGGGTTAATGGTTTAGGGTTTAGGGTTAAAGGTAGAGGGGAGAGAAATAGAGTGAGTGAGAGAGAGACCTAAGAGAGGGAGAGGGGGTAGGAGGGAGAGTTTTGAGAGAGAGAGGAGGAGTTAATCATAGAGAGAAGAGGGTTTAAGGGTTTTAGAGTTTAAGGGTTAAGGGTTAAGGGTTTAGGGTTAAAGGTAGAGGGAGAGAGATAGAGGAGTGAGGAGAGAGAGAGACTTGAGAGAGAGAGAGGGAGGAGTGGGAGAGAGATAGAGGGTAGAGGATTTAAGGATTTAAGGGTTAAGGGTAGAGGGTTAAGGGTAGAGTGGAGAGACTTAGGAGTGTGTGTGTGTGTGTGTGTGTGTGTGTGTGTGTGTGTGTGTGTGTGTGTGTGTGTGTGTGTGTGTGTGTGTGTGTGAGAGAGAGAGAGAGAGAGAGAGAGAGAGAGAGAGAGAGAGAGAGAGAGAGAGAGAGAGAGAGAATTAGGAGGGGAAGGGAGAGGGGGAGGAAGGGGAGAGAGAGAGAGAGACCTAAGAGAGGGAGTGGTGCTAGGACAAAGAGACTTCAGAGAGAGAGAGAGAGGGAGGGAGTGGGAGATAGATAGAGGGAGAAAGGGTTAAGGGTAGAGGGTTTAAGTATTTAGGGTTTAAGGGTTAAGGGTTTAGGGTTTAAGGGTAGAGGGGAGACACATAGAGGGGGTGAGTGAGAGATAGAGAGAGACCTAAGATAGGGAGAGGAGATAGGAGGGAGATACTTGAGAGAGAGAGAGGGTAGAGGGTAGAGAGTTTAATGGTTTGGGGTTTAAGGGTTAAGGGTTTAGGGTTTAGGGTTATGGGTAGAGGGGAGAGAGATTGAGGGATTCAGTGAGAGAGAGAGGGAGGGAGTGAGAGAGAGATAGAGGGTCATTAGTTATTTTATAAAATTCATTCATTAAACATGATGATAAAAAATCAATGTCATGACTTATTTTATGCTTACATTAAAAATTACCAAGCTCCTAAGGATAGGGTCATTTCTAGACCAAAACCTAAACCTCGAGGGTTCATGATGACCCTGCCTACATATCCGCTTATGGGAATTAGAGGCTTTTTAGTTCTCCTACTTATGTTAGAGGAATTTCATTATCTCCTCTTGTATGACATCTCTGATCTCATACTTAAACCATGACTATTCATTAAGCATAAGCTATCACATAGTCAATTGTAATATAATGATAAAATAACATTGCCATCAAGTCTTGGGTCCATAAAAAAAAATTCACAATATTCACAAGGGGCATATCGTACCATAATCTCAAATATCATACACAATGACTATCATGAGAAAACCTCTATATACACCACTTAACTGGCTCATACACATCACAAGTACAACAATCATTGGGTCATACATAAATCACAAGTACAATGGTGATTAGCTCATATGTACATTACAAGTACAATAGTGACTATCTCATTTACACATCACAAGTACAACTATGACTATCTCATTTATGCATCACAAGTACAACAGTGAATTGCTCATACACATATCATAATTACATTATAGACTAGCTCTAACATACATCACAAATACATAGTGACTAGCTATAGCACATCACACATAAACAATGAATAGCTGACACATCGCGATGGTTGACTAACACATTCCCATAATGCATCCCAGATAGAAAAGAATGTTTATGTATTATACACTACACCATGGGTCCCATCATTTCCTTTGTTCTTTTGCACCACTAGACAACTAGCAAGAGGATTTGATGCATTTCATACTACACCACAGGTATGTCCTCAACCCAACAAGGCCAAGTATACAATCTGACAACTAGGAAGGTGACTCAATGCATCCCATACTACACCCTAGATCTGACCTCCATCCTAAGGAATTCCACAAGTAGTAACCTTACCATAGCCATTGGATTCTAACTTCAATCTCCTATAGGCCATTGGCAACATGTCTATCCACCCTAGAAGAAGTAGCTTCTGAGAAATACCACCTAGTGATGGTACTAATAGTTTTAACTATATTCTTCACAATCCTAGGTAGAATTTGGTGTTGGTCACTTCTGCAATTATCAATGACTAATAGTGAACTCCCTTTATATAATAATTATCCCTAGACTTATGTTATCCACAAGGGTGGGTCTCTACCTATGCAACCATTACCACATCATAACCAGCGTAACCCATAGCAACCTTCACCTTTGTGAACTAGATGAATGCTTGCTAGTCACTAGTAGTAGCCCAAATATCGATCATTGGAATAGTCTAATGACTACCTATCATTGCTCAAATATCTTGAAGGTTCACACTTGGATGGGTCATACATAACATGAATCAAAATCATAATCAATAGTTACACATTCTTATACATAGATACCTCTAGATATGGAGCGAGTTTTCACAACACATAAAAGTTACATGGAACCAACACAAGGTGAACTTCATCCAACACAAACATATATTCAAATACTGACTAGAAAGCAGTCAAATCTATTACTTCATTAAAATTACTATTCAAAAGAATATTATGTAATAATTATAAGTTATCAGTTTTCCTTAAATTAACCACACCTATTTGGTATCCATTTCAGCCTCAAAATAAATCCTTCTAAAGAGAGAAGGTCAAGCCAATTAGGAACAACCCTAACACTTGGAGTTATCCCCTTGAACCCTCCCCCTAATGGTTTGAGGTCAAAAAGACATTCTTCGCCCAAGGACTGCCTACGTACCCAATTCCAAACATATCAAAGTCACATGTAGTTCTACTTAAAATGTTCTTCAAAGTGCCTATGCGTAGGTTCCCATAACCCAATTTTTAAAAATATTTCTATCAAATAAAAAATCTTAGTGGTAGTTAGGGAAATCCTAAATAAGAATATAATTTAACAACACATCCAATAACACTTCCCTTTAAGGATATAAAGGTCTTGAATTAAAACCTACCTGGATTACTATTCATAAGTCAATTTGAACATAATTTGGTTTTTCCTATCAAAATAGGGGCTAGGCTTATTGCTCAACAAAAAATTACCTTGGTTCACACAAACCAATAGGAAAGTACTTCCATTTTAAATTTACACAATACATTCAATCTTGAGGTTCTCATACTCAATGGGTCAATTGATATATTTGAAGGACATCCAATAGTATTTATAAGCTTGTTTTAAGGATAATCAATGCTTGAAAATTGATTAAGAAAGTTTTAAACACCATATACATTAGACCAATATATAAAAACATAACCCATTAATAATATTATCTATAATATTCTTGATATTCTAATTTCCTTTACCCCATTGTGCAATCCCATATCTAATAATAGTCTAGCTCATAGATTGGGTAATTTATTGATACTAAAGATGACAAAGATGGTCAATAGTAAGGTATCATGAGATGTTACTTAGCATGGTTACATCGGGCTTATCTCTTAAACTGGTCTCAATAATATTGTAAAATTAAATGGAATTTTCCTTCTATTTAGTATGCAATCATATTGCAGTTCACCATAGCTATAACATTGTTCCTTCGCTAATATTTAATAATTATAATATCAAGGTTCTTGTATTTAAAATGTTTTGGTCATATAAAGAATTTACCATGGTATCGATAAATAATCAAAAGAACTAATTTTCAACATTAAACATATTTTTAATAAAGTGTGGTTATAGTACCCATAAATTAAGTCACCCTTACTTACAATATTATGCAACTGGAATCGGCAAGGCTCATATTAATTATATATGATTCTTGGTTTACATTATAAGGTTATCTTATATCTAAATATTTGACCTATAACTCTTTTCCATCTTATTTACCTTAAGACCCAACATAAATCTATTCAAATAATTAACCTTTGAATTTAATAAGATCTTGGTTTATGAATTTCTCCTGAACCTGAATTCTTTCACATGTGAAATGTTAGAGTGAATAATTTATCTATTCACGATACTTAAGTGTACTTATGTTGCTGAGGTTAGAAAAAATCTTGTGTAACTAAAAGTGCAACCTTAGTCCTCAATAGGTTACCAAGTGGTTTGGTAAACCTCATGTGCATACCTTGGGGTTGAAATAATTTCCATCTCATCTCAAAGGTCATTCAACATTTGGCATCAAGGTCGATGAATTGGTCAAATAGGTTGTTACTTTGCACATTCCAAGTGATCCTAAATTTGACACCAATAGGACACTTGTCTACTTATTTGTGCCACATGATAGGAGGATTTCCTCTTCCTTTCTTACTTAAGCAAGCTTGTAATATACATTTCAATTAACTCTTATCAATCTCTTTGATAATGGTGAATTAGGCTCATCATTTTATGCAAGTGTTATTTTTGTGGAAGCATAAGGTTTTTGTTGTTATGAACTTGTTTAGGAATTCCAACCTCAAAAAGGTAGCACATGAGGTTCAACAAATAACTTAGTAAACTCTAGAGGCTTAAAGAGTGCACATTCAATTAGACAAGATGTTGTCTAAACTCATCAACCTAAGTAACCTTAATTATAGTGAATATATATATTATTAATTCTAACACCCCCCCTTAAGTGATACTTAGGGAAATCACAAAAGTGCAAATAGATAGAAATGTGTCTTAGCTACTGGGTCCTGTTAGGTACCCATGTAGAAGGTAGAAGGTAAACAATTAAGGCTAGAGGGGACAAAGATATGAGTGTGAGAGAGAGAGAGAACTGAGAGAAGGAGAGGCGGTAGAAGGGTGAGACTTGATAGAGAGGGAGGGAGTGGGAGAGAGATAGAGGGTAGAAGGTTTAAGGGTTTAGAGTTTAAGGGTTGAGGGTTTAAGGTTTAGGGTTAAGGGTAGATGGGAGAGAGATAAAGAGAGTGAGAGAGAGAGAGACCTGAGAGAGGGAGAGGGAGTAGGAGGGTAGAGGGTAGAGGCTTTAAGGGTTTGGGGTTTAAGGGTTAAGGGTTTAGGATTATGGGTAGAGGGGAGAGAGATAGAGGGATTCAGTGAGAGAGAGAGGGAGGGAGTGGGAGAGAGATAAAGGGTTAAGGGTTAAGGGTAGTGTTGGTTGTTTTTACTGTAACTAGGTTGGTCTTCTAATCTACCTATAGAATTGCCAATTCCAATCAAGGGCAGCTCGGAGGACCTGGACCAATTGATGAGGATTTTAAAGACCTCCTACACTTTGGACTCTGTAAGACCTGGAAGGGTGATCCCTTAATGCGTTTACAACCTCTGCACCATTATCATAAACAACATTAACAACAATAGATAATCTCATTTAATAGCTCAACATAATAGCATAATACTGAATAGAATTGGTTGTTCATTAGTAATACCAACTATTTGGAGCATGAGATAACTACAACACATTCCACATTGTAAAATAGTCATTGATTTGCAATTTGTAGCAAGTGCTAGGTAAAGACAAAAAAATACTGAACCATACAAATTAGTACAACTTAGATCAGTGCCATATATCCATTGAGGGAGTCAAATTAATAAACATCTAAGGGGTTATGATAGATTTAACACATAACACATAAGATCCTTGAGAACATTGCTTTACAATTTCATCAACATGCATTATAACCCAATACTACTTATCAAATCCTTATACATAACATATCCACCTACAATCCCATTCAAACATTTTAATTAATTCCTTGAATTAAAGCCAAAAAAAATCATACACACCACAACAGTGAGATGAATGAGACAACCCTTGACTATCTTATTCAAAATTCAGATATGCACGTACAATGGAGAGACATGAGTTTGAATTAATCATTTCAATTCAAATGCTAGTACTGTCATAAAACATCAAATCCCCATGAATTCAAAACCTACTACAGAATGACTCAAAACCTAAATTGCATTTTCCTTAAAACCATCAAAATTTATAATTTGCTTTGCAGCTCTACCTAGAATCGACCAAAAAATATCTAACTTGCTAACTTGTACTTCTGGCCTTGAAATCTTTTTTATAGAAAATGAAGGAGAAAACAAGCATCGGGCCATAAAGTACCTCTCATTTCACATGCTTTTCTTCACAAAACTCTTGAGGACAACAACTATACCTTCTTTATTTCTCATCCTACACCCTATTCATGCATCGTACAATTACAATAGTATCCATGGGGCCTCTTACACAAGCTACAATAATCACAAAAAGTGTAAGAGCCCCTTTATATCATGTTTGGTCTACAAAACCCTCAAAAATAGGGTAATCGGGCTGTATGCAAAGAAATTAAGCTTTCTAACTGAAATCAATGCCTTAAGCCCTCAAATCAGATTCAAATCAAAGCTAACACATATCCTCATGACCTGGAATTGATTTCACATCAAAATATGTGACCATACAGTGTTGCATAACAAGAAAAATATAGAAAATTTGAAGAAAAACAGATTTTTGAATGTCAAGAGCTTGTATTTTAAATCCTCAACTATCAAAAACCATTACAATGATCACTTTATGCCTTTTAAAGGAATTTACACATCAACCACTGAACAACCACCTCTAGAACTAAATTTTTAATCTTTTATGATCACATGAAACATAAAACACACTAATTTCAAGGTTGTTAACATCAATATTGAAATGTTTTAATTTTTTGACCTTTCAAACATTAAAAAGTACATCATTAAATTAATTATGTAATGGCATAAAAATTAAAAACATCATGAATTAATTATGTAACCACATAAGTCAAATATAATTCTATCAAGAAATTAATATCAAGTAGATAATATAATCACATAACTCATACATTTCAATGTCATTGATCTTCTTCTTCATCCAACTCTTTGTTTGTATCATCCAATCCAAATTTGACATTGTAAGGATTGGTCATATCATCATCATCATTGATATCAGTTTCGATAATGTCATCATCCACACAGATATCATCTTCATGAACATTAACTCCTACATCATCATGATCTAGTTCCTCCTCTTTGACATCTTCATCAGGGACATCATGAACTAACTATTGATCCTGATCATCATCTACATCATCTTCTAGTTCTATGATATCTTCTTCTTCCACAAAATTATACTTTACCGGCCTTCCTCTTGGATCATTTCTAACAAAAAATGACCAACCCAGTTTTCCTGGAACTTCTAAGTAAAATACCTACTCACATTGTCTTGAAAGAACATAGGGCTCATTTCCAACTCGCTCAATCGACCTTGTATTAACCATGGTAAATCCATTATCATGTTCAATAACAGTTCTTTTGGGATCATTTTCATTCAATCGTAGCTTGTACCATAGGATGATGAACAAAATTAATCTGAAATGTAGGAGTTTAGGTGAACTCCTCAAACACCCCAGAATCACCTGCAAGACAAAACTTCCACAAGAGAGAAATGACAGAAATATCATGCTATGATTAAGATGAAAAGATGCAAAATAGATTATGACATGATTACAAATGTACAAAATTCCTGAATATATAGGCATGAGAGAAAACCTAAGATGCATGAGATGTTGCCATGTGTCTTGATCTAACAACATGTGAACCTTATCTAGATGATTATTAAATATTAAGATAAGTTCTAGAAGGACAACTCATCTTCTAGAAGAAATCTTATCCCACCAAACAAGGAAGGGAATATTTCACTATTTATTAAATGATTTATCTAATAATGCAACCTAGGACTTAATGAAATATGACCTAAGTTAACTTATGCTAGTGTAATAATTAATTAATTACACTAACACCCCCCCATAAGTTCAACTTAGGGAGAAAAATGCAATGATTATGCAAGAAGATGATAATGATGATGGGTCTCAGCTATGAGGCCATGTTAGGTACCCATGTACATGAAGATGTAGAAAATATCCCATAACTGAAGAAAAGGGGAAAACCCAGTGGGAACAAAACCCCTCTCCAAAAAGGAGATGATGCAAAAAAAAGTGAGATAGGATGGGAAGGATGGAGGACTCCCAAATATCCCCCAAGTACACCATCTGTCATATGGATACAATAGAGAGACTAAATAGCCCCCCTGGAAGATGTGATCACCTACAAAGATGGTAAGTGTCTGAAGACAAAACATGATCCAATGTTGATAAAAAATTTGTCTCCCTTTCGGAAGAAACAAAACCAAGTGCAAGTGTAGAGATGCTTCCCATTCCGGATAGGAATTAAAGGAAGGAAGGATGTATGTTGATGGTGTCTCTGAACTTTTCTCATGTGTCTCCTTGCATGAATATGAAGATACCATAGTCCTAAACAATGAAGAGGGTGAAAAACCAGGACGATGCGGAAATTGAAGCGGAACAATATCCAAAGACAGTGATGATGGAGATTTGATAGCCCCCCCTAAATGAAGTGTCCTCAAAACCACTAAAAGAAGTCTAAAGAAAATCCAATGGTAGATGTTGAAGAAACCTCAAATCCTGAATGCAATGATAGGGAAGAAGTCTCAAATAAGAAATATCTGAATAGAGGAGTGATATCCCCTCAAGAATGTCCTTTAAACCTATAGAAATATCCAAGTCAGTGATACCTAAAACGAAGCCATCTTGTGATGTCAAGTCTGAAAAATGAAACATGTCCTGATGGATGATGATAGTGTAAGCCTTAATCAATGATTTTGGACAAGGAATCACTGAATGTGAATGGATACCAAGTGTCTCTGATGAAGAAGAAGCACCAAAAGGAACCTTGTCAACCTCTTCGGAAAGATCAAGGAAATCAACCTCCTACACAACAATATCATCATGGGAAACTTGATTTGAAGCATGACATTTTGAATCATGACCATCAAAGAATGGTGGAGTATCTAAATCTCCATAGATCTCCCAAATCTTTTTCCAAATAATGTGAAGACAATCACAATGATCAATAGAATTCAAAACGTCACAATTAACTTACATCTCAATGATCTCCAAAACAGTGTACCTGCTACAACTCCAAGCAAGTTCATGAATACCTTCACTTGGATGGGGAACTATACCAAACAAATGAGGCAATAAATGGTGGTAGATCCCATCTCACCATTGTTGATAGTTACCCTTGTGCAACATAACCAAAAGATTATATGCAAGCCCCATAATGAAATTTCTCTAAAAAATACAAAGACACTGACCTTCAACAATAAATAGAAGCTTCCAAATATGATATGCAATTGAAGTGATGCTACCTAGATCAAAAAATATTTTTCCAAGCTTCAGGATGTCCAAGTTATTGAACAAATGCACCAAATTGAAAAAATCAATGCAAGAGTACTTGGAGCTGAAACTGATTAGGGAGTTTGGACTAATGAAAAAAGCTCTGAAATATCTCCCGAATGCCATTGAAATTTCTGGATTTTGACAATTTGATGCGAACATATTGGCCATTGAGTCCAAAGTGAAGGATTGACTTCAGTTGACAGTAGAATATTCTATGAGCAAAATTTCATAGAATGGATGCCACCACTAGAAAGTAGACAAAATTCTCTTTCCGACAGTATCTCGTTTGTCAATTTTTGATACCATGGCCAAAAGTTATGATTTTTTGAAAAAACTAAATTTAGCGTGTAGGAAATGGGTTTTCTAGCCCCAAAAAAAATCCTTTTGACTTGATTTATGCAAAATCTGTTCACAACAAGTGGACAAAAACAAAAACCCATAAATATTTTGAAGCTGAGAACAAAACCCAAAAATATTTTTTTGATCTAAGAAGCAGAAAATGAAAAAATATTTTTTTAACCTTTAGCCGGAGAAAAATGATGCACGCCAATTTTTGTTTAGTGATTTTCTCCAGATCCATACAAGATATCAAAAATCTAAAAGATACTTAGTTCAGATTTCGACCCTGACTACAAAACCCAGAAATTGTTTTTCCTGGAACTGAGTGGAAGCTGGATTTCTGAAGCAAAAATGAAAAACGACTGCTTGCATCCAACAAGACTTTCATGCCAAAAAATGATCTCTCATATTTGAGAAGAAGTTTGCAGTAATGAAGCTCTGATACCATGTAGGAGTTTAGGTGAACTCCTCAAACACCCCAGAATCACCTGCAAGACAAAACTTCCACAAGAGATAAATGACAGAAATATCATGCTATGATTAAGATGCAAAGATGCCAAATTGAATATGACATGATTACAAATGTACAAAATGCTTGAATATATAGGCATGAGAGAAAACCTAAGATGCATGAGATGTTGCCATGTGTCTTGATCTAACAACATGTGACAACATGTGAACCCTATCTAGATGATTATTAAATATTGAGATAAGTTCTAGAAGGAATCTTATCCCACCAAACAAAGAAGGGAATATTTCCCTATTTATTAAATGATTTATCTAATAATGCAATCTAAAACTTAATGAAATATGACCTAAGTTAACTTATTCTAGTGTAATAATTAATTAATTATACTAACATGAAAGACTTAAAGTCACACTCAAGTATATCATCCAAAATCCCATAGTATCAATTTTTAGACTTCTAGATGTATGTCACTTCTAAATGAAACATTAGTCACTTAAAAGACTGTAGTTATACCAGAATCACAAGTTTTCTTCATTTCATCCAACATTTTGATTCAAAATTTATGACCATTGCACCACATAGCCTTGTGGTGTTTCACCTGCAATATGTCAAACATGTAAAAATTATTACAATATCGTCAGTTGATAAACATATTTATTCTTGGCCGAATGTATGCAAAGAAAACAATCTCAATATATATATACATCAATATAATTGAAAATAATTAAATAATATGGGTGATTAATATATTTATAATACTTGTTTATCTCTTAAACCATATGATAAATCAATTTCCCTTTGTGTAACATTGGAATCTCCATTACGATGAGCTTCTTTAACCAATGAAGCCACACCTTCCATGTTAATGTGCGACCAGATTGTTGACATCGTTCAATCCATACCATCATCCAATCAAGATTGTTTGTGACGTACAAATGTAGTGCATCCCACTTTCGATCAATTGTATAAAAAAAAATTTGAAATTCACAAATGACGTATAATTAGTTAAATACCACAATATACGACCTTAATTTATAATTGATGTATATTGAAGAGTAAAAATTAAATAAGTACAATATACATAAAAACCATATGTAAAATGTATTCCAATTAATCTCCTTGACCATCTTATAATTACCTCTCACTTTCCTCAATCTACCTTTCCCCATCAGGTACTCCCCTTCGAATTTGTTAATGGAGTTGGGATCCCAAATGCGATCTACATGGATCTTTGCTGCAAACTTAGGAAGATATTCACTAATGTACACCATGGTTTGGTATACCATATATCCCTCCACCATAGAACCCTCAAGATGTGCTCTTTGTCTAACCAAAGCCTTCAAAAATTTCAAGTGTCTCTCAACCATCCACATTGATCTTGTGTGTACAGGTCCACACAATTCAATCTCCTCAACTTGGTGTATGAGATAGTGTTCTTGTGCATTGAAAAATGTCAAAAATTAACACTTTTGCATTTCATACATTAGACGGGGAATTTTTCTCTTCCAATAATTTATATCTTCTTTATGGATTTGTTTAGATGATAACCATCTACTAGTGATTCAAGGCACAAATATATTAACGAGATTTAACAAAAATATACAGTATATTACATAACAAGTAAAACAAATGGCAATTATAAGATGTATACAATGAATTGAACAAATATCTCTACTTACCTAATGTATTTTCCAAGATCATATATAACTTGCTTGACATTGTTGTTGAAGTTGTCTGGGAGAGATAGAAGTAGAACGTACTGTAACAATTATAAAATGATCTTTTCATTATTTTTCCAAAATTAGTAAACATAATACACTGAAAAGCACATGCATTATACAAGTGTATATAATATACCAGAATAATTACCTTAATGAAGGTATGTCAATCATGCGTTTTCATCCCTAACCCAAATTCACCTTTCTTTGTTATTATATTGTTTATGTCTATAGCAAATCCTGTGGAAAATCAAATTTTTCGTATAACTTCTTTTATAGCATTGCTTTGCTGCTCTCTTAATAACCAAGGAATGACACTTATATTAATTTGGTCTCCATCACTATTTAATTGAATGACACTTTTCATTGCATGATTGGCTTCCTGAATGTCACTACAAATTTTGAAATTTTTTTCTTTATCATGCCTTCCATAAAATATTTTACATAACATTTATGTTATATTCTTTCTGATATGCATTGTATCAAACAAATGCACAATTTGTAGCTACTCATAGTAGGGAAACCTACTAAATTGTCTAGGATAACTTTTTAGTCCCTGTGGAAGCCAACTATTAATGCCTTGATGACCTTCATGAAGCATATAAGTTAAACAAATTAATAACGACAATCATTGTCAATTACATCATGAGTAAACACAACACAATATAAAAATATAAATTCAAAACATATCATATATGATAGATAAACAATTTGATTCAATGTATAACCTTGATGATTAATTCTATTATATTCCAACTTTCATAGGCGAGGTGTCATTCTTCATGGTTTTGATGTAGTCTCTTCTTTCCCATTGAAAAGATGTTTTTTAGTAGTTTGATACTTATGATTTCTATGGAGAAAGTTCCTATACTCATCAAACACCTGCTTTCCTAAACTTTTTGAATGACGACATTTCATCTTTGGACCAGAAATTGGACATGCAAATTTTTCCTTTGTTTGAAGACTTGCAAGATCATATATAATTGGATTAAATATGTCAATTTTTATAATTATATATAATGAATAGATTATTTTAAAAAAATGCATGATATCTACTTCATAAAATTAAATATTGTTAAAGTGCAGTCAAATGTTATAACATACCATAAAAATGTGTTAGCCATGGGGCATCATGAATTGTCCATACAAGCATTGCATGGAATTGAAATTGTCTTTGTCCTATTGGTCTAGAGATGTCATACATAGTGACACCATTCCATAACTTTAGTAACTCATCGATAAGAGGCTCGATATATACATTCATATCTTTAACTTGGTACTTACATAGTTGAATGAACATAAACATTACATAATTATTATAATCATTTTACTGTAATATATATAAATTAATGTACACGACTATTGAATGAAAAAAATATGTCATTATGCAACAAATAAGAAAAATGAGATGTTACTACGTTAAAGAAAATTGATGTAAACAAATACCTAGAAAAATCATTGATAACATTATGTGTTACCTCTTTATTGACATCCATGGAGGAATGTTATTGTTGATAACAAAAACAAGCCGCACCAAGTAAATAGATCTCAGCTCCCCAAATGGATTGACACTGTCCGCTCCTAATGAAAACCTGAGATTATGAGGTTCTTCTTTAAAGTGTGGCCATTTTTCCTCCATGTCCCTAAATGTAGAACCATCCACAGGAATTCGAAGAATGTCATCTCCACTTTTATTCCATGCATGGTAATCCATAAATTTCACTAAGCTTTCGCACCTAAATAATCTTTGGATACGTGGAATAATGGGAATATAATGAAGAACCTTGCGAGACACGTTTTTTGTTAGTTTATCTATTCAATATCTACTGATATGAAACTTCGGGCATTCTGTTGCAAATTCATGTTGTTTATGATATATAATATGATAATTGGGACATGCATCTATTGCTTGATACTCCATTCTGATATCTTTCATAATGCCAGATAAATCTCGGTATGAGCAAGGTAAAATATTTGATGGTGGAAACAAAAATTCACTAATCAATCTACAACAAAAAATAATTTGTTAATATAAAGAATATTAATGGTACATATTTCATCCTTTATTTACTAGTGATGAACTAATAACAATTAAAATAGATGAAAAAAGATGACATATATGATATACCTTAACATCCGTAAGATTGCTATGTTTGATAAACCATTCATGACCTTCAAGTTCAACAACAACAATACAACAAAGAGAAGAGTTGTTTGAAAGCCTTCATAAAGGGGCTCGTATGCCTTCTCAAGTATAGGTAAATCATGAACATCATCAAAGTCATCTCGATCATTATGATTAGCTTTTCCACTAAATGTGTCATGGATCAATGTATCTGTACCATCATCTTCAACTGCATTTTCTGGTGCATGATCATCTTCTTCCATAGGATCATTAACTTCATCTTCAATATTCACAGCTCCATGTTTGTCTGCTTGCAAAACCACATTATTTGGGCCGTGATAATCCATATCATGTGCCCTAGGGTGCCCCGCCTTTATAATAATAATAGACACAAATAAACCATGATCATGATCAAGTGATTATATATATATATATATAAAATGTTAAAACGATATAAACATTTACAAATTCAATCAATATAAACACATATAATGAACAACTTACCAATGGATGATAATCATTCCCCCCTTCAACTTGACCATGCTGCCTACAATGTTTTTCAGCTGTTGTGATTAAAAGTCATCTCGTCTTTAAGCCCTTGCAATTATTGCAAGGACAATAAAATTTTCCATCACCCTTTCTTTTCAATCTAGCCCACAATCTATCAAGTGTCTCTTCATTTTGTTCTAGACTAATATTATCTAACATGATTTTTCTTTACCAAGATTGACTATTTAGATCTTCAAAAAATATCATACTCACACTCCAATAATTTTTATTCATAGACATGTAACAAAATCTAATAATTCTGATATTTTACACTAAAAAAATTTGGCATGCAACCACCCCTACAAAAGAGAAGATAGTCTAAAGTTAATGACCCCAAAAAACACTTTAAAATGTTAATTCCAAAAATTATTAAATTTTTATTTTATTATGATTTCCAACCGTTAGACTCCTAAAATCATAATATTGAACTTGAACACAAACCTCCTATAACAATGGAGGTAGCGAGCTAGTAAGAGCAAGTAATCCATTCCTAAGGAGCAACAAGTCGGAATCATCATTGCTAATGTCAATATAGATTTATCCTTTTAGTTAAAGATGCAATGTGTCACTTCTTATGACGAGCTTATCCCTAGAGCCCTCAATATTGAGAGAACCCTAATTGCACAAGGAAGCACACACTAGTAGAATTTGGCAAATAAATGACTAGGTGACTAAAAATTTTAGTCACAACAACTAAAAATGATTAAATTCTGCTCATTTTTTGCAACTCAGCTATAAATAAGTAAATAAATTACTAGTTTGGTCATTGATTAAAAATTATTTAGTCACACAAATAAAAATGACTAAATAGTTAGTCATTTATTTAGTCACAATCCATTTGAATAAATCATTTAAGGAATCAAGAATATAGCCCACCAAAATACTCTAAAACTTTAATAAACATACTTTAAAACTTTTTTCAAAATCTTATTTTCAGGTGTAGCCCACCAAAATGGAGTTTTCATTTTAATAAACATACTCAAAAACCTTCGTCAAAACATTATTTTCAAGCATAGACTACCAAAATGGAGAAGTGTTTTGGTAAAGAATAGCAAAGAACGATGATGAGATGTGCATGAAAGGAGGCATATGATTCATTGTTGCTTATCTCATTCCTACTCTGCTCAACAAATCTTACATTGGTCCCGCTATTATTTGTAATCTAGGTATTTACTTGACATATATTTGCATAATCTCAAATTCCTTCATAGGCTTTTGAAATATCAATGTATCCTATATAGGGTTTAGAATGATTTATTTTAATTAAAAAAATAAATAAATGATGCATGTATTTCCCTGTAATTAGATAATGTGAAGATTTCCTAAATTTTCCCCAACACACTATCCTCTTTGGCACTGTATTCATTACTCCAGCTACTAGGGTTTTGCATGTGACATCTTTAATATCTTCATGACCATGGCTTTTAAATAGATTTGTCTTTGCTTTAATTCTTTTCATGGTAACCCTTGAGTTCCATAATCCACCTTCAATCTCTTATAAGAACGTTGTCTTAAGCTAGATTGCATAGTATGCATATAAAGCAAGTCCTTCATACCTACCATTGTTCCAAACCACCACTCACTACCTTGCTTAAAATGTTGCCTCCATAAGCACAATAGCATGTTTTAAAATCATGGTTGCCAGTGATTGACCATTAAGGTCACCACTTTCATCAAGATACAATGAGATTTTTGTCTTCAAACTCAAGGCATTATGCAAGATAACATTGTGAATTGTTTATTGTGTATGATTTGATTTTCTTGCACATTTATTGCTTTGCTAACTTCCTTTAAGACTGGGTATTGCACCCTCAGCTGCAATCTCAAACAGCTCACTCACTATCACTTGAAGATTCTTTTCATGAGCATCCTTCTATAAAATCAAACTATGCCCTATAGACTTCCTACTTACTACAGGGGACTCATTGTTTCATGGTATTGTAGATCTCAAGATCCTTCAACCTTATTGACACTACTTCACAGTCCACAAGGTATTATTCACTATTCTCCCATCTTTGATGAGTCTCAAAAGACTACTCAAACATGCAATCCACTACCTCCATTATAGATTAATGGCTAAGAAGAAACATTGAACCTATGATTACCACTATTACTTCATTTGGATAGTCATTCCTTGATTGCATTGGCCTTGTCTAACACTACCAAAAGCATTTGAAAAACCCTTAAGGTCAGCAAGGGGGTAAGGAAACTCACTGTTAAAATCTCCACTTTACTATGCAAGATTTGAGCTTTATTATCTTGTCACTGCTCATCCTCTTTTTGACTATCACATCTCAAGTGACTATTATTATTCTTACCATAGATTGCATTTACAAATGTCACTAAGATACATAGTGTGCTTGTTATTGGATACAATCTTTAGATTGCAAGATTTTGTTATTAGATACAATGTATCAATCTTTCTGGTATTGCAACCTTACTAATCCACTAGAGTTATTGTTTATGTTTCTATAGAGGCCTAAGGTTTTTACCCTAATCATGCTCTTACCAATGCTTATGTTGGTATTAAAAAACAACCTTAAATCTTGGGTTAGAAAATTAGTTGTCTTGACAAAGTTGTGGTATGATCTTGGATTGTATCCTAGAGTGTGTGGGAAGCTTGTGTTTGATCATTAATGTATGTAAACCTGATCAGGGAAATGTATCCTATATAGCATGGGTCTTGCTTTAATACTTTCCATAATGGTTATTAGCAGATCACATTATTATAGTTTGTGGTAACCCAAGATTGCATTCAAGTATGTAACAAACTTGGTTTGTAGTTTAATCTATACACTTTTAAGTAACATTCATAAGGTTTATAAAATTTTGATCACTCTTTAGAATAGCCCATTAAACATGGGTTGTGCTTGAATGCACTACATAATTGATATAACACAACCACTTTTCATATCAACCAGAGTTATAGGCTTTTTATTGCAGCAAGAGGTAATCACTCTTGGATCATGCTATAATTACATCGTAACCTGTTAAACTTGAGACAACTTGAATGCACCCAAGAATAATTGAAACCTACATTATACAACCTGAATTAACTACATTATATGAGTGCCTCCATTTCTATCACAACATAGCCACATTAAACTTGGGTCACACATGAATGCATCATATATTTGTTAGAGCACAATTGTGCCACATGACCAATAGAGTTATGGATCACATAATTACAGTCACAAGAATTTGTTCCTTAGTTGTGATCTTATGGTGATTCCACACAACAAAATCTGGACATGAAATTCTCAAAACCCTAAACCTCTAAAAATGAAATCTGTTGAGATGGTGCTTTAAAATATGATTTTCAAACCTCGAACTACAAATCTGACTTCACAACTGAATTCTGCAAAAAGACAATGACTACCCTCAACCTAGCGATATCTTCTTGAATTTTTTCTATTTTTTCCCAAGAAAATCATCCTTAGTTATCCACAAACTGTCTCAAGTAGGGAAAAACATTGTCGTAATAAATCAACGAACTCACTTTTCTTTATGTCAGCCACAATCTGATTTTTTTCTTATTTTTTATGTTTGTCAAAATTTCGATGAAACTGATAGTCAAAATTTTGATGAAACCCAGGTTCGTCAAAATTTCAACAAACGTCAGGGATAAACTTTTAAAAAATTGAAAATTACACATCAAATTTTACAAGCACCTGATGATACATCAAATTATACATATTTCGTCAGAGATTTTTCTTAGATTTTGTAGTCAAATGAGTTAGTGATAAAAAAGGTACAACACATGCAATCTAATCTAAAGCAAATCATCTACATCCTAATCTTTCTCATAATAAATGAAAGGAAAAAGTATGCTAAAGGGACTACATCAAGTTATGCACAAGGACTATCACCAAGTTCAACACATGGTGGATCACTCTCATCGGGAGGATCATCATGGTTACCTCCATCTAAATCCATATATATGGAGAAAAAAAGAGATAGTTCATTATGCACTTGTTCTTCTATCTTAGCTTCTTTATCTTCATTATCCAATTTTATCACAATACGTGGCCTATGAATGATATCATCCATATGTTCACTTTTCATTCTTTATTCAGGTTGGTACATGTAAGATTCAATTTCATGGTTTGGCATGGGTGGAGGAGTGGAATAAGGTGATGAAGAGGATGTATGGGTGGGAGGAGATTCATTGAAGTTGGTTTGGATGGCTCGTTGGTCATTAGATAAAATTTTAATCTTTTTAGCCAATTGGCAAGCAATGGAATGAAATCTATGTTCATAGTCCATATTACTTCTATTTCTTCTTGCACAAGTTTCAACTTTTAAGGGATTAACTAAGATATCTCCCAGTATAGGTCTCTTATCTTCCTTTGAAGGAGGAACTGAAGGGACCACTGTGGGTTGGGAATTCACCATATTTTTAAGTACATAAACTTGTTTTTCTTTTAGAGGTACAAAGTTGATTATACAATTATCTGTTGGTCTTTTATAAGACGATGGAGGTGGAACCACAATATACATGATAGGTTGTAGAGGGATGATACCTAATTTGAGCTTAGGTTGTTCCACTACCTTTGGGGTAGGAGAAATATCTATTAAAGTCATAGTAGGTTGAGAAACCTTAGGTGGGATATTACTAAGAGACAACTCTACTATACATCTGGCTTTAAAAAATTTATATGATATGAGTAATTGATCTTCACACAGTTTAATAGGTTCAATATGTTGAGGCAAAAAATAATCTAATAAAAAATTTATATGAGAAGATAAAGGTTTAATCCCGCTATAAAAAATTCTATGTATTTCATCTTCAAATGGAAACAAGAAGGCATTTTTGTATAACCAATGGGACTACATTCATTGAGCATAGCCATGGATAGCCTAGCTTCAAACAAAGTTCAACATCAAGATAATGGTGAATAAGACATCAAACTATTTTGGTCCAACTTTGAGTAGGAGAGTTATCAAACCTATCATATGGTGAACAAAACCATCATGAGTTTTTTAGCCATGATTTTGATTGTTCATAGTTGTCTTTATAAATTTCATACAAAAATACAAATTCTTTAGTGATCACATTCTATAAACAAATAGGATCAATGAGTATTCCCCTTGTGGGCTTATTATTAATATGACCAATGAAATAGAGAGGACCATTAGGTTGTAATATTCCAAGCTAAATTTTTATGCAAAAAACTTTTAATTTCATGATTACAAATGATTAAGCATTTTTTCAAACAACTATTTAAGTGTTGTTTTGGGTTTAAGTTTTAGTTTATTCACCTGAGTGAGAATGTTCAAATCATTTCATACATAGTCTAATCTCCTTACAAACCCAAATATATTGCACACAAATTCACAACATAAATATATCCAGTTGATAACATTCATCTCAAAAATTTTATACAAAGCATACTCTTCCATAAGTCATTAGGTCAACATTATTTAAATTTATTTAATGTTGACCTAGTAACAATATGTCAAAAATTTCCTTGAAGTTTCTGTATCATCCTTCATCAGCTTGATTGCTCCAAATACAAGTGTAGCGCCCCTTAAATGATTTGCAACATAAAAGAATTAAGGAAATGTATGTAGGAGTTTATATACCTAGAAAACTATATTTTGATCTATCTGATCTTTGTCTTTTTGCCATATAGGCTCTTATGCTGGCTTCTTTATATGGCAACAACTCTTCCTCTAGCTGCAACTTCTCGATATGGTGATAGGAATTTAAAAAGGCCTCAAACCTCCCTTAAAAGACAATGACTAAGTCTTCAACAAATAGAATGTTCAATATTGACCACCACATAAGACTCTTGAAATCATATGGATCTTATAAAATATGCAAACCTAATTTTATTTCAAATGAATCCATCCATAAATATATACAATTACTATTGAAATAGTAGCTTAAATTTAAGATAATATCATTGATTTCATTCCTTTATGCAACAAAACTAATTGTTTTAACATTGAATCCATTCAACACTTGATCAAGGATCTATTAATGATATGGGTGGCTATTTTTTGTTGGAAATGAAATCGCATGCATCTACCTAGATTCTTTTCCCACATCACCATACACACCGAAACATATGGCTCAAGCCTTTAAAATCCAATGAAATACTCCAAAGCCTAATAGATTAGTTAATGATGGAAATCCCATTTAAGTGCATCAACTATTTCCTTTTCAACTCCAAAATCACAACTTCTTCCTTGGTGCCAGATTATATACAACACAATAGACCATAAAATATAAATATAATAATATTCTAGTGTCCAACTAGCAAGTCAACTATATTTCTATGCACCACACAGCTCAAAGTTTCCACCTTTTTATTGAAAAAAAATGGGATGGCTAGGTATATTCTAGAATAACAAATATTATTTTCAAATCAACTATCATTCCTTTCCAAATTCGTAAAGCTTGAATGGTGTAGAACTATTGACCCACACAAATCTAGAAAAACCACAACAAACTAAAATATAGATGAAATATTAAATTAGCCAACTTTCTAATTCAAAGCTTACTCTATCTTGGAAATACACCTTGCCACAAGATTTCACGAATTTCCACTTTGTCAAATAAACCAATGCAAGAAATCTGCATAATTCCTTCAACAATCAACTAGGATAGGTCTCCACTACTGAAACTATTTTACCCTTAGGGTTTTCATCCTAGGGTTTTAGCTCCTAAAGAAGTTCTCCAAAATCCAGTTGATTAAAATAAACAAAGTATGCTTAGAAAAATAGCCTTCCAAAACCTTTATTCCACTTTTTGTAACTACTCCCCACTATTTCTTGAAAAACATATTTACTTTTAATTTTACTCCTTATTTCTCTTTGAAAGTAACTTATTTAAAATATTGAAAATTTTGACCATTTTTCACTTTTACTTTATAATTAAAATAATTAAATTAAGTTTCCAATTATTTTATTTTTTAACAAAATCATTAATTATTTAATTATTAAAATATTTTCTACACCACAAGTAAACTATGGAAAAATACACAATCCTAAACCAAGATGTTATCTTACAGTGGAAAAATACCTTGGAGCTCCCTAGAACATCAAATAACTCTCCCTAAATATTTCTTTTCCTCAAGCAATTCCATGGCATCCTCAATAACATCTAGTTGATCCTAACTTAACCCAAGAGTGATCTTAGGGTCCCAAATCAATCTATGGAAATATCCACCGTGATGTCAATACACTGCTCTAATAAAAACTATTAATCCATAATACCAAATCCATGTTCTCTCCTCTGGTAACCCTAAAATTTAATCATCATCAAAATCCAAACTGAAATATCGACAAGGGCTAAAATATAAATCATGAAAAATCTCCTACCAAGGTTCCATAGTGAGGCCCACATCTGTAATCCCACTATCTAACAAAATCCTAGGAAACAAGAAATATTATCTTCTCATCCTCCAACAATAACCCTCGACATATCTCCTCGTGGAGTCCCAAAAGTGATGTCAATCATTCCCCAACCAAAAGCTAATAAGGAAGATAACAACATTGTCATCCATGGAATCATACATCATAGCAATGCCCTCCTAATCATAGTATGATAACTCCTCATCAACACCTAATATCCAAGTGTCAATAGGTCCATATTGAGCATACCAACTCATCCAATTTATTGCAATCATCATAGTAACATTAGTAGATACATACATCAACAACTCAAGTTGATTGCAATAACTATCACTCACATTGGTGGGAGATAAAATAACTTCTCTAACTATATGAATCCTCCCATAGCCTATCACCACAAAGCCAATAAGTACTTAAAGTCCATTTTCCCATAATCCAACCTCACAAGATTTAAGGTTTCCTAATCCAACCTCACAAGATTTAAGGTTTAGTTACATGATTTAAGGGAACCAACCCTATGGAGACACTAACCCCCTAGTTTTAGGAGCCACCACTCCAAGGAAGCATCCACTCACTAGACGGAGCTTCTACCCAGTTATCTAATGACACCCACCAATTCGATTTGTAGTGCATGATATTACAATTTAAATGATAGTTCTATGTTGAAACTTATTTGCAACTACACTTACATGAACATTGCACACTCTGCAAATCCTCCTTTTCTCTGTATCACAAATCTCACTTTCGCAACACCTTTCTTTTTTTCTCTGCACCTTGTTTGATTTGCATCCACAACCTGGTCATCAACACATCCCTTCTTCAATAATACACTAGATTGAATGAGTAGAACTTAAACAAAAATCACAAAAACCAAATTAGAATTTCTAATTTTTTTTTGGTTCAGCTTATTCTGGCATAGTGCATTCTTTCTTTGCAATCTTGTTCTCTACACTCTGCCACTCCTCAATCTCCTTTTTTCACTTTTTTTCACTCTCTGCTTATCAAAAATTTCACACTATCCACAACACAGTTATGTCTCTTTTCTTCACTTGACTAGTCAACACTTCCTCGAGCTATACACCATTCATAGAATGTGACTTGATGCAACAATTAGGGTTTTTGTTCTTTCTTTTTTTAGAAGCATACACTGCATCGAGCCATACCCTCATTAAATTCTATCTCAGAGAGTCTGCTAAGATTGGTGATTAGTAAACCATAAATTGGATACGCATTTCATGTATTTCTCTATGCATAAGATTTGAACCCAATCTCTATTCACTTAGCACTTTGTGCCACCATTTTAAAACTCAAATCACCAATTAATTCTATTTTTGGGGTAGGTAGACCAATTATTTTCATTCTTCTAGTTGAATTCTAGTAAGAAACTACTTTCACAGACTTAACCATTTGAAACTACCATCTTTGAATTTTGACCATTGATCTTGTCACTTCATGCCATGATTGAAGGTTCTTCATTCATCATTTCCCTTTGAAACACTACCATCAGATGAGTCTTCCTTTAAACAAAAATCTTTGATCTTTTTCTATAGCATATTACCATATCAAGCTAAATCACATTGGGTTCATGTTTATGAATACCATTATCTTCGATAAGTTCCCTTTTAGCTGAGTATCGATCAATCTTCACCACTTGTCACTACATGTCACCAACTATCTTTGTTATTCCCTAGTCAGGTCCCACCAAGTGATTGCCATGCATTTCCATGTTGAAGGAGCAACCAAGTGGCTCCCACTAAGCTTCACCTTTTTCTCCGATGAGGAATGGGATGTCAAAGAGACCAGACCAAGGGTCTCTTCAAACTACACCAATCACTTTGATGAAGATCTAACAATATATCGAGGGGACAAAAAAATTCCTCTCTCCAAACCAACATTGTCTCATCAATAGCTCTAGTCGTTCTTCATATGCCACCATGTGTACATGGCTAATGTTATAATTGCCATGTTGAAGAGACATAGAACTTGCTCTCTTCGAAAGCAATCCGTCACCTCGACTGCTTCACAACAAGGATGTGAAGCAAGAGATTACCACATTGAAGGGATCGATAAAACTGTCATTCCGAACATACAATGTCACCTCGATGTGATCCTCAGACCTCGACACCCACTCATCGCTATATTGAGGGAACTCTTCCTTGATACTTTCCAACAAAATAGAATTTTGTTTGATCCCCATAACTACAACAACCTTAGGGTTTAAGTAATAAACCCTAGCATCACCCAAAAGCATAAATAATCCATTTTGAGTGTAACTTTCAACTTCTGAACTTGCAAGGGACACTTCTAGAAGGTTCTCAGAGACCCCATCATGAATCAGACCTCTATTCCACCACAATTCTCACCTTTTGACATCAATGAAAATAATATACCTACAATCTCCCCCTTTGTCATTGATGGAAAAACTCTAAATGCTCATAAAAATTGTAACAATAAATATTTGTGCCAATTAGGTTATACACGCAACTCCCCCTATGTTATACATCTCCTCTATGCTCATCATGCTCTTATTTTGAGCATTTACATCATTTCTCCCAATTTGAAATCAATAGAAAAGGGCACACTCCCCCTTAGGATAGGCTCCCCTTATGACTAACAATACAAAGATAAAGAGGGAATTCTAAACTCTGCAACCATCAAGTCGTTAGAAATTTGTAAAAAAAGAGTTACCTGACTTGATAATGGTCTCCTTGTCTAGGGTTAAGGAAATAATCAATGAAGCTCCCCTTGGATGCATGTTGTATGACTAATGCTTAGTGATATGATGTGGGAGAAATTACTCCCAACTTCTCCCTTATGTATTCAAACTACTCTATGGGAAGAGGCTTGGTGAATACATCTACCACTTGTTCCTTGGTAGGAACATACTCCATGCTGACATCCTTTTCAACAACCTTTTCTCTGATGAAATGATATTTAATTGATATATTCTTGGTTCTGGAATGCATCACCAGATTATTTGAGATTTTGATAGCACCTGAATTATCACAAAGAATAGCAATAGGCTCCTTGTAGTCTACCTTGATGTCCTTTAAGGGTTGCTTCATCCATAAAACCTGAGTACAACATGTAGCTGCTGCAACATATTCTGATTTTGCTATAGAAAGAGTAATAGACTCTTGCTTCTTACACATCCATGACACCAAACTATTTCCTAGGAAGAAATATCCTCCACTAGTGCTTTTCCTATCATCTACACTTCCAGCCCAATTAGCATCTGTATATGTGGTTAAGGTAAAATATTTGCTTTTGGGTACCATTGTCCATAGCTATGCTTTTAATGTATCTAAAGATCCTCTTCAAAGCGTTGACACGAGATTCTTTCGGTACAACCTGAAACCTTGCAACCATACACATTGCTTGTATAATATTTGGTCTTGATGCAGTTAAGTATAGAAAGATCCCAATCATTGACCTATACATAGTCTAATTTTCTTTGGGTGACTCATCTAATTTACTCAATTTATACCTAGTTATCATGGGGGTACTAATTAGTCTACTATCTTCCATGCCAAACTTCTTGAGAATTTCCTTAGCATACTTAGTTTGAGATATGAATATCCCATTATTAGTTTGTACAATTTTTAAACCAAGGAAAAATGATAGCTCTCCTAACATAGAAATTTCAAACTCATCTTGCATATGTGTAGAAAATATTTGACACATTTTATCATTGCTACCTCCAAAAAAAATATCATCTACATAAAAAACAATAAATAACATGTTCTCACTTTTAGATTTGAAGTATAAGTTGATGTCTGCACACCCCTTCTTGAATCCTTGTTGTTGCAAGTATGGGTCTAATCTGGAATACCATGCTCTAGGTGCTTGTTTTAGATCATACAATTCCTTCCTTAATCTGCAAACGCAATCTTCTTCTTCTAAAAGTTGGAAACCTTCGGGTTTCTCAATGTAAACTTCCTCTTCAAGGTTTCCATTTAGAAATTCATATTTAATATCCATTTGATATACCTTGAATCCCTTGTGAACTAAGAATGCAAGGAACATTCTTGTGGCTTCTAATCTTGCAACTGGTGCAAATTTTTCTTCAAAGTCAATTCCTTCAATTTATGCATATCCCTTGTACACCAACCTAACCTTGTTCCTAACAATAGCTCCATCTTCATTCAACTCATTCTTGAATACCCATTTTGTACCAATTACATTCTTGCTTAAGGGTCTAGGAACTAACTCCCACGTTTTGTTTTTCTCAATCTGGTTGAGTTCCTCTTCCATGGATTTTATCTAGCTCTCATCTTTGCTAGATTCATTAAAGCTCTTTGGTTTGATCTGAGACAAGAGAGCACAATTCACTTGTTCCTTACTTCTTACAAGTCTTCTCCTTTTCTAAACACCTTCATTCTTGTCACCAATTATTTGTTCTATAGAATGATCTTTTGTGCATATTTCATAGGGGCTTGTTCAACCTATTCTTAACTCTCTTCTCCTTGTTCTTCTCCTTCAATTATTGGACTTAAGTCATCATCATCTGATTTAATCTCTAAAAAAATTTTGTTATACTTTCCCTGGCTTGTATTTTCATCAACCTTGACGTTTATAATTTCCACAATCTTATGCAACCTCTTGTTGTAACAATTGTATGGTTTAATTTGAGTGGAATACCCTAGGAATATTCATTCATCACATCTTGACTCAAATCTTCCCAAGTATTCATCTTCTCTTTTCTATATAGCATTTGCTGCCAAAGGCCTTGAAGTACTTGACCAATGCATGCTTGCCATACCACAGTTCATATGGATTTTTTCCACTACTTTCTCTTAGCATTTCTCTATTCTGAATATATATAGTAGTATGAATGGATTCCTTCCAAAAATTATTTGCCAAATTTTCCTCATTTAACATGGCTCTTCCCATTTCCTTCACAATCCTATTTCTTCTTTCTACTACACCATTTTTTTGTGGTGTTCTTGGTGCTGAATATTGTTGTTTACTTCCATGATTTTCACAATATTATTTGAATTCATTTGATGTAAATTCTCCTCCTCTATCTGATCTTAGGAATTTAGTTCTTCTCCCAATCTCCCGTTCTACCAACTTCCTTAAAATCTTAAACTTCTCAAAATGTTTCAGCCTCCTCCTTTAGAAATGTTACCCATGCCATTCTGGTGTAATCATCAATTAGTACCATAAAATATTATTCACCTTGTAGTCCTCTTGTTATCATGGGTCCACATAGATTTGTATGAACTATTTCCAAAGGTTTTTTGGTTGAATAATACTTCATTGGAAACTTAAACCTTATTTTCTTTCCTTTCTGACATCCTTTGCAGATTATATTTTCAAGCTTTGCAATCTTGGGCATATTCCTAACTAGTCCTTTTGACCTTATCTTTACCAAATTATCAAAGTTCATGTGCCCTAATATTCTATGCCATAGCCAACTCTAATATGATTGGATGATTAGAAAATTGTGACCTTTTACTTCACAAAGATTGTAGAGGTTACTATTAGTCCTTATCCCTTGCGCAATTGTCTTACCATTTTTCCTTATCTTGCAACCTTTAGAGTTAAATACAATTTTGTACCCATTGTCACACATTTGGTTGACACTGAGAAGGTTATATTTCAAACTCTCAACATAAAGGACAATCTTTGACTTGTTCTTTCCATCTATGCTCAAGACCCCTCTACCATGAATTTTGATAACAGTATTATCACCTAGACTTACTCACCCTTCCTTACACTTCTGAAGTTCAATGAATTTGATTTTATCTTTAGTAATATGCTTGGAGCAGCCACTATCAATTACCCACAAATTTTTTTTCTTAGCATGCAGTGTGGTTTGGACAATCAAAGATTGAGTGGAACTTTGTCCTTTTTCCTTCCATACCTTCTTAGAATTATTTTTAGCATTCTTTTCCTTATTTTCAGACCTTTTAGTTTCGTTTTCCACTTTGGGGGGTGAGTTTTCCTTCCTTTCAAACTAAATATTTGGTCTCATAAATTTTTTTCTACACTCTCTAGCTACATGACTAAAGTTGTTGCAATTGTAATAGATTACATTCATGTCAACAAAGGGAGCAAATGATTTTTTTCTTACAAAGTTCATATTCCTCCTTATAATGACTCTACATTCCCTAGCCCTATGACCAAAATGATTACATGTATAGCAATACCCATAGAAGTATGATGAGTACCTGATCATGGCATTCCCTTGAGTTGAAAGAGGAGATCTTCTTGGCCTTGGCTTCCTTTGACTCTGCACCCTTGTGAATCCTTCATCATCTGTTATTTTTGTGTTTTGCTTCTTCTTTGGCTGAGCAAGGGTAATCTTGTTATTTTTCATGTCTTCTATTGGATTCTTCTCTTCCTCAGATTTTTCTACTACAACAAACTTATTTTTGATAGTAGGTACATCCTTGTTATCAAAACTTTAATCGTTAAGAACTAAATTTTCTTCAAATTTGAATCTTTCATAGAGCTTTACAGAGGCATCAACAAATGAGCTCTTTCCTTTCTCCAATCCTAGGCCATATTTTTCTTTATTTCCCAATTTTTTGCATACTTATGAGCTCATTTAGAATGTCTGATCCACCTTTTAATTTCAGGCTCTTATTAATCTTCTCATTTTCTTTCTCCAATTCCTTTCTTAAGGAAACTATTTCTTCCTCAAGCTTCAAACATCTATCCATTTCATATTCTAGCTTGGACTTCATTACTTCTATTATTTTAGCTTCCTCCACTTGTAGTTTCAATCTTATCACCAACTAGTTGGATTCCTCTCTTCCTAGTTTGACAATGATATTTTTCAAACTAATATAACGTATCTGGTATCAGACAAAGAGATAACCTTGGCATATGTAGAATCATGGAATATAGAGAAATGTAATCAAATTTTTGTAGCTTTAAGTCACATGACAATATCAAATTAGATACCATGACTTTTAATTCATTGTCGACATATATCTAGGTTCAAAGCAAACAATTTTGACTTCATACAATTTTGGTTTGACAATTACTGGTGTTCATTCATTATTGCAGGCCTCATACCATAGAATAAGCAAATATAAAGCTCCTAGTAAATTCCTTCAGAAGATAGAATATTATGTTGTTAACTCCATGTCTTAGTCACCCAACTCCTAGTTTTCCCTGTTTCTAGTTACACGACTCACCAGCTTCCACGTTGGTTGAGTATGAATGATTATCGACTTTGAAAGAATGAATGGTTAGCCTCTTCAACTCACTGCGATTCCTTTACCAATGGATGACATACAAAATTTGGCTTCCCAAATATCCATGAGTCCTTATTGATTTTCTTTTAATTCATAATCTTTGATCGATAGACTTCAATTGGAAGACCCCTAGAACTTAAGACAAATTCAATGGAAATGATTCCCCTATGCATCCTTAAAATGACCCGACTCCTTGAATTCAGTCTTATTCTTCTCTTGTCCATATCAAGCAGGACCCAACAACATGATGGAAGCAACCTCCTTCATATTGTCTTCATCAACAGAATTACCCCATATTATGGGTGTCTTTGGCGGCTAAAAGAAGACAATCTAGATTTGTCTTTTATTGACTCTTTGAATCCAAAAGTACCCATGAACTCCCTAATAGCTAACACAATGAAGATATGTGTGCCCACCATCCAATATTATCGACCTCTTGGTAGCCCATGATTTTCTACAAGAAAATAATTCTAAATTGAATAATTTCAAAGCTCAGATAGTTGTGCCAATGTGTCAAATAGAGATACATTTGCAAGCATTTGAAGAAGTAACAATCTATGATAACTAGGAAGAAGAAATGTATGGGGACTAGGGCACCAATGCAGTCTACAGGACCTTACAAGAGTATTACAAAGGGAGATAGCAATGAATACCTCTTCTAGATATGCCACCTAGGAGGGGACAAGATGAGCCCACTTGGGCCAAGGGCGTACTTGCCTCTAGGGTATCTGAGGGTATTGCCCTTAGGTCTAGAGGAGTTGAGCCAATAAGAAAATGAAGACCTCTTCTAGATATGCCACCCAGGAGGCGAAAAGATGAGCCTACTTGGGCCAAGGGGGTACTTGCCTCTGGGGTATCCGAGGGTACTACCTTTGCGTCTAGAGGAGTTGAGACACCAAGTGTCTTATAATAGTGGTCATTTTGACCGATAATGGTGGAAATTATGTCTGATAATGGCAGTCATTGCGACCGATAATGGAAGACATTTTGTCTGATAATGGTGGTCATTACAATTGATAATGGTGAAAATTGCGACAACACAAAGACTTCTTTTGAGTTATGGACTAGTAAGACTCCTACTGTGAAATAATTCAAGGTATTTGGAAGTAGATGTTACATTAAAAAAGATGATGAATCTGCTAAAACTGATAAGAGTAAATACAAATCTATGATTGGTGGACTATTGTATCTTATTGCTACCAAACTGGATATTATGCATGTAGTATGTCTAGTTTCCAGATTTCAAGTAGATCCTAGAGTGGCACATGCTACAACTATAAAGAGGATATTTAGATATCTTAAAGGTACACCAGATTATGGCTTATGGTATCCTAAGGGTGCTAATTTCACCTTGAGTGCTTATACCGATGCAGAATGGGCTGGTTGTGTGGACGACCAAAAGAGTACCAGTGGTGGTGCTTTCTTTCTTGGTGAAAGATTGGTTTCTGAGTTGAGTAAGAAACAAGACTCAGTTTCTTTATCCACTATAGAGGTAGGATATATTGCTGCAACATCCTGCTGCACACAGGTTTTGTGGATGAAGCAAAATCTAAAAGACATTGGAGTAATATGTGATGAGCCTATTCCTATTTTATGTGACAACACAACTGCTATAAATATTTCAAAGAATCTAGTTATGCATTCAAGAACAAAACACATATCTATCAAATATCATTTCTTGAGAGAAAAGGTATTGGAGAATGAAGTCAGACTGGAGTATGTGACAACAAAGGAATAAATTGTAGATATACTTACTAAGGATCTTCCGAAGGATACTTTTGAGCATCTTAGGGAGATGTTGGGGGTCATTGGCCCTCCGAACTAGGTGCACATGGAGGTGCATCAGTCCAGTGAATTCATAGATTCTTCATTTATCTATACTAATAAATGGGTCTACTCCGTAGGAGGAGTAGATAAGTTTTTCATTGTTGTAGTATCAATGCACTCCTAAGAGGGTGTGATCAAAGTTTTTGGTCTTTTCCATTGATGTCAAATGGGGAGAGAAAGTCATGTGAAAAATAGTTGTAGAAGAAGAGAAGGTGTTATCCTAGGATATTGTGAAGGATGTTGTCTTTGATGGTTTTTCACATCATGTGTTGCCATCAATGACAAAGGGGGAGATTGTTGCAAGTATGAGCATGTTTGGTGGTGTTGTCATTAATGTTGTCATTGATGTCAACATAGTTCTATATGTTGTAAATTGTACATGTATAGTTGAGATACTTCTAAGATGTTGTGAGTACATGGAGCTATCTTTATGTTGTTATAGTTGTGTTGGTTTGATGAGTTTCCAAGTGCTTTTGAGAAAAATAATAAAGAAGAGAAGTCAAAGTGATGAATGTGTTCAGAATGTTCTCTACGTTTCTCCTGTGTTGATCCTATGCTTGTGCAAATCTGAAGGTTTTCTAATGGTAATCTTATTTTGATATATCCTGAGTTCTAGCTTCTGGTGTGATGGTATGTGAAAGTTACATTCACATGTGAACTGTTCTGGCAGAGTTGGTCTTCTATGTACTGGGAGAAAGGTTTCTTCTCTACAGTCCTTCGCTTTTTGTCTCAGATCTTGCGGATCTAGGATATGTCTTTTGAAAGTGTTCTCTGGGTTTTGGAAAAGAAGTTTGAGGTTTGATAGTCTAGAAGTCATGTTTCAGTGTTGTTGTGTGTGTTTGCACAGTCTGGATAGACTGGTGGAAGGTGTTCAGTGTTTGCAGATTGTTTCACTTGTTGTGGATGTATCTAAAGTAATTTGAGATACATTCTCATGCATAATGAAGCATGTTGTGGCATCTGCATGTCATCTTCTTGTTGGGAAGCATGTACATCAATGTTCATTTGTGTTCTAATTAGGTTTGGTCGACCTAGTGTTTACACTTCATTTGAAGAATAAAATTTAATTAGGGAAGCATGTGGTTGATCTAAGACATTTTATTTTTGGTCTTGGTTAAGTATTTTTTTTTGGTCCACTCTCATTCCTTTCCATTGTGGGAATGTTGAGTTGTCAACCTAATTTGAATTTATGAAATAAAGTTTATGTGGCCGACCTTGGAGAAAGTTTCTAAGGTTGAATATGGTATAAATGCAAGTCAAATTGTGAAAGAGTTGTATGATAGTGTGATGCAAAGTGATGAAGTGAGCCACAAATCATAAGAGCATAAGTGTGTGAAAGTGTGTTAAGGCAGTAGTTCTTTATTGTGCTAGATTCCTAAAGGCAGTGAGCTGAAGGTTTCTGCAATATTCTGATCAAGGACGTGAATGTGTGTTAATTTTTGTGGTGGATCTTTTGTTCTCTTTTGTATCTATAGGCAGTGAGCCTCTGTGTTGGATAGTGAGTCCTTTTTGTAGGTAGTGAGCCTTTGTATTTGGACAATGATTCCTCTTTTGGGAAGTGAGCCCTTAGTAATGAGTCTCTGTATTTAGTTTTATAATCTTTATATTGTGAGTTAACCCTCACCGTGGTTTTTCCCTCATTGGGTTTTCCATGTAAAAATTTGGTGTTCATTGTGTTGATTTAATTTTTGTTATATGCATTTCATGATTTTACTTAATAACAAAATAGTGTGGTTGTAGAATTTATAAGTGTTGAATTTTGTGACAACTGATTCACCCACCCCCCCTCCCAGTTGTCCTATTCCTATTTAACAATTGCATCTGATAATGGCAGTCATTGCAACCGACAATGGTGATCATTGTGACCAATAATGGCAAACATTGCATCCAACAATGACAGTCACTACGACTGATAATGGTGGTCATTACGACCAATAATGGTGGAAATTGCATCCGATAATGGTGGTCATTGTAACTAATAATGGAAGACATTGTGTCTGATAATGGCGTACATTGCATCCAATAATGGCGGTTATTGCATCCAATAATGGCAAACATTGTGTTCGATAATGGAAGTCATTGCAATTGATATTGGCATAAATTGCATTTGATAATGGTGGTCATTAAGACTGATAATGGAATTCATTTGCGACTGATAATGGAGGTCATTATGACCTATAATGGAGAACATTTTCTATAATGAGGTGACTAAGAAAACCCAAGAGGCTAAATCATAATAGAAAAGGAAAGAGTTGGCATGATGGATCCTAGGCTCCCCATCAATTCATGCTTCCTATATTACTCTCTTATGGTTGAACCCTCCAAGCATAGGAGATGCATTAGGTACATGTGTGTGTCAGCCATTGTGATGTGCTAGTTAGCCATTGTGTATTTGATGAATGTTAGAGCTAATCATGTATTTGGAACTCATCATTGTGTTTATGACTTCTTTATGCTTAAAAACTATGAAAATGTTAAAAATTTTGTTTTTCAATTTTCTTGAGCTAGTTGCTTGCTTGCTTGAGCTACCTGCTTCCTTACTTGAGTTAGTTGCTTACTTGCTTGAGCTAGTTGCTTGTGTCTTGAGCTACTTGCTTTCCTACTTAAGTTGGTTTCCTACTTGCTTGAGCTACTTGGTTGAGTGCTTGAGCTATTTGCCTAATATCTTGAGTTGTGTTTGAGCTACTTGCTTGTGTTCTTGAGATACTTGTTTGCATGCTTGAGCTACTTGCTTGTCTACTTGAGCTACTTGCATATGTGCTCGAACTATTTTCCTATGTGCTTGAGCTACTTGTTTTCCTACTTGAGCTACTTTCTTGTGTGCTTGAGCCACCCGCCTGCTTGCTTGAGCTACTTGCCTACTTGGTTGAGCTACCTAGTTGTCTACTTTAATTTCTAATTTATGTATAATGATTCACAAACTCTAACTCGTAGGTTTTGAGAGTTAGGGAGGAATAGTAGAACTTCCAACCCCTATCAAAGCCAATATAATCACCATAAAGAAAAACACCTTAAATTATGATTGCTTGAGGGAAAGCAATCTTGGACGGGGAGGATTGTCATGTCCTCGAAACTGTAACCCTAAAATGTAAGTATTTAAATCCAAATAAAATAAATATCAGAAACTTAAATATACATAATTATAATTTAAATATTATTATAAGTATAATTATTGGAGATAATATTATTATTATGACTATGGAATACAATATTATAAATATTAAAATATGAATGTTAATAATTTAAATATTACCTTTATAATCTATAATAAATAAATGAATATAAAATTTGTTATTACTATCATAGTGAGTGAAGACTAATATAAAAGAAAAGAAAAAAAACCCAAAAGTGCCACGATTATATGCCAGCGATGGTATTTCATAACCCTTGGGTTAGTTCCCAAAAGGAAGCGATACAAAAGGCATGACTATTCAATGGCTGCCAATGTGGAAGGGATGCAACCCTTCATCTAGTCAATCGGATATTTAAATCCACAAGCAGCCAAAAGAAAGGCATCAAATGGGAAATAGGAAGGTAGGAGAGAGAGGAGCCAAATAAAAGAAAATTTGTATTATTCAAAAGCAGGGGAAAAGTGAGTATTATTTATTTTATGAATTTAGAAATAAGGGAATAAATTATGCCAAGAGATATATATAGATTTTAGAAAGGTAAATACAGATTTGGAGAAGACAATAAGAGGATAACATGGTATGAGTTTGAGCAGAATTTAAGGAGATATATTTAAAGGAAAAAATATGTGTATCATGCATGAGCAGATTTATGAGAACAGATATAAGTTGCAACATCTAAAATTAGAATTTATATGAGAGCAATTAAATGAATATTATAAATCAATGGAATAAGAAGATATATATATATATATATATATATATACTGAACTATAAATAAAGGATATCTTCTAATTTATCCTCTAAAAAATATTTAGAATTTAGACATAAGATAGGTATAAGTTAGCATACTGAGGATCTAAACTAGGACTCATCTTCCTTAAAACACCTGATTGGTAAAACCATAACCCGAACTACACCTATCTTGCGATTCTAGGGTAAGATTTAGGGTTTTCCAAAAAGGGGACATTAAACATTCCCTTGAGTTGAAGGAGGATATCTTCTTGGCCTTGGCTTCCTTTGACTCTGCACCCTTGTGAATCCTTCATCATCTATTATTTTTGTGTTTTGCTTCTTCTTTGGCTGAGCAGGGCTAATCTTGTTGTTTTTCATGTCTTTTATTAGCTTCTTCTCTTCCTTATATTTTTCTACTACAAAAAACTTCTTTTTGACTATAGGTACATCCTTGTTATCAAACTTTAAATCATTAAGAACTACATTTTCTTCAGCCCTGAATCTTTCATATATATTTGCAAAGGTGTCAACAAATGAGCTCTTTCCTTTCTCTAGTCCTAGGCTAGATTTTTATTTATTTTTTGGATTTTTGCATACTTATCAACTCATTCAAAATGTTTGATCCACCTTTTAATTATAGACTCTTATTGATCTGCTCATTTTCTTTCTCCAATTCCTTTCTTAAGGAAACTATTTCTACCTCAAGCTTCAAACATCTATCCATTTCATATTCTAGCTTGGACTTCATTACTTCTTCTATTGTTTTAACTTCTTCCACTTGAATTTTCAAGCTTATCACCAATTGGTTGGATTCCTCAAGATCCTAGGTTAGCTTGTCATTCTCCTTTTAAGCACACCTTTTCAATTTTTTATTTTCCCTTTTAAGATCCTCAAATTTATCTCTTAAATCATCAAGGTCTTCAAGAGAACTGATCAACTCTCCCTCAAGATCAATAACTACCTCCACTTCTTCTTCACGTGATTCCTTGGCTTGTTCATCCACACGCTCCTTGGATTCCTTGGCCATAAAAAGGAATTCTTCCTCCATTACAAGAGCCCAATCTTGTTCATCATTTGAACTGTCACTAGCATTAGATGAATTTCTTTCTTCCTGAATATACAAGATCTTTCTTTTCTTTTCAAAAATTCTCTATTTAGGATAATAAGGCTTCTTCTTTTTTCCATCTCCTTCTTTCTCAACGTTGTCTTCTTCACCATAAGGGAACTTAGATGCAAAATGTCCTATTCTACCATAGTTAAAGAATTTAAAGGGAAAATTTCCTTTATACTTGCTAGATCCTCTCTTTAATTTTCTTATGAAGTTTGCCTCTTCATGGTCTGATGTGGTGGCTACAATTTTATCATTCTTATCAGCACTATCCTTTTCCCTCCTTTCAACCTTGAATGTAGCTTCTCTCCTTGATGGCTTGGCATCTCCCATTCTCATTTCATATGTAGTGAATATGTCGTGCAACTCATCAAGAGTGAGCTTATTCACTTCTCTTCCTTCTTCAATTGTAGAGATCTTAGGATCATATCTATTTGTCATAGACCTCAACACTTTCAGGGAAATAATGTCTTATTTTATGAACTTCAAATCCTCTGATAGAGTTTACTACATGATAACCTCTTAGAAGGTAGTTTGCAATCTTCTCCTCTTCAATGATCTTTAAGCCTTCAAGTTCTTCTCTAAGTAATTGAAGCTTTTCCAACTTCACCTTGTTGTCTCCTTCATAGATATTTTTCATTTTTTTTGAAACATCATACATAGTTTGACAATGCATAACCTTTCCATGCACATAATCAGACAAATTATTTATAATGGAAAACCATGCCTTTTCATTTTTCTCAGTCCTTTCCAACAACATCAATGGAAAGAGTGGCAAGGAGAATATATTTAGTTTTAACTGACATCTAAACATCTAGTCCTAGAGATCCAAAATATCCCTTCACTAATGAACTCCACTTAGCATAATTAGTTCCATCGAACCAAGGCGGCTTGCTTGAAACTTCCTAATTTTTCATTGTGTTCAAACTAACAGAATCTACCTAAGCTGATTAAGCTTCACCTAGGGAATCTAGGGCTTTGATACCAATTTTAGGAACACAACAATCTACTAAGAGGGGGTGAATTAGTAGATCTTGAAATTTTTACCTCTCAATATATTTAGTGAAGAATAACTATGTGAATTCTTAATGTGTAGATAAAAAATTAACAAGAAAATACATTAGAGAGCATACATGCAACCAACACATAATGCCAAATGTACATGGAAAACCCAAGGATGGGAAAACCACAGTGAGAAATGTTGTAAGGACCTAGTGTCCCAATCCAACCTCACAAGATTTAAGGTTCGGTGACATGCTTTAAGGGCACCAACCCTATGGAGACACCAATCCCCTAGATTTTGGAGCAACTACTCCAAGGAAGCACCCACTCACTAGATTGAGCTTCTACCCAATTATCTGATGTCACCCACCAATCATATTTACAATGCATAATATTATAATTTTAATGAAAATTCAATGTTACAACTTATTTGCAACTACACTTACATGAATTTTGCACACTCTGCAACTCCTTTTCTTTGTATCACAACTCTCACTTTCACAACACCTTTCTTTACCACTCTACACCTTGTTTCATTTGCATCTATATCCTGCTCATCAACACATCCCTTCTTCAGTAATACACCAGATTGAATGAGTGGAACCAAAACGAAAAGCACAAAAACTAGATTAGAATTTCTAATTTTTGTTTGGTTTGGCTTATTTAGGTAAAGTGCATTCTTTCCCTACAATATCGTTCTCTACACTCTGCCACTCCTCACTCTCCTTTTTTTCACTTTTTTCACTCTCCCCTTATCAAAATTTTCACACACTCTCCACAACATAGTTATGTCTCTTTTCTTCAGTTAACCAATCAAAACTTCCTTGAGTCATACACCATTAATAGAATGTTACTGGAAGCAACAATTAGGGTTTTCATTCTTTCTTTTTTTTGAAGCATACACTCCATCGAGCCATTCCCTTATTAAATTCTATCTTAGATAATCTACTAAGATTGGTGATTAGTAAACCATAAATTGGATACACATTTAATATATTCTCTGTGCATAACATTTGAACCCATTCTTTGTTTTCTTAGCATTTTGTGCCACCGTTCTATAGCTCAAATCACCCATTAATTCTATTGGTGGGGTAGGTAGACCAATTGATTTCATTCTTCTGGTCAACTTCCAATCAAAAACCACTTCCACATACTTAACCATTTGAAACCACCATCTTTGAATTCTGACTATTGATCTTGTCACTTCACACCATGATCCAAGGTTCTCCATTCATCATCACCCTTTGAATCATCACCCTTTGAATCACTACCATTGGATGAGTCTTCCTTTAAACAAGCGTTGGTTATCTTTGTTTGTAGCATATTATTGTATCCATTTAAATCACATTGGGGTCATGCCGATGAAAAACATTCTCTTTGATAAGTTTCCTTTCACCTAAGTATCCACATCATCTCCACACAATTCACAACAAAGATGTGAATTTCCAAATTGATCGATCGATCTTCACCACTTGTCACTATACATCACCAACTATCTTCATTATTCCCTAGTTGGGTTCCACCAAGTGATTTCCATGTGTTGTCATGTTGAAGGAACAACCAAGCGGCTCCAACTGAGATTCACCTTTTGCTCCAATGAGGTCCCAAATGGGATGTCGAAGAGACCAGTCCAAGGGTCTCTTCGAAGTCCACCAATCACTTTGATGAAGATCCAATGGTATATCGAGGGGACAAAAAAATGCCTCTCTTTGAACCAACATTGTCTCGTCGATGGATCCAATTGTTCTTCATATCACCACATGTACATGGTTGATGTCATCATCACCATACCAAAGAGACATAGAACCTACTCTCTCTGAAAGCAATCTTTCACCCCGACTGCTTCACAACAAGGATGTGAAGTGAGAGATCGCCACATCGAAGGGACCGATAAAACTATCACACCGAACATACAATGTCACCTCGATGTGATCGTCAGACCTTAATACCCACTCATCACTATATCAAGGGAACTCCTCCTTGACTCCTACCTACAAAATAGAATTATGTTTGATCCCTATCACTATTAGGGTTTAAGTAATAAACCCTAGCATCACCTGAGAGAAGAAATATTTCAACTTCTAAACCTACAAGGCACATTTCTGGAAAGCTCTTGGAGACCCCATCATGAATTAGACCTTTGTTCCACCATAGTTCTCACCTTTTTACATCAATAAAAATAATATTCCAACACCTAGGGACTCCACCAATACCCAAAGTACCTCTACCTCAACACTAACCAAGAGTTAATTCAATGTTGAGTTGAAGGTAGTGACCATTCCATTTGTATGCTATCATGTAAGGTTTTGTGTAGGATGATAGGAAAATGGACAATAGTACCAACTCCAAAAAAATTCCACCACTCCAATTTTGAATCAACATCTCACCCTTAAAAACTATACATGGATCTAAAATCCTATAATTATCACCAATTGTACTCACACACACATCTTCATGGCTACTACAAAAAATTATGGCAATCTTGTGAAGTCTAAAAAATCAAATCTATAACCACCTCAGAATTGTCTCTACTATCATAAATTGGTGAGGTCTCATCAACATTCAATTTCCAAGTGCTATAGTGATAAACATGTGCACACTAATTCATGCAATCAACCATTATCATCAATGCATAGTCTAAAAATCTAATAATTAGTAGGGTAGAATAACCCTTGGGCGGGTGCAAAAATTTGGGGGGCCAAAAACTGGCGAAATTTTTTAAAAATAATTGAAAAGCCATAACATGAGTGTGTTATAACATGCTCACATTATGGCTTGGAGTGACCGACCCTAAGGATTGATCACACCAATTCTATAACATGCTCGTATTATAATGTGAGTGCATTATGAGTTGTTATATAAGAAAAAAAATTCCAAATCATTTTTAGACTATCATATTTCCTTCACCCACATCCTACAAACCCTTCCAAGGAGTGCTCACATTATGGAGACCCAAAATTCATCAATTTATTCACTGAATCTTTGCTATTTCTTCACCAAAATTTTGCCATGTCAACAAGGAGCTCCATGGAGTAAGCTTTTATTGTTATTTTTTTGTGAATTTGTTGTTAAATAGGTAGATTTAATATGTTTTTGATGATAATTTCTTTAATTTTTAGGAATTCACAATCCACTTGATTCTCCTCAAAATCCTTCTCCTCCTCATGAAAAAGTACACTAACAAAATCCTGATGAACAACCACAACAACAAGCTCCTCCAACCATCAATCAACATCCTCCTAGAACTCAACAAAGTTTAATGAGGGAAATTGAAAACAACAAAAAATAAATTGAGTTAATTTCAAGTTTGAATGATCTTATAAGTTCAACCTCGAAAAGAACCACACTTGCAAAGTCACTTCAAGATATGTTAACACATGTAGATGGAATTAGCAAGAAATTAAGTGGTTGGGAAGACAAGAGGCGGGAGTACAGAGATTTTTATGCAAATAAACTATCCTACAAACAAGTAAAAAATTACAAAATTACAAAATATGACTTGTGTTCACTATTCACTAACCCACATACAAATCAATCTCTTGACCTTACAAGCAAGAGGTTTCCTATTTATTGGTGCAACCACCAAGGGATAAAGGCCAATTTTTGGAGGAGGTGGTGGATGGTTTTTTACCATCCTCCATCCAGCAATAACCAAGTCCCCCAATACTTCTTGAGTAAACTCTACTGCAATTAGTTTGTCCTCAACAAAATCCCTAACTATTTTGATATGTGGGACTTCTAGGGGAGAGGTGGTGGGTTGGCATAGGATAGACTAGGTGTACGTCTCAATCCTCAATGGCCAGCGAGATGAGCACTCACTAGACCGACTTATGAGCACATTGATATCCCTTTCATCATGAAGGAGAGTGCTGAGGTGGATACTCTACAATCTATTAGTTCTCAAACCCAAAGTATCATTGAGCATGCAAGTCCTGCAATACAACATGAGCTAGAGGAGACTTCGAGGGGTAGGGTTCCACCCCATATTTTTGAGGCTTGTGGATCTAGCTATACATATGACCCCATAGATATTCAAGAGGCTAGTGCATAGGCTACATCTACAGTTGACTAGTTGGTGATGACAGATGCCATATTGAACGAGGCTTTTGGCCTTGATACTTAGGTAAATGTTAGCATGTTCATTGAATTGAATTTATTAAATTTAATTTTTGAAATTTAAGATTGACTAATTTGGTTTAATTATTGTAATAAAATTTTGGTTAATAGTGTTCATACTGTTTTCATTGGCTCTCCACCTCCTTTTTACTCCACAACATCTATTTCTGAGGTATGTAACTAGTAAAAAATTATAAATATTACATGTGAATAGAATTGTTATATGAATGGTATTCTAATATCTAATTTTCAATGTTGAACAGGTTAATATTGGAGATTTTACATCAACACCTCCTAGTGGTTGTGGAGTTCAAACCTTCATTTAGGCAATAGAATAAAAATTTTAACTAATGAATTGTACTTAATAGATTTGTGTAGTTTATATTCATATCATTGATTACATTGCATTGCACATCTTTCAAACTCAAAGAATTATTTCACATTGCATAACTAATAACTATATTTTGATAGATGACAAAATTTGAATTACAATATAGTTTTTTAGAAATTCAACATAAGCAGTGATGCAATTAATTCACATAGCATAACTAATAACTAGTAGTAGCTGCCAATTGCATTTTCTTGTCATTGAATTCCATGAGACCACATTATATTGAGGCATTTTTTCAAATAGTTCACTATCTTTTCTATGTTATGGATGCTAAGAAAAAATCTATCAAAGCACAATAGCAAGCAATAGCATAGAAAAGGGAATGAGTTATTTCAAAAATTGCCTCAAAGAAATGTGGTCTCATAGTGGTGTCCATTGCCATGAGACCACATTTCTTTGAGGCATTTTTCAAAAAGCTCACTGCCTTGCCTATGCTACCACATTTTCCACACATGTCTACCAAATCATTTTATCAAATAATTCACTTCCTTGCTGCTATGGATAAAATCCTAAAATAGGTACTCTCCAACAAACTATGGATGCTTGGAAAAAATTGATCAAAGTATAATAGTAAGCAATAACATAGACAATGAAATGAGTTGTTTGAAAAAATTCCTTGAAGAAATGTGGTCTCATGGTGATGGAATGCACTTCCATCACCATGAGAACACAATTCTTTGAGGCATTTTTTCAAACAACTCACTACCTTAAGAATAGATAATCCTCTTTAATCAAATCAAATCATTTTAATGTCTTGGATTTGATCCCCAAATCTAATCCCATCCTCCATCTTCATCCTTAGATTCTATTCATCCAATCCCCAAGTTCATTTCTAATCCATCATCCCAATTTCCATCCTCATCCAAAATCAATACCAATCATTCTTCCAATCAATCCTCCATCGCGTCTAACCATCTAATCTATCCTCCATCCAACCTAATCTATTCTAATCCAACTTTGATCTAGACATAGAAAGATACCATTAGAAACGTGGTCTCAAAGTACACCTTCCACCCCATTTAATGATCCTCTTCCCCTCATGATCAAAACACCTCTCCATCTTCATGTCATGATCCCCCTCCATCTCATAACCAAGACCACACTATACCATCCACCCCATCCTAACATAATAGTAGGGAGAAGGAAATGAAATTTTTGAAAAAAAATGCCTCAAATAAATGTGGTCTCATGGTGATGGAATGCCATGGAAAACAAATTTGTCATGGAATTCCATCACCATAAGACCAAATTTCCTTAAGGAATTTTTTGAATAGTTCACTACCTTCTCTATGTTACCACAATTTTTGTACATGTCTACCAAAGAATTTTATCAAATAGTTCATTTCCTTGCTATTATGGATAAAATTCTAAAATAGGTGCTTTTGAATAGGCTATGGATAGGGAAAATAGTAAGCATAATAGTAAGAAATATATAGTTCAATAAGTACTCAATTTTTTTTATTATCTCATACATTATAATCCATGACCTGCATCACTATTCTACTTTTCGTGATTGAATAATATGTTTTTTTTATTTTGAGATGATGGAAGAGGAAATGCCTCTAGATGTTAATGGGGTAATGGATCAAGGTGTATCTTCTGCAATAGACAGCTTGATGCCTCTCACAGGGGGTATGAGGTAGATTAGTAAATTTCAAATTACATTCATTGTTATAGATGTTAGTGAAAAATAAAATGATTATTGATTTGTAGTTTAATTTATATTTGGATGGTTTCTATAGGACTTGGGCATGCCACAACATGAGCATGTGAATCTTTCACTTGAGGAGAGAGATCATCTAGCAGTGGTAAGTGATTATTTTGTTAAACATATCATTTTTTATAATGTAATTTTTATATATTAATGTCTTTACTTGTTATTGTAATAGATAAATCTTAACGAGGAACTAAACCCTAGGAGGAGCAACCCTTGAGTTTAGAATAAATGAGTGTCATACGCATAACCATCCACCCGACCAATAAAGGCCACCTTTTTGTTTCATTCACTTGGAGGGAAATGAATTTTGATTGGGGTCCTTTGTTGTATGCTTATATGGAATTTTTGGACATATTTTGTATTGCATATACTTGACATTGTATGCCTAAATGGCATTCTTGTAAGCCTATATGGCTATTTTGTATATATTTTATACATATATTGATGTATGTGTGCATGGCTATTTGGTTAATCAAAATATTTTTTATTGATGGATTCCATATTTTCATTATAAATCCATGCTTCAATAGATATGTGTAGATGGTTTACTTCAAATATTTAATATCCAAGTGTTTTCCATGCACTCTTCTTTTCTATAATTGTAAATATATAATAAAGTTTGAACATTATTCCCCTATAAGATTATTGAACATTAAATCAATCATACGAATATAGTAATGCTTCATGCTTTATATCATTGAGAAAGAAATGCACCATTCCACATGTATGCTTCATGCTACCATTCACTTGTATGCTTCATGCTTCATGTATTACGTAGATAAAGAAAACAGAATAAAACTATTGAAAAGAGAAAATGGAAAGTCACAACGAAGTCTCACAAACAAAAACTCAAGGAATGCAAGTCTTATTAAAGATCATAAGGGAATTGGAATATTTGAGATTAAGAGACCACGAATAAATCTTCCCAACAACAAAATTCATAGATATTCATCCTATTTCTAAGCATGAATTTGAACCCAATAATTAGGAGAATACAACTTTAAAAGTTAAAATTGTATGCCTAAAATAGTCAATAAACAACTTCAAGAGATGTGCATGATAGAAATAGAACCAACTAAAAGTTCAAGAATTTCCTTTTCCCCAAGCATATCTAAAAAGTTTCAAATAAATCAATTTAGGTTCTCACGAATAGTGATGATATGAATTTGGTTGTGACTTTTCAAAGGTGAAAAGTTGTGACCCTTCAAATAGGAAAGACTATGAACCTTGTATAATGAAGCATGGTCACCATGCCTAGCATAGATGTGCCCACCTAGATGTGTTGGCACTAATTATTTGGCCCCACGAAGAACAAAACAAAAAGTAGTCTACCTTGCAACTTTACACTACATGCAACTGACCCATTTTTCTTCAATTGAAATCTATTCACCATGGGAAAACAACTTGGACCTATCAAAAATTGAGAGAGGTTGTTGTAGAGGGGCCCTACATGATCTCATAGCCTTAGAAAAAATGTTTCCAAGTGCCATGGTTTTTGAGTAATCACTTATTGAAGTTTGTTTCCCTTTTGTACTTTGGTTTGTTAAGAGACTTCGTTGGTAGAATGTGACTCAGACCGTTTTGGAATGTTTGAGTGCAAAAGAGGACCTTTCCTAGCATAAACCTACCCATATATGGAATAGTCAATTTGGTCATATAACAAGCATAATGAAAGTTACAACACTTTCCAACTTGTCACTACATGTAACTGACCCATTTTCCATCAACTAAAATCTATTCACCATAGGAAAATGACTTGGAGCTATCAAAAACTGAGAGAGGTTATTGTAGAGGGGCCCTACATAATCTCATAGCCTTAGATAAAATGTTTCCAAGTGCCATGGTTTTCGAGTAATCACTTGTCGAAGTTTTCTACCCTTTTGCACTTTGGTCTCTTAAGAGACTTCAATGATAGAATGTGGCTCAAACTGTTTCAGCATGTTTGGGCACAAAAGAGGACTTTTCCTAGCATAAGACCACCCATACAGGTGCATTGGAACAATTGGTTTGGTCGTATCATGAATAGAATGAAAGTTACACCACTTTCCAATTTTACACTACCTGCAACTGACCTATTTTCTATCAACTAAAACCTTTTCACCACGGGAAAACAACTTGGAGCTATCCAAAACTAAGAGATATTATTGCAGAGGGGCCCTAAATAATTAGTAACCTCAAAAATAATGTTTCCAAGTGCCATAGTTTTCAAGTAATCGGTCATCAAAGTTTACTACCCTCTTGCACTTTGGTCTCTTAAGAGACTTCGCTAGTAGAATGTGGCTTAGACTATTTTGATGTGTCTGGGTGTGAAAGAAAAAATTTCCTAGCACAAACCCACCCATACAAACATGTTGGAACATTCGCTTTGGTTGTATGATGAACAAAACGAAAGTTACACAACTTTTTAACTTGTCACTACATGCAAATGACCCATTTTCCATGAACTAAAATTGGTTCACCATGGGAAAACAACTTGGATCTATTGAAAACTGAGAGAGCTTATAGTAGAGTGCCCTACATGATCCTATAGCCTTAGACATAATTTTTCCAACTTCCATGGTTTCTGAGTAATTCCTCATCGAATTTTGCTACCCTTTTGCACTTTGATCTCTTAAGAGTCTTCGCCGATAGAATGTGGTTTATATCATTTCAACATGTTTGGGTGCAAAAATTGATCTTTCCTAGCATAAATCCACCCATACAAATGTGTTGGAATAATCGATTCAGTTGTATGACAAATAGAACAAAAGTTACATCACTTTCCAACTTTACACTACATGCAACTAACTCGTTTTCCATCAACTGAAATCTATTCACCACAGGAAAATAACATGGAGATATATAAAACTTAGAGAGGTTATTAAAGAGGGGCCCTACATGATCCCGTAGCCTTAGAATTTTTTTTTCCAACTGCCATTGTTTTTGAGTAATCACTCGTCGAAGTTTGCTACCCTTTTGCACTTTGGTCTCTTAAGAGACTTCACTAGTAGAAGGTGGCTTAGACTATTTCGATGTGCTTGGGTGTGAAAGAGCACCTTGCATAGCATAAAACCACACATACATATGTGTTGGAATAGTTGGTTTGATACTATGTGGAATAAAATGAAAGTTACACCACTTTCCAACTTTACACTACATGCAACTAACCATTTTTCCATCAACTAAATTTTTTTCACCACGGGCAAACGAATTGGAGATATCAAAAATAGAGAGAGGTTATTGTAGAGGGGGCCTATGTGATCCTATATCCTTAGAAATTTTTTTTTGAACTGCCACAATTTTGAGTAATCACTCATCAAAGTTTTCTACCCTTTTGCACTTTGGTCTCTTAAGAGACTTCGTCGGTAGAATGTGGCTCAGACTGTTTTGACATGTTTGAGTGCAAAAGAAGACCTTTCCTAGCATAAAACCACCCATATAGATATGTTTGAATAGTCGCTTCAGTCATATGATGAACAAAGAAGAATCTGGACATGCACCTTCCTCAACTTCTTGAGAGTAGGAAGAATCTCTTCATTGAATACATTATGTATCTCATTCAATTTGGTTTTCTTCTTTTTCAAGTGTTTTTAGAGCAGACTAACCTCCTTTTTGTTGATGATAAAATCTTCTTGTTGTCTTTTAATTCCTTTTCCAAGTGGTTAATTTTATTCTTCAATTGTTTTGCTTCAATTTCAACACTTCCAACTATTGCCTTTGCATCTACAACTATTGGTATAATCTTTGGAAGTGTCTTTTTCATTACCAAATGCAAATGTTTCTTTTAACAAGTTATTTATAGAACTTATCTACCTTTATTGATAAGACTTTGAGGTGTCCACCACACCGATTTTCCTTTTTTTCACTTACATTTCATATTTCTTCTTCCTTATCATCTATTTCCAATTGTATTTTCTCCATGGAAGTCTTAAGTTCAAGAATATTTGACTTTATTTGTTCATTATTCAATCTACCTATAAAGATTGGAATGATTGTAGGATATGCCCAAAATGGAAAATGTAGTAGCATAGACAAGGAAATGAGCTGTTTGAAAAAATTCCTCAAAGAAATATGGTCTCATGGTGAAGGACATCAGCATGAGACCACATTTCTTTGAGGCATTTTTTCAAACAGATCAATACCTTGTCTATGCCTTTGCTTACTATTATGCTTTGATATATTTTTTCCATGCATCCATAGTTTGGTCGAAATCACATGTTTTAGGCTTTTAGCCATAGCAACAATGGGGCCATAGAATGGGGTATGACATCTATCAAAAAATAAAGGGGGGATTTTCATCAGTGATATGGATTTAATTGCCTTAGTAGAAACATGTGAAATGTGGATGCATAATGAAGGCACATGAACTATTTGAAAAAATGCCTCAATGAGGGATGTCCTCTTGGTCAATGTGGATGCATTAACAAGGTAGTGTGCATTGTAAGAAAAAGTGCCTTAAAGAAATGGGGTCTCATGGTGATGTGCATCACCATGATGTTGGTGTGAATAAGCCTTGTACCTAGTTTATTCCTTTACTAGGGATTTAGGGGACTTAATTCACATGTTAAGTTTACTTAGGATATTAATTCTATCTTCAAGAAGTCTTAGTTGTCTTATCTATAATTTGCACTTACCTAGGTAGTTATGAGTTAGTTTTCTCATGTGATAGGATTAAGACACTTGTCATGATCTTGTATTATCCTATCTCTCATCCTTGCCTTTATAAGCAAGGCATCTGAAGCATATTTTGTATTGTATTGTATTGCATAGATCATTTGTATCATATTGCAATCCTTGTTTAGTGGAATGGTATCTTCCATTGTTGCTTCTCTCTATCTATTGTGGAGGTTATTTGGTGTTGCAGATTGATGATCTTGGGTTGATCACTTCAACATGGTATCAAAGCTTTGAATCTGGCAAGCCCCTTTCATTTTTTCATTAGAGAGTTTCCATCAAGTTTTCTATTGTGATTTGAGTTTCTTGTATCCTATATTGCATGTGTGCATTTTGGTGAGATCTAGTGATTGCAACACTTTTGGCTATAGTGGTAGTATTTTAGGCTATCCCATTGCATCTAGGAGGCTTGAGAAAGTTAGATTTGGCTTTTGTTTCACTCAATTTGGTCACCATTTGCATTTTTGGCAAAGAAGGGTTTGGAGCTTAGATCTGGTGAACAACTTTTTACAAGAGCATTTATGGAAAAAATTAAGCCTTTCATTGTGTCTGGGTGGCTGTTTCCAAGTTTTTTGTTATATAACATAGCCATATTTGGTGAAAGTTGTTTCTGGGGCAAAATTTGTTTAGCTGGAAGGTCGTATTGCCCAGCCTACACAGGTACGACGTCATCATTAAAATAATTTAAAATTTCTGCATATTTATTTTTCCCAGTGGTATTTTGTTACAAATTTTCAATATATATATATATATAATTATTTAAAGCACTGAGTGCTTGGTCATAAAAACACTTTAAGCACTGCATTCATTTGGTGGGGCCCGTGGTCCTTGGTTGCAGGCCCGCAAACTTTTGTTTGCGGCGGTCTTTAAACCAAGGCCTCCACTTAACCACTAGTGGGTGGTCTACAAAATGCTAGGAGGACGGTTCCAACTTCAGCCGCCAATGGCTTAACAAGCCACCAACATTCTTTCTAACCATTCAGAAACTGCTAACCATCTAGAGCCAGCCATTGCATGTGACTAGATCTGCACAGACTGCTAGTAGTCAAGATAACTGTCAGTGTTTTGCAGTGCTAGAACTCTCAATCACATGGGTGACCTGTGGCTAGCCACTGAGGGCTTAAGTTTTGTGCCCATATAGTGATCAACTTTGCTCCTGTTTAGCATTCAAGGTGCTTTTTTTAGGCCTTTTTTTCATTTTTGCATAACTTTTTGCCATGGTGTCAGATTCTCAAAAACGTGATATCGTCGGAAAGTTGGTTTGATGAAATTTGTAGTGGTATAGGTGATTTCTTTAGATTTTGACATTTTTTTGCTAGTTTTTTCAGCCCAAATGTACAAGTGCATTTATTGCTTGGAATTGGCATAATTTTTGCAAACGAAGTCAAAATTTGGTAAACTTTTTTTTGAAATTGCTAAGAAAATCGCAAGGAATCTATTTAGAACCTCTATTTTCAGTTGTGGAAAGCTCTTTTTTTTCTAAATTGTAAAAATTATTGTGTTATAAATGGTTGATTTGAGCTTGTCACTTGTAAATATTGCAAAAAAATTTCATTGTGATTTGCTGGGGGGTTGCAAATAGAGTTTTAATACATTTTGGGGGGTGAAAGACATAATTTAAGTGCCACATTTCCTTCTTTCTTTTGGTTTTCATGGTGGATCTAAGGAAAATTGAACCACTCACTCCACACAATTATCATACATGGAAGCTAAAAATGATTCAATTGTTACAATCTAAGGGTCTATGGCCAATGTTAGATGTTGAACAACTTGAATTCACAAGGTATTATGAAAAAATTGTCCATAGATGTAAAATGGATGAAGCAAAAGGGCTCATTGACTTACATGTATCTAATAACTTGTTGTTTCATATTTCAGAGTGAAAAATGCCTAAGAATGTTTGTGATAATCTTGAAGAATTGTATGGTAAAACAAATCATTTCAGAGCCTTGCATCTTCAAGCAGATCTACAATCACTCTCTCTAGATGCATTTCCTTCAATTCAGGATTTCCTTGCACAATTCAAGATGATTTTTTCATAGTTGAAAGGATGTGGACATGATATATCTAGTGATGAACATATCTTCTTGATTCTGTCTAAGTTGAAGGACCCTTATCAATTGTTTTCTTCTACTTTCTATTCAACTATGGATTCCATGGGGAAATATTACAAAATTCCCTCTTTTGAGTTGTTTTGTGACTGTCTTACTAGGGAGGAGGCCAAGTTGATTCAGTTGGATGCACTACCTAGTTCTAAGAATCATGCTCTAATGGCTCAATCATCCAAGGGTAAAGGAGAGAATAAGAAGAAGACCAAAGTAGAATCATCTTCAGGTAGTGATACTCCCTCGAAACTAAATTCGAAGAACAATCAAAAGTCTACTCCATCTCCTTCTTCTTCTACCTTTGGAGATTCTTCTTCCAAGTCCAAGAAAAAGAAAGGAGATCCTTGTTCATTTTGTGGAAAAACAGGGCATGATGCAACTCTTTTTTTTAATAGATTGGAAGCCTTGGAGGAAGCTATGAAGAAGCACAAGATTTTAATGGCTAAGCCTTCTTCCATGAGCAAAGGGAAAGCTCTTTCAGCACAGGCCATTCATTCATCTTCAAATAGTTGGATTCTTTATTCAGGTGCTTCACATCACATGACCAATTCACGTGATCTTCTTGATTCCATTGTTCACACTTCTACTTCTTAGATTGTAGTTGAGAACTCTTCAAAAATTCTAGTTTTGGGGACAGGCTCCATTCAGATGCTAGATGGGTGCATTTAGGATGTTCTTCTTGTTCCTAATATTTCAGCGAATCTACTTTCCATATATCAGATTTGTCATTTTGGAGATGGGAAGTCAATTGAGTTTACTCCATAGAATGTGACTATTAGATAGTTGTAGGATCCTAAGAAGGTTGTTGCTATAGGGATAGTTGATCATGAGAACCATTTATATCAATTTGATGGCTTTGAGTCTTCATCGGGTTCATGTTTTGTTGCTCATGTTAATTCAATGAGCAAGCTTTGGCATGAAAGATTTGGGCACTTGAACTACAAATATCTTCAGTAGATGCAAGCACATAACTTAATGGTTGGTCTTCCAAATATCTCTTGCATGGATGCTATTTGTCAAGGTTGTGTTCTTGGCAAGCAACATCAAGATCCTTTTCCTAAGGGTCAAGCTACACGTGCAACCACACCCCTTGAGTTGGTCCATAGTGATCTCATGTCATTCCCAACTCCTTTTTCAGGGGCTAAGTATGTGCTCACATTCATTGATGATTTTTCCCGCCAGACGTGGGTCTATTTTCTAAAGCTCAAGAGTGAATTTCTCACCAACTTCAAGACCTTCAAAATATTTGTGGAGAAGTAGTCAGGTTTTTCTCTTCGACAAATACACACAGATAATGAGGGGGAGTATGTCAATCAGGCATTTCAATATTTTTGCAGTGAGCATGGTATTCTTCATTAGCACATAGTTCCTTATACTCCTCAACAGAATGGTGTGGTGGAGAGAAAGAACAAGACTCTCAGGGAAATGGCCAATTGTATGATTTAATCTAGGTCCATGGCTCCAACATTTTGGTCTGAAGCTATCAATTGTGCCAACTGTATTTAGAACCGTATGCCCCACAAGGTAGTACAAAATATGAGCCTTAAGGAGGCTTGGTCTCATCACAAGCCTAATGTATCCTTCTTCAAAGTATTTTGTAGTGAGGCTTGGGCATTCATTTCGGATGGTTGGCGTAAATCAATGGAGAGGAAGAGTTAGCGGTACATCTTTGTTGGTTATTGTGAGGATGTGAAGGCATACATATTGTTTGATCCTGACACATGGGAGGTTCATTTCTGATGTGATGTTTAGTTTGTTGAGTCCTTCACCTAGTTAGATCCTCCTTCAATTTCTTTTCATCACAACCTACTCAATATTCTTTAGTTGATGATGCTTTGCTACTTGAGGAATATTTTGATGATGGTCTTGATGCACCTCCTCCTTAGTTAGCCACTAGGACACAATGGGCTAGAGTTACTCTTGAGGAGGTTGGTCCTCTTGTTGGTGATCCCATAGACACTCACCACACTCATTCTCAAACTTCAAGAATTAGTATTTTGAGTCATTCTATTTCAGATGATCCTCAAAAGTTTTCAGATGCTTCAGATATTCAAGAGTGGGATAGTGCTATGGCTGATGAGTATTCTTCTTTGATGAGGAATCACACTTGGGATCTTGTGCCTCTTCCTAAGGGAAGAAAGTTGGTTCGGTGCAAGTGGGTATATTGTACGAAGTATGCAACAAATGGTTATATTGAAAAGTACAAGGCTTGTCTTGTTGCAAAGAGTTTCTCTTAGGTTGAAGGGATTGACTATTTTGAGACCTTTTCTCCTATTGCAAAGATGGATTCTATTCGCCTTGTCCTTGCTATAGCTGCATCACAGGAATGGTTAGTGTATCAGATGGATGTGAAGAGTGCCTTCTTGCATGGGGATCTTCATGAGGAGATCTATATGGAGCAGCCACTAGATTTTGTGTGGGACCCTTCACTTGTTTGTAGACTTTGACATTCATTGTATGGTATCAAACAGGCCCTGTGGGCTTGGTATGGGAATATGGATAGTTTCTTGATTGCTTTTGGCTACACTTGCTGCCATTCTGATCCCATAGTTTATACTCAAGGCATGGAGAAGATCTACTCATACTTTTTCTCTACATGGATGATTTGATTCTCATAGGGAGTTCTACTTCCATGATTCAGAGTACACATCAAGCATTGATGGAGCGATTTGATATGACTGGCCTTGGTATTTTGCATTACTTCCTTGGTCTTCAGATTCATAAGACTTCTGAGGGGATCTTCATTTTCTAGTAGAAGTATTTTCTTGATTTGCTTCAGAGATTTGGCATGGCTGATTGCAAGCCTGCCCCTACTCCATTCCAATCAGGTGTTGTATTGTCTACCAGTTGCTCTAATCCTACAATTGATCCTACCTTTTATCGGTAGTTGATTGGCAGTCTTTTGTACTTGACACATAGTCATCTTGATATTTCCTTTGTGGTTGGACTTGTCTCTCACTTCTCATAGGAGCCTCATGAGGTTCATTGGAAGGCCACCAAACGTATCTTGAGATACCTTTAGGGCACTACTCATTTTGAAATTCACTACACATCAAATGCATCTTAGATAGTGGGCTTCACTGACTCAGATTGGGATGGTGATTTCAATGATCAAAAGTCTACTTTTGGCTTTGTATTTTGTCTTGGTTCTAGTCTGATTAAATGGTCATGCAAGAAGTAGACTGCTATTGCATTATCATCGATAGAGGCTGAGTATCGAGATGCAATTTTGGCTAGTGAGGAGGTTTTGTGGCTTCATCAGTTGATGACTAAGTTTGGATTTCCTTCCACTCATCCCACTACACTTTGGTGTAACAATCAAAGTGCCATTCATATCTCTTGCAACCTAGTGGAACATCAATGTACCAAGCATATTGAGATCCACATGCACCTCATTAGGTAGCTCATCCAGGATGGTGTTCTTAGCTTAGAGTATTTTCCTACAGATCAACAGGTTGCATACATCTTCACTAAAGCTTTGGAATCACCTTGTTATCTTAAGTTGCAATCGATGCTTGGGGTGAAGGAATTTGTCCTTAGGGGGTCTTGAGGAGTCCTCCTTCCTTCTTCATTTTTTATTTTTCTTTCTAGCTTTTTCTCTCTTTTGGAGAGGATTTTTCTCCCATAGGGTTTTTCTCCTTTTCTCCACTTGTGATATTTTTTTCTATTTTGTACATGGGTACCTCATTAGGCCTTGTTTTCGGGACCCATCTTTTTCATCTTTTGCATTTTGCATTGGTTTGTTCCTCCCTAAGTTGCACTAAAGGGGGGGGGTGTTGGTGTGAATAAGTCTTGTACCTAGTTTATTCCCTTACTAGGGACTTAGGGGACTTAATTCACATGTTAAGTTTACTTAGGATATTAGTTATATCTTTTAGAAGTCTTAGTTGTCTTATCTAAAATTTACACTTACCTAGGTAGTTATGAGTTAGTTGTCTCATGTGATAGGATTAAGACACTTGTCATGATCCTGTCTTATCCTCTCTCTCATCCTTGCCTTTATAAGCAAGGCATATCAAGCATATTTTGCATTGTATTGTATTTCATAGATCATTTGTATCATATTGCAATCCTTGTTTGGTGGAATGGCATCTTCCATTGTTGCTTCTCTCTATCTCTTGTGGAGGCTATTTAGTGTTGTAGATTGAAGATCTTGGGTTGATCACTTCAACACATGAGACCCCATTTCTTTGAGGCACTTTTTCTTAAAATGTGCACAACCTTGTCAATGCATCCATATTGACAAGGTATTGAGCTCACTACCTTACCAATGCTACCAGATTGACACGGTAGTGATCTATTTAAAAAAATGCCTCAAAGAAATGGGGTGTCATGGTGATATACATCGCCATGACACCTCATTTCTTTGAGGAATTTTTTCTTACAATACTCACTACCTTGTCAATGCATCCACATTGACAAGGTATTGAGTTGTTTGAAAAAATGCCTTAAATAAATGGAGTCTCATGGTGATATACATCACCATGACACCCTATTTCTTTGAGGCATTTTTTCAAATAGCTCACCACCTTGTCATTGCTACCTTGTACAAAAACTAATAAAAGGACAATATGAGAACAATATAGTCAAAGTTAGAGTTTAGATTTTTAATGAAAAACAATGCATTTACACATTACTAAATTTAGGACATTAATTAAAATGGTATAAAATGTAAGAGGAAAGGGCACAAACATACATTTTTTAAGAGATCAATCAAACTAATTTTTTAAAGGATGTATTGCTAGTGGTTAATCATTGAGTAAAAATATTCATTTTCACAAGGGTATGCTAGAATAAATAGGATGAATGATAGAATGAGGTGATGAATAAAAAATCATTGAAAATTGACTACTTAATCAAGTGTACCAACTTCTATTGAGTCAAATAATGAACTGACAACCAATGAATTAATAGAAAATTCACCTATCTATAAGTGGGGTTAGAAGCAATATTGTTTGAAATATTGAATAGAAGGTAGCGAGTTATTTGGAAAATTTCCTCTAAGAAATGGGGTCTCATGGTGATGTACATCACCATGAGACCCCAATTCTTTGAGGAATTTTTTCTTACAATGCTCATTACCTTATCAATGTGGTAGTAATGACAAGGTAATGAGTTTTTCTATGCTACCACATTAACAATGTAGTGAGCTTGTCAATGCTCACTACCTTGTCTATGCTATGCATTGAACCAAAACATATGTAAAAACTTGGAACCAAAACATATTTAAACTTGAAATATAAAAATGAAAGGTCTAACTATCAACTAATCTTGATGTGCATACTTACAAATTAATCCAATGAACCATTTGGGTCTTCTCTACTCTTTATTGTGTCAAGCATTGCCTCATGGTCAAACTCATGCACCTTCTATGAGGTCTTTTTCAAAGGTCTACCCCCATATTTGATCAAATGAACATTGGATGCCACGACAGTGTTTGAGTAATGAAGAATCTTCCAATGTGTGTCAAAGTCCTAAAACAACTAAACAGTAACACTCTTATGTGGGTACCTTCTAAGCCATGTTATAGTAACAACAATTGAGCTTTTAGGGTATTTGATGTTTTCTCCATCTATAACTAGGGTCTCCAATTTCTTTTTGGCTTGAACACAACAACACAAGTAATAATCCATTCCATCTTCATTGCCTTCATCTATAATAACTACATAAACATGTCCTACATTAATATGTGCAGAAAATTAGATGAAATTAGTCAACATTACAAATACACTACAAAGTAAGATAACAATAGGAATTTCAAAAGCTATGCAAGTAGATATATTACTTGGTTGATCTAGATCTGATATGTGGTCAAAATAAACCGATGATTCCATTAGTGTTAGTTCCAATTATATTGGGGGTCGATACATGTGAAGAGGGCTAAGATAACTTAACCACCATTCGTCAACCCACTCCTTTGACTCACACTCATTCTAGGCTTGAATTGTACATGAAGAAAAAAATCATTCCATCTTCCACATATGGATACTCCATGAACCTACATTTGAGCTAAGGAAAGAGTGTATCTTACTTGATCTTGTCAGTGTACAACAATCCTCATATGGTACAATGTTAGTATCATCTATCAACTAAAAAAATCTATGAACTGAACACTTACCTTCATTACCTGGACCCATCGAAGAATTACACCACTTGACGATTGATTTCACATCCATCAACTTTTTATTGTCTTTATACTTTAACTCTTCTTGTGCTAATGCTCTTTTGATACATGCTCCTACACCATCATGCTCCCCCTTTCCATGTCAAGCCTCACAAAAGTTCCACATATATTGAACACCTGTAATAACATGCATCCTACTCAACCAATAGAACATTTATGAGTTCTTGAATTGTGATGCACAGTTATCTAACCATATTATATGTTGATTGTATGTTATGCCCCTCCTATTCAAATCATTGTAGAATAATTGAAAGAAACCTTGCACGATTTTTGTAGAATGTGTACGATCATCACTAATATAAAAGTGGTACTCCATCAATACCTTCTTGTTATCCTTTGTACTATCAGCTGCATAAATGAATGTTATGTGCAAAAATATAGAAACCTGTGTGGAGTTGTAATATTGTGATTGGACCTCACGATGTGGCTGTAGAGTGTAGTTCTCTACAAATTTGACCAATGAAACAATGCTACCAAGTGGAAAGGTGTCCTTGCATAACTTGAATTGCAACTCCAACCATCGAGCTCTATGGGTATGCCTTGCTTACTCATACACTATATTGTCACAAAATGTATACATAAATTGATACACTGGAATATTTTGAATAACCAAACCACACCTTTTTGATTGATTACCATCTTTTGTATTGTAGGCCACTATTTTATACTTTTCTAACTCTAGTAGTTCATTTCCAACCACATGTGTGCCTTCCATATGTTCACATATTGGCATATGTTGCAAGCCACCACAATGCTGACATGTGCCATCCAAGCAAAATTTTATATTGAATATTGGACCTTCCTCTCATTCACATAATTTTTTTGATAAGAAGTCTCTTGAAGATGTTGGTGGGGCATGTATGCCACAATCCTGCAAAAAATTGCTAGTATGCAAATCTAAACATATAGAATGATAAACATCAAAATGGTTAGAATATTCAATATTTAATCTAAAACAATAAGTAGTGTATGTGTGATTTATCTTGACATAAAAAGGTTTAAGCATTTCAAAATATATTTGATAAATTTTGATTTGAGGATACTCTAGAAATTTACAAATTTTTTTTTTTTGTATCCAAAAAATGCTTTGGATGTGGCTCACAATTTTAACTACTGATTCTCCTTCTTACCTCATCCCTTTAATTCAAAGACACCATTGTATTATTCTTCAAAAAGTCTTCAATTAGTGATCTCAATGCTTCAACAACTAGTTTATCTTTTCATGGTAGTCTCCTCGAGAATTCCCATAATTCAGTGGAATCAGTGTCCTCAATTCTTTGGTGTCTTTGAATGGATCTTGATAAATTTTTTCTAGTAATTCTCAATTTTTGACTCATCTTTCTAATGAGATGATATTTCCTCATTTGATTACTTACTATTGTCAATGTAATGAATCGTCATGTGATATTACTATATTTTGAGGATGAGGTCTTACCCACACTCTCATATGCATCAATTAGATTCTTCACAATAGTTTTTTCACTTGAAGCATCTGATGTTCTCAACCCAAGAATCTTCATGATGGGTGTATACTTTATACTTCACATCATTTCAACAAATATTTGACATCTTGCAGTCTCATTTAACTTTTCAAAGAACACTCTCCAAATCCTATGAGAATATCTTCTGCAAGTGCATTCTGGAATATTACCTTCCATTGGATGCAAAATATTCTCATCAATATGGGTATGCGTAGGATCATGATGGGCCAAAAAGTGGCAATATGATGGGTATGTGGCTGGCGACTACTTTTTTACCCAAAATTGATGAAATGAAAAAGGGTTTTTAAAGGAGATTTTAAACTTTCCACTGATATAAATTATGCTTTACTTTGAATTTAATAAGTAATTATTATTGATTTTCTATTCAAATTATGACTAAAGTCCTAATTGATAGGCTAATTGAAAAACATCTATAGCTTTCACATGGTATCACATTTTTTGAATCTAAAACATGCATCACATTCTATGCTTCACATATTATAGGATTAAAAAAAGAAAAATTGAATTTCATGAAGTTTTGACCAAGTTAAGGTGTTCAAACATATGAGTTTTTATATTTTTTAAAAATTTGTAATAAAAAATTCATAATTAATTATTTACTTGGAAAAAAATTACAAAAAAATATGCATCACATTAGGGCATGAGTCCTCTACTTATATCTAAAATCTTATAAAAAAATATTATCATTTATTGTGGTTAGGGGGGTCAGACAGACACCTACTTATTTTTCCTTGAAATTTAAGTACCACTGCATTGAAATTTAAAATTTTCACCAAATAGATTTTTTTTTAAACAAACCTAGTAGTTTAGAAACTACATTCAATTTTCTACAAATTCTATTCTTACATATTTTTGAAATAATATAGATAACTTATTCAAATTTTTACATCAAGTTTCCTAACTCTAATTTTTCTAAATTTTTTGCCACTTAAGGGCCTATTTTTTCCATGATGATCCTGCACATACCCATATTAATCCACAACTTTGGCTTTCTATGCAAAATTCTACGTGGCATTCTGAAAAGTAAATTTATCTCAACATTAGGAATTTCATCAATATTTAAATGAGATGGGCTAGATGGCGTACTTTGATCAAGGATGGAATAGATGTACCTTGAGGTTGAGATGGGAATGATGGCATACCTCCTTCCTCAAATGTGAGTGATTATGTACTATCAACTTGAGATGTGGTAGATGGTGTCCCTCCATATTCACTTGTGGTAGAGGGTGTGTCTCCAATTATAGTATTCAAAGCTCTCTTAGCATGAAGGTTTTGCATTTGTTCCCTTTGTGCCACCAATTCCATATCTCTTCTTGATGGTTGATGTTCCTCTTCAATTGGCATGTCTTCGTCAATTGTTTCCAATTTCTTCTTCTCACAATGTTCCCTTATAAATGTGTTTTTCTTTGCATTCTTAGCTTCTATCTCTTCTTGTGTTGGTTTAATCCTTGATCGTTTCCTCAACATGATGGATAATTATATTTGTAGCATGATAAAGAGACAAATTTTAGTTCCTAAAGTGTGAATCCATAAAAATAAATGAAATATGTCATTCAACCCTTCATACAAAATACTTATAATCATCCTGTAGAAGAGTAAATGTCACTCAACCATGATGAATGAACAAGTGCAATAAGAACACAAGGAAAATGGAAAGCTTTTTTTTTTAAGTATTTCTAGCATAGACAAATCTCACATGAATTTTTTGATGGAATGCCTTAAAGAAATGTGGTCTCATGGAATGCCATGATTGCAAGATAGGCACAAAATGGATTTTAAAAAAAAATTACAAACTTTCAAGGAAATACAATTGTCTTGAAAATAAATCCAAATTTCAAAACTTTTGTTAACATCTAAACTTTGAAACAAGGTATGAGGATCAATCAAAACATTGAAAGAAAGGGAGATTTTTGTCAAATGTTATAACTGCAACTCCCTTTGTAGCAATGCATGAGAAGTGTGGAAGCATGGACAAGGCATGTGAATTGTTTGAAAAAAAAAAATAGTAGACATGTATGCAAAATGTTGTAGCATAGACAAGGTAGTGAGTGAGCTCACTAGCTTGTCAATGCGGTAGAATTGACAAGGTAGTGAGTTGTTTGAAAAAATGCCTCATAGAAATGAGGTCTCACTATGAGACCCCAATTCTATGGGACATTTTTTCAAACAACTCACTACCTTGTCTATGCTACCACATTTTGCATACATGTCTACCAAAAAAATTTATCAAAAAATTCACATGCCTTATCCATGCTTCCATTTTGTTCCTATATTGCAATCATGGCATTCCATGAGATCACATTTATTTAAGGCATTCCATCAAAAAATTCATGTGAGCTTTGTCTGATTTGATGTTAGGATCTAAGATATTGCACATGAATAATAACTTTTACAACAATTAAACTGAAGGTCTTTAAAATGTAATTTCATAATTAAAAATGTTTAAAAAAACATTCAATGATTACACAACCAAATTAAAGTGATGAAAATAATAGAAGAGAGAAAGAAGATAGAAGAAAAAAAACAAGTTGATAATGGAGTTCGCCAATATGGCTACATCTCTGGGTCCCTCTCAAAAGATTGACCGATCCTCAATTATGCTCCAAACAGATTACAAGGCTTCAACTGACAAAGTGTCGAGTCTTCTAGTTACAAAGAGTCATAAATTTCTTCTCCTTCAAGTGCAGCAGTATGACACTTCGATGCACAAAGTTGAACATTCTTCTTCCAAAATAATCCTCTCATCACTCACCACTTACCTCCTCAAAGTCATAAACTACCCCCCTTTTATAATTTTTTTTTCCTTATATGATCATTAACCATATGATTTGAAAAATCAAGCCTATCTCCCCTTTACAGGTAAATATCTTTAACAATCCCCCTATTTCCAAATAAAATTCACTAATAATCTTCCTAAACCCTTTAAAATATCACTTAATAATCTTTACATCTATTTTAAATATAATTTAAACCCTTTAATCATATCATGTAATTGGGATTTTTAATATTCTAAGGGTTTAAGTCCCTAATTGTACGGGTTACTATTTATTTATGGGAAAATCAGCTTATTAAAGTCTTTAAAATTTAACAACGCTAGCATAAAACTCAACACCATTGATGGTGTGATGGTTGTGCACCCTTTTAGGGGCAAGGAGGTCGGGTGGTCGACCCTCTCCCCTCTATTTTTAAAAGGTAATTTGAAACTATTATCAAACAAAAACAAACCGAGTTCACACAGATGATAGAGCATAATGTTTGGTGCAACGATAGAAGCAAGTGTTGGGGATCAGGTGGTTATGGGTTGGAATCCCCTCCAAATTTTTTGGTAAATACAACCAATCGACCACCCAAGACCCAAAGAAGTGTAGGAGGGGTGCCATGTAGGGGAAATATGGCAACCCAACATTGGGCCACATGGCACAATTTTATTCGCTAGTTGGTGACACATGTCACTATATGATTCACCCAACTCGACAATTAGATGTTGATTTGGTTGTTGATTGGGATGCCACGTGTCATGTGTTGGTTTGTCCATGTCACTATATGGTTGTTGACTATGTTGCCACATCATCGACACATGTACTTGCCACATCATGAACATACTACCATGTGTCAGCTTCTCATTGGTCCACATCATTAGACCCTACCACGTCAACATGTTGATGTCATCATTGCATAGTCAAGTAGGCATAGTCAACCTTCAACTTTGACTAGCCATATCTTCGTCGTATGAGCTCCATTTTCAATGAAATGAGCGGCCTTGGGATCGTGGCGACGAGCTCTTCATTTTATGCCAATTTCAATGAATTCCAAGATCAATTTTTTCACCTTTTCTGACTGGCCCTTGGTACCCAACTTTGATTGGGATGCCATGTGTCGCATGTTGGTTTTTCCATGTCACTGTATGATTACTGACTGTATTGCCATGTAATCGACACTTGTACCTACCATGTCATGAACATACTAACATTTTTTAGCTTCCCATTGTTACACATCATTAAACCCTGCCACGTCAACATGTTGATGTCATCATTGTACAGTCAAGTAGGCATGGTTAACTCTCAACTTTGGCTGGCCATATCTTTTCCTTACGAACTTCATTTTTGAAAAAAGGAGTGGCATTGGAATCATGGAAACAATCTCTTCATTTTGATGCCAATTTTAATGAATTCCAAGATAATCAATTTTTTTCCTTTCTGACTGGCCCTTGGTACCTTGTTTGACCCAACTTTGACTGAGCATAACTTGGGCATACAAGCTCCTATTGGCTCCATTCAAGTTGCGTTGGGTTTAGTTTTTTGAGCACTTTGACATGGTGGAAATTTCTATAGCATGTGGAACACTTCTAATTCTAATAACATGTATCCACCTAGATCATTGTCTATGCTAGAAATACTTCAAAAAATTAGCTTTGTCTACTAAGGAAATTGCAACCTTAACACTCATGAAAATCCCCCCCTTTTATGTTTTGATAGATGGCATACCCCATTCCAAGGTCCACATTGACAAGGTAGTGAGCTGTTTGAAAAAATACCTCATGAAAATGGGGTCTCACAGTGATGTGCCTCACTATGAGATCCCATTTCTATGAGGCATTTTTTCAAACAACTCACTACCTTGTAATGGGGACCTTGGAATGGGGTATGACATCTATCAAAACATAAAAGGGGGGATTTTCATGAGTTTTATGGTTGCAATTTCCTTAGTAGACACATACGAAATATGGATTCATAGACAAGGTACATAAAATATTTGACAAAATGCCTTAATGAGATATGTCCTCATGGACTACAATGATTGCAGGATATGCACAAAATGGAAAATGTATGAAATATTTGGTATCACAAACAAGGGAATGAGTTGTTTGAAAAAATGCCTCAAAGAAATGTGGTCTCATGGTGATGTCCATCACTATGATACCACATTTCTTTGAGGAATTTTTTTGAACAACTCATTGCCTTGTCTAACATGTTTGATAAAATTCTTTGGTAGACATGTATTGAAAATGTGGTACATAGACAAGGTAGTGAGCTATTTAAAAAAGTGACTCAAATAAATATGGTCTCATGGTGATGGAATGACATTCCATCACCATGAGACCACATTTCTTTGAGGCATTTTTTCAAATAGCTCATTTGCTTGTCTAACATGTTTGATAAAATACTTTGGTAGACATGTATATACAAGGTACATGAACTATTTGACAAAATGCCTCAATGTGATATGTCCTCATGGACTACAATGATTGCGGGATATGCAAAAAATGGATTTGTTGAAAATCTTTTATAAAATTTCAAGCAAATGTAATTTCCAGGTGTAAAACCAAATTCCAAAGCATTTTCCAACATCCCCCATGCCTATAACAAAATGGAAGCTTTGGACAGGGGTATATGGAATGAGAAATGATGTATTATATTCCATAGTTATAACTACTATTATAAATGTGTATACAAAATGGGGAAGCATGCACAAGGTAGGTCAATTGTTTAACAAAATAACTCAAAGAGATGTGGTTTAAAATGTAATTGGCAAGTGTAAACAATTGTGTAGTTTAAAATGTCTCAAGAGGGGCTAAGGGTGTAATGAAAAACAAACAATTTGATGAACATGGAATATGCATAATAAAAGAATCAAAGCATTGTATTAAGCATGTATGATAAGGCATGATAAAGAAACATAATAGAATTAAGGAAAATGTAAAGAAAATGTGTAAAGACTTGACATACCTAAAAAATAGATATTCAAATGGAGGAACTACCCAATTATGTAGTCTTTTTTCTTCTTGAATCAAACTCCTCAACAATTTGAGCTTTTCACAAGCTTTCTTCCTTTTCAACGTTCAATTGTATATCACACAAATATAATTACTAACAACAATACAAATAACCAATGTGAAATGTTAAATTCCTATAATTCAATCACAATTAACATTGCAACACTACAAAAATTGAGTCTTGAATTGATATATCAAATTTGATGTGAAAAATCTATTATTTCTTCCTTCCTAAGTTGGAAAACCATAAAAAGGTGGTGGAAAGTTCATGCAAAGGTGGTAGAATGTGAAAAAATTGCATGTGAACTTCCCAACAACATCAAAAAGCTCTTTTTTGTTGAAACATGTGGATAACCAGGAGAATAATAGAGCATGTGGGTCTAGATCATGAGTGTGCTTACTATTTTTACCATTTTTAGAGCAAGCCAAAACACGCTCATGTTATAACCTGAGCACATTTTTTCTTGCTATAAAAAATAGGTATATCTCAACTTCTTCAAAACATGCTCACATTATAAAAATGTTGATTTTATAATAGTTTCCTCTCTCTCTTCTTAGCCATCCATCCCTCCTTAGCCATCTATTTCTCACTTAACCCTAAACCCTATCCCTAAGCCCTCAACCCTAGACACTATGCCTTAAAACCTAATCCCTCAACCCTCTACCCTTAAACCCTTAATACCTCAACCATTAAACCATAAACCCTAATCTCTCTCTCCATCCCCCTCTCTCTCTCTCTAACTCACTCCCGCTATCTCTCTCCCACTCCCTCTCTCTCACTGCCTCTCTCTTACACTCTCTCTCTCCCACTCCCTCTCTCTCCCTATCTCTCAAGTATCTCCCTCTATCACCCTACATAGGTAACTCACTCTCTCTCTCTCACTCCATCTCTCTCCCACTCCCTCTCTATCCCTATCTCTCAAGTATCTCCCTTTGGCACCCTACCTAGGTAACTCTCTCTCTCTCTCTCTATCCCCCCCCCTCTTTATCCCTCCCACCCTAACTAGATAAATCCTTCTCACTCCAAACCCCCCTTTCTCTCTCTATCCCTCCCACCCTACCTAGCAAAGTCCCTCTCACTCCAACCCTCTCTCTCTCTCTAGCTCTCACTCCAACCCCCTCTCTCTTAGGTTTATCCCTCCCACACCCTCTCCCTCTTTTAGGTCTCTCTC
>VDFB02271358.1:40454235-40518365 GCA_007258455.2 Sequoia sempervirens
TTTGCATCTAGAGGAGTTGAGACACCAAGTGTCTTATAATAGTGGTCATTGTGACCGATAATCGTGGAAATTATGTCTGATAATTGCAGTCATTGAGACCGATAATGGAAGACATTTCATCTGATAATGGTGGTCATTACAATTGATAATGGTGAAAATTGTGACAACACAAAGACTTCTTTTGAGTTATGGACTAGTAAGACTCCTACTGTGAAATACTTCAAGGTATTTGGAAGTAGATGTTACATTAAAAAAGATGATGAATCTGTTAAAACTGATAAGAGTAAATACAAATCTATGATTGGTGGACTGTTGTATCTTATTGCTACCAAACTAGATATTATGCATGTAGTATGTCTAGTTTCCAGATTTCAAGTAGATCCTAGAGTGGCACATGCTACAACTATAAAGAGGATATTTAGATATCTTAAAGGTACACCAGATTATGGCTTATGGTATTCTAAGGGTGCTAACTTCACCTTGAGTGCTTATATCGATGTAGAATGGGCTGGTTGTGTGGACGACCAAAAGAGTACCAGTGGTGGTGCTTTCTTTCTTTGTGAAAGATTGGTTTCTGAGTTGAGTAAGAAATAAGACTAGGTTTCTTTATCCACTATAGAGGTAGGATATATTGCTGCAACATCCTACTGCACACAGGTTTTGTGGATGAAGCAAAATCTAAAAGACATTGGAGTAATATGTGATGAGCCTATTCCTATTTTATGTGACAACACAAGTGCTATAAATATTTCAAAGAATCTAGTTATGCATTCAAGAACAAAACACATATCTATCAAATATCATTTCTTGAGAGAAAAGGTACTGGAGAATGAAGTCAGATTGGAGTATGTGACAACAAAGGAATAAATTGTAGATATACTTACTAAGGATCTTCTGAAGGATACTTTTGAGCATCTTAGGGAGATGTTGGGGGTCATTGGCCCTCTGAACTAGGTGCACATGGAGGTGCATCAGTCTAGTGAATTCATAGATTCTTCATTTATCTGTACTAATAAATGTTCCTACTTCATAGGAGGAGTAGATAAGTTTTTCATTGTTGTAGTATCAATGCACTCCTAAGAGGGTGTGATCAAAGTTTTTGGTCTTTTCCATTGATGTCAAATGGGGAGAGAAAGTCATGTGAAAAATAGTTGTAGAGGAAGAGAAGGTGTTCTCCTAGGATATTGTGAAGGATGTTGTCTTTGATGGTTTTTCACACCATGTGTTGCCATCAATGACAAAAGGGGAGATTGTTGCAAGTATGAGCATGTTTGGTGGTGTTGTAATTATGTTGTCATTAATGTCAACATAGTTCTATATGTTGTAAATTGTGCATGTATAGTTGAGATACTTCTGAGATGTTGTGAGTACATGGAGCTATCTTTATGTTGTTATAGTTGTGTTGGTTTGATGTGTTTCCAAGTGATTTTGAGAAAAATAATAAAGAAGAGAAGTCAAAGTGATGAATGTGTTCAGAATGTTCTCTACGTTTCTCCTGTGTTGATCCTATGCTTGTGCAAATCTAAAGGTTTTCTAATGGTAATCTTATTTTGATATATCCTGAGTTCTAGCTTCTGGTGTGATGGTATGTGAAAGTTACATTCACTAACATGTGAACTATTCTGGCAGAGTTGGTCTTCTATGTATTGGGAGAAAGGTTTCTTCTCTATAGTCCTTCGCTTTTTGTCTTAGATCTTTCGGATCTAGAATATGTCTTTTGAAAGTGTTCTCTAGGTTCTAGAAAAGAAGTTTGAGGTTTGATAGTCTAGAAGTCATGTTTAAGTGTTGTTGTGTGTGTTTGCATAGTTTGGATAGACTAGTGGAAGGTGTTCAGTGTTTGTAGATTGTTTCACTTGTTGTGGATGTATCTAAAGTAATTTGAGATACATTCTCATGCATAATGAAGCGTGTTGTGGCACCTGCATGTCATCTTCTTGTTGGGAAGCATGTACATCAATGTTCATTTGTGTTCTAATTAGGTTTGGTCGACCTAGTGTTTACACTTCATTTGAAGAATAAAATTTAATTAGGGAAGCATGTGGTTGATCTAAGACATTTTATTGTTGGTCTTGGTTAAGTATTTTTTTTTGGTCCACTCTCATTCCTTTCCATTGTGGGAATGTTGAGTTGTCAACCTAATTATAATTTATGAAATAAAGTTTATGTGGCTGACCTTGGAGAAAGTTTCTAAGGTTGAATATGGTATAAATGCAAGTCAAATTGTGAAAGAGTTGTATGATAGTGTGATGCAAAGTGATGAAGTGAGCCACAAATCATAAGAGCATAAGTGTGTAAAAGTGTGTTAAGGTAGTAGTTCTTTATTGTGCTAGATTCCTAAAGGCAGTGAGTTGAAGGTTTCTGCAATATTCTGATCAAGGATGTGAATGTGTGTTAATTTTTGTGGTGGATCTTTTGTTCTCTTTTGTATCTGTAGGTAGTGAGCCTCCATGTTGGACAGTGATTCCTTTTTGTAGGTAGTGAGCCTTTGTATTTGGACAATGATTCCTCTTTTGGGAAGTGAGACCTTAGCAATGAGCCTCTGTATTTAGTTTTATAATCTTTATATTGTGAGTTAACCCTCACCGTGGTTTTTCCCTCATTGGGTTTTCCATGTAAAAATCTAGTGTTCATTGTGTTGATTTAATTTTTGTTATATGTGTTTCATGCTTTTACTTAATAACAAAATAGTGTGGTTGTAGAATTTATAAGTGTTGAATTTTTTAAGTTTGAATTTTGTGACAACTGATTCACCCACCCCCCCTCTCAATTGTCCTATGCCTATTTAACAATTGCATCTAATAATGGTAGTCATTGCAACCAACAATGGTGATCATTGTGACCAATAATGGAAAACATTGCATCCAACAATGGCGGTCACTACAACCGATAATGGTGGTCATTACGACCAATAATGGTGGAAATTACATCCGATAATGGTGGTCATTATGACTAATAATGGAAGACATTGTGTCTGATAATAGCGTACATTGCATCCAATAATGGTAGTTATTGCATCCAATAATGGCAAACATTGTGTTTGATAATGGAAGTCATTGCAATTGATATTGGCATAAATTGCATTTGATAATGGTGGTCATTAAGACTGATAATGGAATTCATTTGCGACTGATAATGGAGGTCATTACAACCTATAATGGAGAACATTTTCTATAATGGGGTGACTAAGAAAACCCAAGAGGATAAATCATAATAGAAAAGGAAAGAGTTGGCATGATGGATCCTAGGCTCCCCATCAATTCATGCTTCCTATATTACTCTCTTATGGTTGAACCCTCCAAGGATAGGAGATGCATTAGGTACATGTGTGTGTCAGCCATTGTGATGTGCTAGTTCGCCATTGTGTATTTGATGAATGTTAGAGCTAATCATGTATTTGGAACTCATCATTGTGTTTATGACTACTTTATGCTTAAAAACTATGAAAATGTTAAAAATTTTGTTTTTCAATTTGCTTGAGCTAGTTGCTTTCTTGCTTGAGCTACCTGCTTCCTTACTTGAGTTAGTTGCTTACTTGCTTGAGCTAGTTGCTTGTGTCTTGAGCTACTTGCTTTCCTACTTAAGTTGGTTTCCTACTTGCTTGAGATGGTTTCTTGTGTGCTTGAGCTACTTGGTTGAGTGCTTGAGCTATTTTCCTAATTTCTTGAGTTGTGTTTGAGCTACTTGCTTGTGTTCTTGAGATACTTGTTTGCATGCTTGAGCTACTTTCTTGTCTACTTAAGCTACTTGCATATGTGCTCGAACTATTTTCTTATGTGCTTGAGCTACTTTCCTATGTGCTTGAGCTACTTGTTTTCCTACTTGAGCTACTTTCTTGTGTGCTTGAGCCACCTGCCTACTTGCTTGGGCTACTTGCCTACTTGGTTGAGCTACCTAGTTGTCTCCTTTAATTTCTAATTTATGTATAATGATTCACAAACTCTAACTCATAGGTTTTGAGAGTTAGGGAGGAATAGTAGAACTTCCAACCCCTATCAAAGCCAATATAATCACCATAAAGAAAAACACCTTAAATTATGATTGCTTGAGGGAAAGCAATCTTGGACGGGGAGGATTGTCATGTCCTCGAAACTGTAACCCTAAAATGTAAGTATTTAAATCCAAATAAAATAAATATCAAAAACTTAAATATAAATAATTATAATTTAAATATTATTATAAGTATAATTATTGGAGATAATATTATTATTATGACTATGGAATACAATATTATAAATATTAAAATATGAATGTTAATAATTTAAATATTACCTTTATAATCTATAATAAATAAATGAATATAAAATTTGTTATTACTATCATAGTGAGTGAAGACTAATATAAAAGAAAAGAAACAAAACAAATATATCAATCCAAAAGTCAAAAGTGCCACGATTATATGCCAGCGATGGTATTTCATAACCCTTGGGTTAGTCCCCAAAAGGAACAGATACAAAAGGCATGACTATTAAATGGTTGCCAACGTGGAAGGGATGCAACCCTTCATCTAGTCAATCAGATATTTAAATCCACAAGCAGCCAAAAGAAAGGCATCAAATGGGAAATAGGAAGGTAGGAGAGAGAGGAGCCAAATAAAACAAAATTTGTATTATTCAAAAGGAGGGGAAAAGTGAGTATTATTTATTTTATGAATTTAGAAATAAGGGAATAAATTATGCCAAGAGATATATATATATATATAGATTTTAGAAAGATAAATACATATTTGGAGAAGACCATAAGAGGATAACATGGTATGAGTTTGAGCAGAATTTAAGGAGATATATTTAAAGGAAAAAAATATGTGTATCATGCATGAGCAAATTTATGATAACAGATATAAGTTGTAACATCTAAAATTAGAATTTATATGAGAGCAATTAAATGAATATTATGAATCAATGGAATACGAAGATATATATATATATACTGAATGATAAATAAAGGATATCTTCTAATTTATCCTCTAAGAAATATTTAGAATTTAGACATAAGATAGGTATAAGTTAGCATATTGAGGATCTAAATTAGGACTTATCTTCCTTAAAACACCTGATTGGTAAAACCATAACCTGAACTACACCTATCTTGCGATTCTAGGGTAAGATTTAGGGTTTTCCAAAAAGGGGACATTAAACATTCCCTTGAGTTGAAGGAGGATATCTTCTTGGCCTTGGCTTCCTTTGACTCTGCACCCTTGTGAATCCTTCATCATCTGTTATTTTTGTGTTTTGCTTCTTCTTTGGCTGAGCAGGGGTAATCTTGTTGTTTTTCATGTCTTTTATTAGCTTCTTCTCTTCCTTAGATTTTTCTACTACAAAAAACTTCTTTTTGACTATAGGTACATCCTTGTTATCAAAATTTTAATCATTAAGAACTAAATTTTCTTTAGCCTTGAATCTTTCATATATATTTGCAAAGGTGTCAACAAATGAGCTCTTTCCTTTCTCTAGTCCTAGGCTATATTTTTATTTATTTTTTGGATTTTTGCATACTTATCAACTCATTCAGAATGTTTGATCCACCTTTTAATTATAGACTCTTATTGATCTGCTCGTTTTCTTTCTCCAATTCCTTTCTTAAGGAAACTATTTCTACCTCAAGCTTCAAACATCTATCCATTTCATATTCTAGCTTAGACTTCATTACTTCTATTGTTTTAACTTCTTCCACTTGAATTTTCAAGCTTATCACCAATTGGTTGGATTCCTCAAGATCCTAGGTTAGCTTGTCATTCTCCTTTTAAGCACGCCTTTTCAATTTTTTGTTTTCCCTTTTAAGATCCTCAAATTTATCTCTTAAATCATCAAGGTCTTCAAGAGCACTGATCAACTCTCCCTCAAGATCAACAACTACCTCCACTTCTTCTTCACGTGATTCCTTGGCTTGTTCATCCACATGCTCCTTGGATTCCTTGGCCATAAAAAGGAATTCCTCCTCCATTACAAGAGCCCAATCTTGTTCATCATCTGAACTATCACTAGCATTAGATGAATTTCTTTCTTCCTGAATATACAAGATCTTTCTTTTCTTTTCAAAAATTCTCTATTTAGGATAATAAGGCTTCTTCTTTTTTCCATCTCCATTCTCAACATTGTCTTCTTCACCATAAGGGAACTTAGATGCAAAATTTCCTATTCTACCATAGTTAAATAATTTAAAGGGAAAATTTCCTTTATACTTGCTAGATCCTCTCTTTAATTTTCTTATGAAGTTTGCCTCTTCATGGTCTGATGTGGTGGCTACAATTTTATCATTCTTATCAGCACTATCCTTTTCCCTCCTTTCAACCTTGAATGTAGCTTCTCTCCTTGATGGCTTGGCATCTCCCATTCTCATTTCATATGTAGTGAATATGTCGTGCAACTCATCAAGAGTGAGCTTATTCACTTCTCTTCCTTCTTCAATTGTAGAGATCTTAGGATCATATCTATTTTTCATAGACCTCAACACTTTCAGGGAAATAATGTCTTATTTTATGAACTTCAAGTCCTCTGATAGAGTTTACTACATGATAACCTCTTAGAAGGTAGTTTTCAATATTCTCCTCTTCAGTCATCTTTAAGCCTTCAAGTTCTTCTCTAAGTAATTGAAGCTTTTCCAACTTCACCTTGCTATCTCCTTCATAGATATTTTTCATTTTTTCCCAAACATCATACATAGTTTGACAATGCATAACCTTTCCATGCATATAATTAGACAAATTATTTATAATGGAAAACCATGCCTTTTAATTTTTCTCATAGTCCTTTCCAACAACATCAATGGAAAGAGTGGCAAGGAGAATATATTTAGTTTTAACTAACATCCAGACATCTAGTCCTAGAGATCCAAAATATCCCTTCACTAATGAACTCCACTTAGCATAGTTAGTTCCATTGAACCAAGGTGGCTTGCTTGAAACTTCCTAATTTTTCATTATATTCACACTAACAGAATCTACCCAAGCTGATTAAGCTTCACCTAGGGAATCTAGGGCTTTGATACCAATTTTTGGAACACAACGTTCTACTAAGAGGAAGTGAATGAGTAGATCTTGAAATTTTTATCTCTGAATATATTTAGTGAAGAATAACTATGTGAATTATTAATGTGTAGATAAAAAATTAACAAGCAAATACATTAGAGAGCATACATGCAACCAACACATAATGCCAAATGTACATGGAAAACCCAAGGATGGGAAAACCACAGTGAGAAATGTTGTAAGGACCTAGTGTCCCAATCCAACCTCACAAGATTTAAGGTTCAGTGACATGCTTGAAGGGCACCAACCCTATGGAGACACCAATCCCCTAGATTTTGGAGCTACTACTCCAAGGAAGCACCCACTCACTAGATTGAGCTTCTACCCAATTATCTGATGGCACCCACCAGTCATATTTACAATGCAAAATATTATAATTTTAATGAAAATTCAATGTTGCAACTTATTTGCAACTACACTTACATGAATTTTGCACACTTTGCAACTCATTTTCTTTGTATCACAACTCTCACTTTCACAACACCTTTCTTTACCACTCTACACCTTGTTTCATTTGTATCTGTATCCTGCTCATCAACACATCCCTTCTTCAGTAATACACCAGATTGAATGAGTGGAACCAAAATGAAAAGAAAAAAAACTATATTAGAATTTCTAATTTTTGTTTGGTTTGGCTTATTTAGGTAAAGTGCATTCTTTCCCTACACTATCATTCTCTACACTTTGCCACTCCTCACTCTCCTTTTTTTCACTTTTTTTCACTCTCCCTTTATCAAATTTTTCACACACTCTCCACAACACAGTTATGTCTCTTTTCTTCACTTAACCAATCAACACTTCCTCTAGTCATACACCATTAATATAATGTGATTGGAAGCAACAATTAGGGTTTTCATTCTTTCTTTTTTTTGAAGCATACACTGCATCGAGCCATTCCCTTATTAAATTCTATCTTAGATAATCTACTAAGATTGGTGATTAGTAAACCATAAATTGGATACACATTTAATATATTCTCTGTGCATAACATTTGAACCCATTCTTTGTTTGCTTAGCATTTTGTGCCACTGTTCTATAACTCAAATCACCCATTAATTCTATTGTTGGGGTAGGTAGACCAATTGATTTCATTCTTCTAGTCAACTTCCAATCAAAAACCACTTCGACATACTTAACCATTTGAAACCACCATCTTTGAATTATGACTATTGATCTTGTCACTTCACACCATGATCCAAGGTTCTCCATTCATATCACCCTTTGAATCACTACCATTGGATGAGTCTTCCTTTAAAAAAGCATTGGTTATCTTTGTCTGTAGCATATTATCATATCCATTTAAATCACACTGGGGTCATGTCAATGAAAACCATTCTCTTTGATAAGTTTCCTTTCACCTAAGTATCCACATCATCTGCACACAATTCACAACAAAGATGTGAATTTCCAAATTGATCGATCGATCTTTGCCACTTGTCACTATACATCACCAACTATCTTCATTATTCCCTAGTTGGGTTCCACCAAGTGATTTCCATGTGCTATCATGTTGAAGGAACAACCAAGTGGCTCCAACTGAGATTCACCTTTTGCTCCGATGAGGTCCCAAATGGGATGTCGAAGAGACTAGTCCAAGGGTCTCTTCAAAGTCCACCAATCACTTTGATGAAGATCCAATAGTATATCGAGGGGACAAAAAAATGCCTCTCTTTGAACCAACATTGTCTCATCGATAGATCCAACTGTTCTTCATATCACCACATGTACATGGTTGATGCCATCATCACCATACCAAAGAGACATAGAACCTACTCTCTCTAAAATAAATCTGTCACCCCAACCACTTCACAACAAGGATGTGAAGTGAGAGATTGCCACATCGAAGGGACCAATAAAACTATCACAATGAACATACAATGTCACCTTGATGTGATTGTCAGACCTTAATACCCACTCATCACTATATCAAGGGAACTCCTCCTTGACTCCTACCTACAAAATAGAATTATGTTTGATTCCTATCACTGTTAGGGTTTAAGTAATAAACCCTAGCATCACCTGAGAGAAGAAATATTTCAACTTCTAAAACTACAAGGCACATTTCTGGAAAGCTCTTGGAGACCCCATCATGAATTAGACCTTTTTTCCACCATAGTTCTCAACTTTTTACATCAATGAAAATAATATGCCAACACCTAGGGACTCCACCAATACCCAAAGTACCTCTACCTTGACACTAACTAAGAGTTAATTCAATGTTGAGCTGAAGGTAGTGACCATTCCATTTGTATGCTATCATGTAAGGTTTTGTGTAGGATGATAGGAAAATGGACAATAGTACCAACTCCAAAAAAAATTCCACCACTCCAATTTTGAATCAACATCTCACCCTTAAAAACTATACATGGATCTGAAATCCTATAATTATCACCAATTGTACTCACACACACATCTTCATGGCTACTACAACAAATTATGGCAATCTTGTGAAGTCTAAAAAATCAAATCTATACCCACCTCAGAATTGTCTCTACTATCATAAATTGGTGAGGTCTCATCAACATTCAATTTCCATGTGCTATAGTGATAAACATGTGCACTCTAATTCATGCAATCAACCATTATCATCAATGCATAGTCTAAAAATCTAATAATTAGTAGGATAGAATAACCCTTGGGCGGGTGCAAAAAGTTGGGGGGGGAAAAAACTAGCCAACTTTTTTAAAAATAATTGAAAAGCCATAACATGAGTGTGTTATAACATGCTCACATTATGGCTTGGAGTGACTGACCCTAAGGATCAATCACACCAATTCTATAACATGCTTGTATTATAATGTGAGTGCATTATGAGTTGTTATATAAGAAAAAAAAATCCAAATCATTTTTAGACTATCATATTTCCTTCACCCACATCCTATAAACCCTTCCAAGGAGTGCTCACATTATGGAGACCCAAAATTCATCAATTTATTCACTGAATCTTTGCTATTTCTTCACCAAAATTTTGCCATGTCAACAAGGAGCTCCATGGAGTAAGCTTTTATTGTTATTTTTTTTTAATTTGTTGTTAAATAGCTAGATTTAATATGTTTTTGATGATAATTTCTTTAATTTTTGGGAGTTCACAATCCACTTGATTCTCCTCAAAATCCTTCCCCTCCTCATGAAAAGTACACTAACAAAATCCTGATGAACAACCACAACAACAAGCTCCTCCAACCATCAATCAACATCCTCCTGGAACTCAACAAAGTTTAATGAGGGAAATTGAAAACAACTAAAAATAAATTGAGTTAATTTCAAGTTTGAATGATCTTATAAGTTCAACCTCGAAAAGAACCACACTTTCAAAGTCACTTCAAGATATGTTAACACATGTAGATGGAATTAGCAAGAAATAAAGTGGTTGGGTAGATAAGAGGCGGGAGTAGATAGATTTTTATGCAAATAAACTATCCTACAAACAAGTAAAAAATTATGAAATTACAAAACATGACTTGTGTTCACTATTCACTAACCCACATACAAATCAATCTCTTCTCCATCCAGCAATAACCAGGTCCCCCAATATTTCTTGAGTAAACTCTACTGCAATTAGTTTGTCCTCAACAAAATCCCTAACTATTTTGATATGTGGGACTTCTAGGGGAGAGGTGGTGGGTTGGCATAGGATAGACTAGGTGTACATCTTGATCCTCAATGGCCAGCGAGATGAGCACATTGATATCCCTTTCATCATGAAGGAGAGTGCTGAGGTGGATACTCTACAATCTATTATTTCTCAAACCCAAAGTATCATTGAGCATGCAAGTCCTACAATACAACATGAGCTAGGGGAGACTTCGAGGGGTAGGGTTCCACCCCATATTTTTGAGGCTTGTGGATCCAACTATACATATGACCCCATAGATATTCAAGAGGCTAGTGCATAGGCTACATCTACAGTTGACCAGTTGGTAATGACAGATGCCATATTGAACGAGGCTTTTGGCCTTGATACTTAGGTAAATGTTAGCCTGTTCATTGAATTTAATTTATTAAATTTAATTTTTGAAATTTAAGATTGAATAATTTAGTTTAATTATTGTAATAAAATTTTGGGTCATAGTGTTCATACTATTTTCATTGGCTCTCCACCTCCTTTTTACTCCACAACATCTATTTCTGAGGTATGTAACTAGTAAAAAATTATAAATAGTACATGTGAATAGAATTGTTATATGAATGGTATTCTAATATCTAATTTTCGATGTTGAACAGGTTAATATTGGAGATTTTACAGCAACACCTCCTAGTGGTTGTGGAGTTCAAACCTTCATTTAGGCAATAGAATAAAGATTTTAACTAATGAATTGTACTTAATAGATTTGTGTAGTTTATATTCATATCATTGATTACATTGCATTGCACATCTTTCAAACTCAAAGAATTATTTCACATTGCATAACTAATAACTAGATTTTGATAGATGACAAAATTTGAATTACAATATAGTTTTTTAGAAATTCAACATAAGCAGTGATGCAATTAATTCACATAGCATAACTAATAACTAGTAGCAGCTTCCAATTGCATTTTCTTGTCATTGAATTCCATGAGACCACATTTTATTGAGGCATTTTTTCAAATAGTTCACTATCTTTTCTATGTTATGGATGCTAAGAAAAAATCTATCAAAGCACAATAGCAAGCAATAGCATAGAAAAGGGATTGAGTTATTTCAAAAAATGCCTCAAAGAAATGTGGTCTCATGGTGGTGTCCATTGCCATGAGACCACATTTCTTTGAGGCATTTTTCAAAAGCTCACTGCCTTGACTATGCTACCACATTTTCCACACATGTCTACCAAAGCATTTTATCAAATAATTCACTTCCTTGCTGCTATGGATAAAAGCCTAAAATAGGTACTCTCCAACAAACTATGGATGCTTGGAAAAAATTTATCAAAGTATAATAGTAAGCAATAACATAGACAAGGAAATGAGTTGTTTGAAAAAATTTCTTGAAGAAATGTGGTCTCATGGTGATGGAATGCACTTCCATCACCATGAGAACACAATTCTTTGAGGCATTTTTTCAAACAACTCATTGCATTAAGAATAGATAATCCTCTTTAATCAAATCAAATCATATTAATGTCTTGGATTTGACCCCCAAATCTAATCCCAACCTCCATCTTCATCCTTAGATTCTATTCATACAATCCCCAAGTTCATTTCTAATCCATCATCTCAATTTCCATCCTCATCCAAAATCAATACCAATCATTCTTCCAATCAATCCTCCATCACGTCTAACCATCTAATATAGCCTCCATCCAACCTAATCTATTCTAATCCAACTTTGATCTAGACATAGAAGGATACCATTAGAAACGTGGTCTCAAAGTACACCTTCCACCCCATTTAATGATCCTCTTCCCCTCATGATCAAAACGCCTCTCCATCTTCATGTCATGATCCCCTTCCATCTCATAACCAAGACCACACTATACCATCCATCCCATCCTAACATAATAGTAGGGAGAAGGAAATGAAATTTTTGAAAAAAAATGCCTCAAACAAATGTGGTCTCATGGTGATGGAATGGCATGGAAAACAAATTTTCCATGGAATTCCATCACCATAAGACCACATTTCCTTAAGGAATTTTTTGAATAGTTCACTACCTTCTCTATGTTACCACAATTTTTGTACATGTCTACCAAAGTATTTTATCAAATAGTTCATTTTCTTGCTATTATGGATAAAAGTCTAAAATAGGTGCTTTTGAATAGGCTATGGATAGGGAAAATAGTAAGCATAATAGTAAGATATATATAGTTCAATAAGCACTCAATTTTTTTATTATCTCATACATTATAATCCATGACCTACATCACTATTCTATTTTTTGTGATTGAATAATATGTTTTTTTTTATTTTGAGATGATGGAAGAGGAAATGCCTCTAGATGTTAATGGGGTAATGGATCAAGGTGTATCTTCTACAATAGATAGCTTGATGCCTCTCACAGGGGGTATGAGGTAGATTAGTAAATTTAAAATTACATTCATTGTTATAGATGTTAGTGAAAAATAAAATGATTATTGATTTGTAGTTTAATTTATATTTGGATGGTTTCTATAGGAATTGGGCATGCCACAACATGAGCATGTGAATCTTTCACTTGAGGAGAGAGATCATCTAGCAGTGGTAAGTGATTATTTTGTTAAACATATCATTTTTTATAATGTAATTTCTATATATTAATTTTTTTACTTGTTATTGTAATAGATAAATCTTGATGAGGAACTAAACCCTAGGAGGAACAACCCTTGAGTTCAAAGTAAATGAGTGTCATATGCATCACCATCTACCTAACCACCAAAGGCCACCTTTTTGTTTCATTCACTTGGAGGGAAATGAATTTTGATTGGGGTCCTTTGTTGTATGCTTATATGGAATTTTTGGATATATTTTGTATTGCATATACTTGACATTGTATGCCTAAATGGCATTCTTGTAAGCCTATATGGCTATTTTGTATATATTTTATACATATATTGATGTATGCGTGCATGGCTATTTGGTTAATCAAAATATTTTTTATTGATGGATTCCATATTTTCATTATAAATCCATGCTTCAATAGATATGTGTAGATGGTTTACTTCAAATATTTAATATCCAAGTGTTTTCCATGCACTCTTCTTTTCTATAATTGTAAATATATAATAAAGTTTGAACATTATTCCCCTGTAAGATTATTGAACATTAAATCAATCATACGAATATAGTAATGCTTCATGCTTTATATCATTGAGAAAGAAATGTACCATTCCACATGTATGCTTCATGCTTCATGTATTATGTAGATAAAGAAAACAAAATAAAACAATTGAAAAGAGAAAATGGAAAGTCACAACGAAGTCTCACAAACAAAAACTCAAGGAATGCAAGTCTTATTAAAGATCATAAGGGAATTGGAATATTTGAGATTAAGAGACCACGAATAAATCTTCCCAACAACAAAATTCATAGATATTCATCCTATTTCTAAAAATGAATTTGAACCCAATAATTAGGAGAATACAACTTTAAAATTTAAAATTGTATGCCTAAAATAGTCAATAAACAACTTCAAGAGATGTGCATGATAGAAATAGAACCAACTAAAAGTTCAAGAATTTCCTTTTCCCCAAGCATATCTAAAAAGTTTCAAATAAATCAATTTAGGTTCTCACGAATAGTGATGATATGAATTTGGTTGTGACTTTTCAAAGGTGAAAAGTTGTGACCCTTCAAATAGGAAAGACTATGAACCTTGTATAATGAAGCATGGTCACCATGCCTAGCATAGATGTGCCCACCTAGACGTGTTGGCACTAATTATTTGGCCCCACAAAGAACAAAACAAAAATTAGTCTACCTTACAACTTTACACTACATGCAACTAACCCATTTTTTATCAATTGAAATCTATTCACCATGGGAAAACAACTTGGACCTATCAAAAATTGAGAGAGGTTGTTGTAGAGGGGCCCTACATGATCTTGTAGCCTTATAAAAAATGTTTCCAAGTGCCATGGTTTTTGAGTAATCACTTATTGAAGTTTTTTTCCCTTTTGTACTTTGGTTTGTTAAGAGATTTTGTTGGTAGAATGTGACTCAAACTATTTTGGAATGTTTGAGTGCAAAAGAGGACCTTTCCTAGCATAAACCTACCCATATATGGAATAGTCAATTTGGTCATATAATGAGCATAATGAAAGTTACAACACTTTCCAACTTGTCACTACATGCAACTGACCCATTTTCCATCAACTAAAATCTATTCACCATAGGAAAATGACTTGGAGCTATCAAAAACTGAGAGAGGTTATTGTAGAGGGGCCCTACATAATCTCATAGCCTTAGATAAAATGTTTCCAAGTGCCATGGTTTTCGAGTAATCACTTGTCGAATTTTTCTACCCTTTTGCACTTTGGTCTTTTAAGAGACTTCAATGATAGAATGTGGCTCAAACTGTTTCAACATGTTTGGGCACAAAAGAGGACTTTTCATAGCATAAGACCACCCATACAGGTGCGTTGGAACAATTGGTTTGGTCGTATCATGAATAGAATGAAAGTTACACCACTTTCCAATTTTACACTACCTACAACTGACCTATTTTCTATCAACTAAAACCTTTTCACCACGAGAAAACAACTTGGAGCTATCCAAAACTAAGAGATTTTATTGTAGAGGGGCCCTAAATAATCAGTAACCTCAAACATAATGTTTCCAAGTGCCATAGTTTTCAAGTAATCGGTCGTCAAAGTTTACTACCCTCTTGCACTTTGGTCTCTTAAGAGACTTCACCAGTAGAATGTGGCTTAGACTATTTTGATGTGTCTGGGTGTGAAAGACAACATTTCCTAGCACAAACCCACCCATACAAACATGTTGGAACATTCTCTTTGGTTGTATGATGAACAAAATGAAAGTTACACAACTTTTTAACTTGTCACTACATGCAAATGACTCATTTTCCATGAACTAAAATTGGTTCACCATGGGAAAACAACTTGGATCTATTGAAAACTGAGAGAGCTTATAGTAGAGTGCCCTACATGATCCTATAGCCTTAGACATAATTTTTCCAAGTTCCATGGTTTCTGAGTAATTCCTCATCGAATTTTGCTACCCTTTTGCACTTTGATCTCTTAAGAGTCTTCGCCGATAGAATGTGGTTTATATCATTTCAACATGTTTGGGTGCAAAAATTGATCTTTCCTAGCATAAATCCACCCATACACATGTGTTGGAATAATCGATTCAGTTGTATGACAAATAGAACAAAAGTTACACCACTTTCCAACTTTACACTACATGCAACTAACTCGTTTTCCATCAACTAAAATCTATTCACCACAGGAAAATAACATGAAGATATATAAAACTTAGAGAGGTTATTAAAGAGGGGCCCTACATGATCTTGTAGCCTTAGACAAAATGTTTCCAACTGCCATTGTTTTTGAGTAATCGCTCGTCAAAGTTTGCTACCCTTTTGCACTTTGGTCTCTTAAGAGACTTTGCTAGTAGAAGGTGGCTTAGACTATTTTGATGTGCTTGGGTGTGAAAGAGCACCTTGCCTAGCATAAAACGACCCGTACATATGTGTTGGAATAGTTGGTTTGATACTATGTGGAATAAAATGAAAGTTACACCACTTTCCAACTTTACACTACATGCAACTAACCATTTTTCCATCAACTAAAATTTGTTCACCAAGGGAAAACGAATTGGAGATATCAAAAATAGAGAGAGGTTATTGTAGAGGGGGCCTATGTGATCCTATATCCTTAGAATTTTTTTTTTCAAATTGCCACAATTTTGAGTAATCACTCATCAAAGTTTGCTACCCTTTTGCACTTTGGTCTCTTAAGAGACTTTGTCAGTAGAATGTGGCTCAGATCATTTTGACATGTTTAGGTGCAAAAGAAAACCTTTCCTAGCATAAAACCACCCATACATATATGTTTCAATAGTCGCTTCAGTCATATGATGAACAAAGAAGAATCTGCACATGCACCTTCCTCAACTTCTCGAGAGTAGGAAGAATATCTTCATTGAATACATTATGTATCTCATTCAATTTGGTTTTCTTCTTTTTCAAGTGTTTTTAGAGCAAACTAACCTCCTTTTTGTTGATGATAAAATCTTCTTGTTGTCTTTTAATTCCTTTTCTAAGTGGTTAATTTTATTCTTCAGTTGTTTTGCTTCAATTTCAACACTTCCAACTATTGCCTTTGCATCTACAACTATTGGTATAATCTTTGGAAGTGTCTTTTTCATTACCAAATGCAAATGTTTCTTTTAACAAGTTATTTATAGAACTTATCTACCTTTATTGATAAGACTTTGAGGTGTCCACCACACCGATTTTCCTTTTTTTCACTTACATTTCATATTTATTCTTCCTTATCATCTATTTCCAATTGTATTTTCTCAATGGAAGTCTTAAGTTCAAGAATATTTGACTTTATTTGTTCATTATTCAATCTACCTATAAAGATTGGAATGATTGTAGGATATGCCCAAAATGGAAAATGTAGTAGCATAGACAAGGAAATGAGCTGTTTGAAAAAATTCCTCAAAGAAATGTGGTCTCATGGTGAAGGACATCAGCATGAGACCACATTTCTTTGAGGCATTGTTTCAAATAGCTCAATACCTTGTCCATGCCTTTGCTTACTATTATGCTTTGATATATTTTTTCCATGCATTCATAGTTTGGTTGAAATCACATGTTTTAGGCTTTTAGCCATAGCAACAATGGGACCATAGATTGGGGTATGACATCTATCAAAAAATAAAGGGGGGATTTTCATCAGTGATATGGATTTAATTGCCTTAGTAGAAACATGTGAAATGTGGATGCATAATGAAGGCACATGAACTATTTGAAAAAATGCCTCAATGAGGGATGTCCTCTTGGTCAATGTGGATGCATTAACAAGGTAGTGTGCATTGTAAGAAAAAGTGCCTTAAAGAAATGGGGTCTCATGGTGATGTGCATCACCATGATGTTGGTGTGAATAAGCCTTGTACCTAGTTTATTCCTTTACTAGGGATTTAGGGGACTTAATTCACATGTTAAGTTTACTTAGGATATTAATTCTATCTTCAAGAAGTCTTAGTTGTCTTATCTATAATTTGCACTTACCTAGGTAGTTATGAGTTAGTTTTCTCATGTGATAGGATTAAGACACTTGTCATGATCTTGTATTATCCTATCTCTCATCCTTGCCTTTATAAGCAAGGCATCTGAAGCATATTTTGTATTGTATTGTATTGCATAGATCATTTGTATCATATTGCAATCCTTGTTTAGTGGAATGGTATCTTCCATTGTTGCTTCTCTCTATCTATTGTGGAGGTTATTTGGTGTTGCAGATTGATGATCTTGGGTTGATCACTTCAACATGGTATCAAAGCTTTGAATCTGGCAAGCCCCTTTCATTTTTTCATTAGAGAGTTTCCATCAAGTTTTCTATTGTGATTTGAGTTTCTTGTATCCTATATTGCATGTGTGCATTTTGGTGAGATCTAGTGATTGCAACACTTTTGGCTATAGTGGTAGTATTTTAGGCTATCCCATTGCATCTAGGAGGCTTGAGAAAGTTAGATTTGGCTTTTGTTTCACTCAATTTGGTCACCATTTGCATTTTTGGCAAAGAAGGGTTTGGAGCTTAGATCTGGTGAACAACTTTTTACAAGAGCATTTATGGAAAAAATTAAGCCTTTCATTGTGTCTGGGTGGCTGTTTCCAAGTTTTTTGTTATATAACATAGCCATATTTGGTGAAAGTTGTTTCTGGGGAAAAATTTGTTTCGCTGGAAGGTCATATTGCCCAGCGTACATAGGTACGACGTCATCATTAAAATAATTTAAAATCTCTGCATATTTATTTTTCCTAGTGGTATTTTGTTACAAATTTTCAATATATATATATAATTATTTAAAGCACTGAGTGCTTGGTCATAAAAATTCTTTAAGCACTGCATTCATTTGGTGGGGCCCATGGTCCTTGGTTGCAAGCCCACAAACTTTTATTTGCGGTGGTCTTTAAACCAAGGCCTCCACTTAACCACTAGTGGGTGGTCTACAAACTGCTAGGAGGAAGGAACCAACTTTAGTTGCCAATGGCTTAACAAGCCACCAACATTCTTTCTAACCATTCAAAAACTGCTAACCATCTAGAGCCAGCCATTGCATGTGACTAGGTCTACACAGACTGCTAGTAGTCAAGATAACTATCAGTGTTTTGCAGTGCTAGAACTCTCAATCACATGGGTGACCTAGGGCTAGCCACCGAGGGCTTAAGTTTTGTGCCCATATAGTGATCAACTTTTCTCCTGTTTAGCATTCAAGGTGCTTTTCTTAGGCCTTTTTTTCATTTTTGCATAACTTTTTGCCATGGTGTCATATTCTCAAAAACGTGATATTGTCAGAAAGTTTGTTTGATGAAATTTGTAGTGGTATAGGTGATTTCTTTAGATTTTGACATTTTTTTGCGAGTTTTTTCAGCCCAAATGTACAAGTGCATTTATTGCTTGGAATTGGCATAATTCTTGCAAAAGAAGTCAAAATTTGGTAAACTTCTTTTTGAAATTGCTAAGAAAATCGCAAGGAATCTATTTAGAACTTCTATTTTCAGTTGTGGAAAGCTCTTTTTTTTCTAAATTGTAAGAAATTATTGTGTTATAAATGGTTGATTTGAGCTTGTCACTTGTAAATATTGCAAAAAAAAATTATTGTGATTTGCTGGGGGGTTGCAAATAGAGTTTTAATACATTTTGGGGGGGGTGAAAGACATAATTTAAGTGCCACATTGCCTTCTTTCTTTTGGTTTTCATGGTCGATCTAAGGAAAATTGAACCACTCACTCCACACAATTATCATACATGGAAGCTAAAAATGATTCAATTGTTACAATCTAACGGTCTATGGCCAATGCTAGATGTTGAACAACTTGAATTCACAAGGTATTATGAAAAAATTGTCCATAGATGTAAAATGGATGAAGCAAAAGGGCTTATTGACTTACATTTATCTAATAACTTGTTGTTTCATATTTTAGAGTGAAAAATGCCTAAGAATGTTTGTGATAATCTTGAAGAATTGTATGGTAAAACAAATCATTTCAAAGCCTTGCATCTTCAAGCAGATCTACAATCAATCTCTCCAAATGCATTTCCTTCAATTTAGGATTTCCTTGCACAATTCAAGATGATTTTTTCATAGTTGAAAGGATGTGGACATGATATATCTAGTGATGAACATATCTTCTTGATTCTGTCTAAGTTGAAGGGCCCTTATCAATTGTTTTCTTCTACTTTCTATTCAACTATGGATTCCATAGGGAAATATTACAAAATTCCCTCTTTTGAGTTGTTTTGTGAGTGTCTTACTAGGGAGAAGGCCAAGTTGATTCAGTTGGATGCACTACCTAGTTCTAAGAATCATGCTCTAATGGCTCAATCATCCAAGGGTAAAGGAAAGAATAAGAAGAAGACCAAAGTATAATCATCATCAGGTAGTGATACTCCCTCCAAACTAAATCTAAAGAACAATCAAAAGTCCACTCCATCTCCTTCTTCTTCTACCTTTGGAGATTCTTCTTCCAAGTCCAAGAAAAAGAAAGGAGATCCTTGTTCATTTTGTGGAAAAATAGGGCATGATGCAACTCTTTTTTTTAATAGATTGGAAGCCTTGGAGGAAGCTACGAAGAAGCACAAGATTTTAATGGCTAAGCCTTCTTCCATGAGAAAAGGGAAAGCTCTTTTAGCATAGGCCATTCATTCATCTTCAAATAGTTGGATTCTTTATTCAGGTGCTTCACATCACATGACCAATTCACGTGATCTTCTCGATTCCATTGTTCACACTTCTACTTCTTAGATTGTAGTTGAGAACTCTTCACAAATTCTAGTTTTGGGGACAGGCTCCATTCAAATTCTATATGGGTGCATTTAGGATGTTCTTCTTGTTCCTAATATTTCAGCGAATCTACTTTCCATATATCAGATTTGTCATTCTGGAGATGGGAAGTCAATTGAGTTTACTCCATATAATGTGACTATTAGATAGTTGTAGGATCCTAAGAAGGTTGTTGCTACAGGGATAGTTTATCATGAGAACCATTTGTATCAATTTGATGGCTTTGAGTCGTTATCGGGTTCATGTTTTGTTGCTCTTATGAGCAAGTTATGGCATGAAAGATTTGGGCACTTGAACTACAAATATCTTCAGTAGATGCAAGCACATAACTTAATGGTTGGTCTTCCAAAGATCTCTTGCATGGATGTTGTTTGTCAAGGTTGTGTTCTTGGCAAGCAACATCATGATCCTTTTCCTAAGGGTCAAGCTACACGTGCAACCACACCCCTTGAGTTGGTCCATTGTGATCTCATGTCATTCCCAACTCCTTTTTCAAGGGTTAAGTATGTGCTCACATTCATTGATGATTTTCTCGCCAGACATGGGTCTATTTTCTAAAGCTCAAGAGTGAATTTCTCACCAACTTAAAGACCTTCAAAATATTTGTGGAGAAGTAGTCAGGTTTTTCTCTTCGACAGATACACACGGATAATGAGGGGGAGTATGTCAATTAGGCATTTCAATATTTTTGTAGTGAGCATGGTATTCTTCATTAGCACATAGTTCCTTATACTCCTCAACATAATGGTGTGGTGGAGAGAAAGAACAAGACTCTCAGGGAAATGGCCAATTGTATGATTTAATCTAGGTCCATAGCTCCAACATTTTGGTCTGAAGCTATCAATTGTGCCAACTATATTTAGAACCGTATTCCCCACAAGGTAGTACAAAATATGACCCTTAAGGAGGCTTGGTCTCATCACAAGCCTAATGTATCCTTCTTCAAAGTATTTTGTAGTGAGGCTTGGGCATTCATTTCGGATGGTTGGTGTAAATCAATGGAGAGGAAGAGTCAGAGGTACATCTTTGTTGGCTATTGTGAGGATGTGAAGGCATACATATTGTTTGATCTTGACACATGAGAGGTTCATTTCTGATGTGATGTTTAGTTTGTTGAGTCCTTCACCTAGTTAGATCCTCCTTCAATTTCTTTTCATCACAACCTACTCAATATTCTTTAGTTGATGATGCTTTGCTACTTGAGGAATATTTTGATGATGGTGTTGATGCACCTCCTCCTTAGTCAGCCACTAGGACACAATGGGCTAGAGTTACTCTTGAGGAGGCTGGTCCTCTTGTTGGTGATCCCATAGACACTCACCACACTCATTCTCAGACTTCAAGAATCAGTATTTTGAGTCATTCTATTTTAGATGATCCTCAAAAGTTTTTAGATGCTTCAGATATTCAAGAGTGGGATAGTGCTATGGCTAATGAGTATTCTTCTTTGATGAGGAATCACACTTGGGATCTTGTGCCTCTTCCTAAGGGAAGAAAGTTGGTTTAGTGCAAGTGGGTATATCATACGAAGTATGCAACAAATGGTTATATTGACAAGTACAAGGCTCATCTTGTTGCAAAGATTTTCTCTTAGGTTGAAGGGATTGACTATTTTGAGACCTTTTCTCCTATTGCAAAGATGGATTCTATTCGCGTTGTCCTTGCTATAGCTACATCACAGGAATGGTTAGTGTATCAGATGGATGTGAAGAGTGCCTTCTTGCATGGGGATCTTCATGAGGAGATCTATATGGAGCAGCCACTGGATTTTGTGTAGGACCCTTCACTTGTTTGTAGAATTTGACATTCATTGTATGGTATCAAATAGGCCCTGCGGGCTTGGTATAAGAAGAAGTATTTTCTTGATTTGCTTCAGATATTTGGCATGGCTGATTGCAAGCCTGCCCCTACTCCATTCCAATCAGGTGTTGCATTGTCTACTAGTTGCTCTAATCCTACAATTGATCCTACCTTTTTATCGGTAGTTGGTTGGCAGTCTTTTGTACTTGACACATTGTCATCTTGATATTTCCTTTGTGGTTGGACTTGTCTCTCACTTCTCACAGGAGCCTCATGAGTTTCATTGGAAGGCCACCAAATGTATCTTGAGATACCTTTAGGGCACTACCCATTTCAAAATTCACTACACATCAAATGCATCTTAGATAGTGGGCTTCACTGACTCAGATTGGGATGGTGATTTCAATGATCAAAAGTCTACTTTTGGCTTTGTATTTTGTCTTGGTTCTAGTTTGATTAAATGGTCATGCAAGAAGTAGACTACTATTGCATTATCATCGATAGAGGCTGAGTATCGAGATGCAATTTTGGCTAGTGAGGAGGTTTTGTGGCTTCATCAGTTGATGAATAAGTTTGGATTTCCTTCCACTCATCCCACTACACTTTGGTGTAACAATCAAAGTGCCATTCATATCTCTTGCAACCCAGTGGAACATCAATGTACCAAGCATATTGAGATCCACATGCACCTCATTAGGTAGCTCATCCAGGGTGGTGTTCTTAGCTTAGAGTATTTGCCTACAGATCAACAGGTTGCATACATCTTCACTAAAGCTTTGGAATCACCTCGTTATCTTAAGTTGCAATCGATGCTTGGGGTGAAGGAAGTTATCCTTAGGAGGTCTTGAGGAGTCCTCCTTCCTTCTTCATTTTTTATTTTTCTTTCTAGCTTTTTCTCTCTTTTGGAGAGGATTTTTCTCCCATAGGGTTTTTCTCCTTTTCTCCACTTGTGATATTTTTTTCTATTTTGTACATGGGTACCTCATTAGGCCTTGTTTTTGGGACCCATCTTTTTCATCTTTTGCATTTTGCATTGGTTTGTTCCTCCCTAAGTTGCATTGAAGGGGAGGTGTTGGTGTGAATAAGTCTTGTACCTAGTTTATTCCCTTACTAGGGACTTAGGGGACTTAATTCACATGTTAAGTTTACTTAGGATATTATTTATATCTTTTAGAAGTCTTAGTTGTCTTATCTAAAACTTACACTTACCTAGGTAGTTATGAGTTAGTTGTCTCATGTGATAGGATTAAGACACTTGTCATGATCCTGTCTTATCCTCTCTCTCATCCTTGCCTTTATAAGCAAGGCATATCAAGCATATTTTGCATTGTATTGTATTTCATAGATCATTTGTATCATATTACAATCCTTGTTTGGTGGAATGGCATCTTCCATTGTTGCTTCTCTCTATCTCTTGTGGAAGCTATTTAGTGTTGTAGATTGAAGATCTTGGGTTGATCACTTCAACACATGAGACCCCATTTCTTTGAGGCACTTTTTCTTAAAATGTGCACAACCTTGTCAATGCATCCATATTGACAAGGTATTGAGCTCACTACCTTACCAATGCTACCACATTGACATGGTAGTGATCTATTTAAAAAAATGCCTCAAAGAAATGGGGTGTCATGGTGATATACATTGCCATGACACCTCATTTGTTTGAGGAATTTTTTCTTACAATACTCATTACCTTGTCAATGCATCCACATTGACAAGGTATTGAGTTGTTTGAAAAAATGCATTAAATAAATGGAGTCTCATGGTGATATACATCACCATGACACCCTATTTCTTTGAAGCATTTTTTCAAATAGCTCACCACCTTGTCATTGCTACCTTGTACAAAAACTAATAAAAGGACAATATGAGAACAATATAGTCAAAGTTAGAGTTTAGATTTTTAATAAAAAACAATGCATTTACACATTACTAAATTTAGGACATTAATTAAAATGGTATAAAATGTAAGAGGAAAGGGCACAAACATACATTTTTTAAGAGATCAATCAAACTGATTTTTTAAAGGATGTATTGCTAGTGGTTAATCATTGATTAAAAATATTCATTTTCACAAGGGTATGCTAGAATAAATAGGATGAATGATAGAATGAGGTGATGAATAAAAAATCATTGAAAATTGACTAGTTAATCAAGTGTACCAACTTTTATTGAGTCAAATAATGAACTGACAACCAATGAATTAATAGAAAAGTCACCTATCTATAAGTGGGGTTAGAAGCAATATTGTTTGAAATATTGAATAGAAGGTAGTGACCTATTTGGAAAATTTCCTCTAAGAAATGGGGTCTCATGGTGATGTACATCACCATGAGACCCCAATTATTTGAGGCATTTTTTCTTACAATGCTCATTACCTTGTCAATGTGGTAGTAATGACAAGGTAATGAGTTTTTCTATGCTACCACATTAACAATGTAGTGAGCATGTCAATGCTCACTACCTTGTCTATGCTATGCATTGAACCAAAACATATGTAAGAACTTGGAACCAAAACATATGTAAACTTGAAATATAAAAATGAAAGGTCTAACTATCAACTAATCTTGATGTGCATACTTACAAATTAATCCAATGAACCATTTGGGTCTTCTCTACTCTTTATTGTGTCAAGCATTGCCTCATGGTCAAACTCATGCACCTTCCATGAGGTCTTGTTCAAAGGTCTACCCCCATATTTGATCAAATGAACATTGGATGTCATGATAGTGTTTGAGTAATGAAGAATCTTCCAATGTGTGTCAAAGTCCTAAAACAACTAAACAGTAACACTCTTATGTGGGTACCTTCTAAGCCATGTTATAGTAACAGCCATTGATATTTTAGGGTATTTGATGTTTTCTCCATCTATAACTAGGGTCTCCAATTTATTTTTGGCCTCAACACAACAACACAAGTAATAATCCATTCCATCTTCATTTCCTTCATATGTAATAACTACATAAACATGTCCTACATTAATATGTGTAGAAAATTAGATGAAATTAGTCAACATTACAAATACACTACAAAGTAAGATAACAATAGGAATTTCAAAAGCTATGCAAGTAGATATATTACCTGGTTGATCTAGATCTGATATGTGGTCAAAATAAACTGATGATTCCATTAGTGTTAGTTCCAATTCTATTGGGGGTCGATACATGTGAAGAGGGCTAAGATAGCTTAACCACCATTTGTTAACCCACTCCTTTGACTCACACTCATTCTAGGCTTGAATTGTACATAAAGAAAAAAATAATTCCATCTTCCACATATGGATACTCCATGAACCTACATTTGAGCTAAGGAAAGAGTGTATCTCACTTGATCTTGTTAGTGCACAACAATCCTTGTATGGTACAATGTTAGTCTCATCTATCAACTAAAAAAATATATGAATTGAGCACTTACCTTCATTACCTAGACCCATCGAAGCATTACGCCACTCGATGATTGATTTCACATCCATCAACTTTTTATTGTCTTTATACTTTAACTCTTCTTGTGCTAATGCTCTTTTGATACATGCTCCTACACCATCATGCTCCCCATTTCCATGTCAAACCTCACAAAAGTTCCACATATATTGAACACCTATAATAACATGCATCCTACTCAACCAATAGAACATTTATGAGTTCTTGAATTGTGATGCACAGTTATCTAACCATATTATATGTTGATTGTATGTTATGCCCCTCCTACCCAAATAATTGTAGAATAACTGAAAGAAACCTTGCACGATCTTTGTAGAATGTGTATGATCATCACGAATATAAAATTGGTACTCCATCAATACCTTCTTGTTATCCTTTGTACTATCAGTTGCATAAATGAATGTTATGTGCAAAAATATAGAAACCTGTGTGGAGTTGTAATATTGTGATTAGACCTCACGATGTGGTTGTAGAGTGTAGTTCTCTACGAATTTGACCAATGAAACAATGCTACCAAGTGGAAAGGTGTCCTTGCATAACTTGAATTGCAAGTCCAACCATCGAGCTCTATGGGTATGCCTTGCTTACTCATACACTATATTGTCACAAAATGTAGACATAAATTGATACACTTGAATATTTTGAATAACCAAACCACACCTTTTTGATTGATTACCATCTTTTGTATTGTAGGCCACTATTTTATACTTTTCTAACTCTACTAGTTCATTTCCAACCACATGTGTGCTTTCCATATGTTCACATATTGGCATATGTTGCAAGCCACCACAACGTTGACATGTGCCATCCAAGCAAAATTTTCTATTGAATATTGGACCTTCCTCTCATTCACATAATTTTTTTGATAAGAAGTCTCTTGAAGATATTGGTAGGGAATGTATGCTACAATCCTACAAAAAATTGCTAGTATGCAAATCTAAACATATAGAATGATAAATATCAAAATGGTTAGAATATTCAATATTTAATCTAAAACAATAAGTAGTGTATGTGTGATTTATCTTGACATAAAAAGGTTTAAGCATTTCAAAATATATTTGATAAATTTTAATTTGAGGATACTCTAGAAATTTACAAAAAAAATTATTTTTTTGTATCCAAAAAATGCTTTGGATGTGGCTCACAATTTTAACTACTGATTCTCCTTCTTACCTCATCCCTTTAATTCAAAGACACCATTGTATTATTCTTCAAAAATTCTTCAATTGGTGATCTCAATGCTTCAACAACTAGTTTATCTTTTCATGGTAGTCTCTTCGAGAATTCCCATAATTCAGTGGAATCGGTGTCCTCAATTCTTTGGTGCCTTTGAATGGATCTTGATAAATTTTTTCTAGTAATTCTCGATTTTTGACTCATCTTTCTAATGAGATGATATTTCCTCATTTGATTACTTACTATTGTCAATGTAATGAATTGTCATGTGATATTACTATCTTTTGAGGATGAGGTCTTACCCACACTCTCATATGCATCCATTAGATTTTTCACAATAGTTTTTTCACTTGAATCATCTAATGTTCTCAACCCAAGAATCTTCATGATGGGTGTATACTTTATACTTCAAATCATTTCAACAAATATTTGACATCCTGCAGTCTCATTTAACTTTTCAAAGAACACTCTCCAAACCTTATGAGAATATCTTCTACAAGTGCATTCTAGAATATTACCTTCCATTGGATGCAAAATATTCTCATCAATATGGGTATGTGTAGGATCATGATGGGCCAAAAAGTGGCAATATGATGGGTATGTGGCTGGCGACTACTTTTTCACCCAAAATTGATGAAACAAAAAAGGGTTTTTAAAGGAGATTTTAAACTTTCCATTGATATAAATTATGCTTTACTTTGAATTTAATAAGTAATTATTATTGATTTTCTATTCAAATTATGACTAAAGTCCTAATTGATAGGCTAATTGAAAAACATCTATAGCTTTCAAATGGTATCACACTTTTTGAATCTAAAACATGCATCACATTCTATGCTTCACATATTATAGGATTAAAAAAAGAAAAATTGAATTTCATGAAGTTTTGACCAAGTTAAGGTGTTCAAACATATGAGTTTTTATATTTTTTAAAAAGTTGTAATAAAAAATTCATAATTAATTATTTACTTGAAAAAATTACAAAAAAATATGCATCACATCAGGGCATGAGTCCTCTACTTATATCTAAAATCTTATAAAACAATATTATCATTTATTGTGGTTAGGTGGTCAGACAGACACCTACTTCTTATTTTTTCCTTGAAATTTAAGTACCACTACATTGAAATTTAAAATTTTCACCAAATAGATTTTTTTTTAAACAAAACTAGTAGTTTAGAAACTACATTCAATTTTCTACAAATTCTATTCTTACATATTTTTGAAATAATATAGATAACTTATTCAAATTTTTACGTCGAGTTTCCTAACTCTATTTTTTCTAAATTTTTTGCCACTTAAGGCCTATTTTTTCCATGATGATCCTACACATACCCATATTAATCCACAACGTTGGCTTTCTATGCAAAATTCTAGGTGACATTCTCAAAAGTAAATTTATCTCAACATTAGGAATTTCATCAATATTTAAATGAGATGGGCTAGATGGCGTACCTTTGATCAAGGATGGAATAGATGATGTACCTTGAGGTTGCGATGGGAATGATGGCATACCTCCTTCCTCAAATGCGAGTGATTATGTACTATCAACTTGAGATGTGGTAGATGGTGTCCCTCCATATTCACGTGTGGTAAATGGTGTCCCTCCATATTCACTTGCATTAGATGGCATGCCTCCATATCCACTTGTGGTAGATGGTGTCCCTCCATATTCACTTGTGGTAGAGGGTGTGTCTCCAATTATAGTATTCAAAGCTCTCTTAGCATGAAGGTTTTGCATTTGTTCCCTTTGTGCCACCAATTCCATATCTCTTCTTGATGGTTGAGGTTCCTCTTCAATTGGCATTTCTTTGTCAACTGTTTCCAATTTCTTCTTCTCACAATGTTCCCTTATAAATGTGTTTTTCTTTGCATTCTTAGCTTCTATCTCTTCTTGTGTTGGTTTAATCCTTGATCGTTTCCTCAACATGATGGATAATTATATTTGTAGCATGATAAAGAGACAAATTTTAGTTCCTAAAGTGTGAATCCATAAAAATAAATGAAATATGTCATTCAACCCTTCATACAAAATACTTACAATCCTCGTGTAGAAGAGTAAATGTCACTCAACCATGATGAATGAACAAGTGCAATAAGAACACAAGGAAAATGGAAAGCTTTTTTTTTTAAAGTATTTCTAGCATAGACAAATATCACATGAATTTATGATGGAATGCCTTAAATAAATGTGGTTTCATGGAATGCCATGATTGCAAGATAGGCACAAAATGGATTTTTAAAAAGAAATTACAAACTTTCAAGGAAATATAGTTGTCTTGAAAATAAATCCAAATTTCAAAACTTTTGTTCACATCCAAACTTTGAAACAAGATATGAGGATCAATCAAAACATTGAAAGAAAGGGGGATTTTTGTCAAATGTTAAAACTGCAACTCCCTTTATAGCAATGCATGAAAAGTTTGGAAGCATGGACAAGGCATGTGAATTGTTTGAAAAAAAAAATAGTAGACATGTATGCAAAATGTTGTAGCATAGACAAGGTAGTGAGTGAGCTCACTAGCTTGTCAATGTAGTAGAATTGACAAGGTAGTGAGTTGTTTGAAAAAATGCCTCATAGTAATGGGGTCTCACTTTGATGTGCCTCACTATGAGACCCCAATTCTATGAGACATTTTTTCAAACAACTCACTACCTTGTCTATGCTACCACATTTTGCATACATGTCTACCAAAAAAATTTATCAAAAAATTCACATGCCTTATCTGTGCTTCCATTTTGTTCCTATATTGCAATCATGGCATTCCATGAGACCACATTTATTTAAGGAATTCCATCAAAAAATTCATGTGAGATTTGTATGATTTGATGTTAGGATCTAAGACTATTGCACATGAATAATAACTTTTACAACAATTAAATTGAAGGTATTTAAAATGTAATTTCATAATTAAAAATGTTTAAACAAGCATTCAATGATTACACAACCAAATTAAAGTGATGAAAATAATAGAAGAGAGAAAGGAGATAGAAGAAAAAAAACAAGTTGATAATGGAGTTCGCCAATATGGCTACATCTCTGGGTCCCTCTCAAAAGATTGACCGATCCTCGCTTATGCTCCAAACATATTACAAGGCTTCAATTGACAAAGTGTTGAGTCTTCTAGTTACAAAGAGTCATAAATTTCTTCTCCTTCAAGTGCAGCAGTATGACACTTCGATGCATAGAGTTGAACATTCTTCTTCCAAAATAATCCTCTCATCACTCACCACTTACCTCCTCAAAGTTGTAAACTACCCCCTTAGATAATTTTTTTTTTCCTTATATGATCATTAACCATATGATTTGAAAAATCAAGCCTATCTCCCCTTTACAGGTAAACATCTTTAACAATCCCCCTATTTCCAAATAAAATTCACTAATAATCTTCCTAAACCCTTTAAAATATCACTTAATAATCTTTACATCTATTTTAAATATAATTTAAACCCTTTAATCATATCATGTAATTGGGATTTTTAATATTCTAAGGGTTTAAGTCCCTGATTGTATGGGTTACTATTTATTTATGGGAAAATCAGCTTATTAAAGTCTTTAAAATTTAACGACGCTAGTATAAAACTCAACACCATTGATGGTGTGATGGTTGTGCATCCTTTTAGGGGCAAGGAGGTCAGGTGATTGACCCTCGCCCCTCTATTTTTAAAAGGTAATTTGAAACTATTATAAGAAAAAAACAAATTGAGTTCACACAGATGGTAGAGCATAATGTTGGTGCAATGATAGAAGCAAGTGTTGGGGATTAGGTGGTTATGGGTTGGAATCCCCTCCACCAATTTTTTTGGTAAATACAACCAATCGACCACCCAAGACCCAAAGAAGTGTAGGAGGGGTGCCATGTAGGGGAAATATGGCAACCCAACATTGGGCTACATGGCACAATTTTATTCTCTAGTTGGTGACACATGTCACAATATGATTCACCCAACTCGACAATTAGATGTTGATTTGGTTGTTGATTGGGATGCCACGTGTCATGTGTTAGTTTGTCCATGTCACTATATGGTTGTTGACTATGTTGCCACATCATCGACACATGTACTTGCCACATCATGAACATACTACCATGTGTCAGCTTCCCATTGGTCCACATCATTAGACCCTACCATGTACACATGTTGATGTCATCATTGCATAGTCAAGTAGGCATAGTCAACCTTCAACTTTGACTAGCCATATCTTCGTCGTACGAGCTCCATTTTCAATGAAATGAGCAGCCTTGGGATTGTGGCAACGAGATCTTCATTTTATGCCAATTTCAATGAATTCCAAGATCAATTTTTTCACCTTTTCTGACTGGCCCTTGGTACCCAACTTTGATTGGGATGCCATGTGTCGCATGTTGGTTTTTCCATGTCACTGTATGACTACTGATTGTGTTGCCATGTCATTGACACTTGTACCTACCATGTCATGAACATACTAAAATGTTTCAGCTTCCCATTGTTCCACATCATTAAACCCTACCATGTCAACATGTTGATGTCATCATTGTACAGTCAAGTAGGCATGGTTAACTCTCAACTTTGGCTAGCCATATCTTTGCCTTACGAACTTTGTTTTTGACAAAAGGAGTGGCGTTGGAATCATGGAAACAATCTCTTCATTTTGATGCCAATTTCAATGAATTCCAAGATAATCAATTTTTTTCCTTTCTGACTGGCCCCTGGTATCTTGTTTGACCCAAATTTGACAGAGCATAACTTGGGCATACAAGCTCCTATTGGATCTATTCAAGTTGTGTTGGGTTCAGTTTTTTGAGCACTTCGACATGGTGGCAATTTCTATAGCATGTGGAACACTTCTAATTCTAATAACATGTATCCACCTAGATCATTGTTTATGCTAGAAATACTTCAAAAAATTAGCTTTGTCTACTAAGGAAATTGCAACCTTAACACTCATGAAAATCCCCCCCTTTTATGTTTTGATAGATGGCATACCCCATTCTAAGGTCCACATTTACAAGGTAGTGAGTTTGAAAAAATACCTCATGAAAATGGGGTCTCACAGTGATGTGCCTCACTATGAGATCCCATTTCTATGAGGCATTTTTTCAAACAACTCACTACTTGTAATGGGGACCTTGGAATGGGGTATGACATCTATCAAAACATAAAAGGGGGGATTTTCATGAGTTTTATGGTTGCAATTTCCTTAGTAGATGCATATGAAATATGGATTCATAGACAAGGTACATGAAATATTTGACAAATGCCTTAATGAGATATGTCCTCATGGACTACAATAATTGCAGGATATGCACAAAATGGAAAATGTATGAAATATTTGGTATCACATACAAGGGAATGAGTTGTTTGAAAAAATGCCTCAAAGAATGTGGTCTCATGGTGATGTCCATCACCATGAGACCAAATTTCTTTTAGGAATTTTTTTGAACAACTCATTGCCTTGTCTAACATGTTTGATAAAATTCTTCGGTAGACATGTATTGAAAATGTGGTACATAGACAAGGTAGTGAGCTATTTAAAAAAGTGACTAAAATAAATATGGTCTCATGGTGATGGAATGACATTCCATCACCATGAGACCACATTTCTTTGAGGAATTTTTTCAAATAGCTCATTTCCTTGTCTAACATGTTTGATAAAATACTTTGGTAGACATGTATATACAAGGTACATGAACTATTTGACAAAATTCCTCAATGTGATATGTCCTCATGGACTACAATGATTGCGGGATATACAAAAAATGGATTTGTTGAAAATCCTTTATAAAATTTCAAGAAAATGTAATTTCCAAGTGTAAAACCAAATTCCAAAGCATTTTCCAACATCCCCCATGCCTATAACAAAATGGAAGCTTTGGACAGGGGTATATGGAATGAGAAATGATGTATTATATTCCATAGTTATAAATACTCTTATAAATGTGTATACAAAATGGGGAAACATGCACAAGGTAGGTCAATTGTTTAACAAAATAACTCAAAGAGATGTGGTTTAAAATTTAATTGGAAAGTGTAAACAATTGTGTAGTTTGAAATGTCCCAAGAGGGGCTAACGGTGTAATGAAAAACAAACAATTTGATGAACATGGAATATGCATAATAAAAGAATCAAAGCATTGTATTAAGCATGTATGATAAGGCATGATAAAGAAACATAATATAATTAAGGAAAATGTAAAGAAAATGTGTAAAGACTTGACATACCTAAAAAATAGATATTCAAATGGAGGAACTACCCAATTATGTAGTATTTTTTCTTCTTGAATCAAAATCCTCAACAATTTGAGCTTTTCACAAGCTTTCTTCCTTTTCAACGTTCAATTGTATATCACTCAAATATAATTACTAATAGCAATACAAATAACCAATGTGAAATGTTAAATTCCTATAATTCAATCACAATTAACATTGCAACACTACAAAAATTGAGTCTTGAATTGATATATCAAATTTGATGTGAAAAATCTATTATTTCTTCCTTCCTAAGTTGGAAAACCATAAAAAGGTGGTGGAAAGTTCATGCAAAGGTGGTAGAATGTGAAAAATTTGCATGTGCACTTCCCAACAACATCAAAAAGCTCTTTCTTGTTTAAACATGTGGATAACTAGGAGAATATCAGAGCATTTTGGTCTAGATCATGAGTGTGCTTACTATTTTTATCAATTTTAGAGAAAGCCAAAACACACTCATGTTATAACCTGAGCACATTTTTTCTTGCTATAAAAAATAGGTATATCTCAACTTCTTGAAAACACGCTCACATTATAAAAATGTTGATTTTATAATAGTTTCCTCTCTCTCTTCTTAGCCATCCATCCCTCCTTAGCCATCTACATCTCACTTAACCCTAAACCCTATCCCTAAGCCCTCAACCCTAGACACTATGCCTTAAACCCTAATACCTCAACCCTCTACCCTTAAACCCTTAATACCTCAACCCTTAAACCATAAACCCTAATCTCTCTCTACATCCCCCTCTCTCTCTAACTCACTCCCTCTATCTCTCTCCCACTCCCTCTCTCTCACTGCCTCTCTCTTACACTCTCTCTCTCCCACTCCCTCTCTCTCCCTATCTCTCAAGTATCTCCCTCTATCACCCTACATAGGTAACTCACTCTCTCTCTCTCTCTCAATCCATCTCTCTCCCACTCCCTCTCTATCCCTATCTCTCAAGTATCTCCCTTTGGCACCCTACCTAGGTAACTCTCTCTCTCTCTCTCTCTCTCTCTATCCCCCCCTCTATCCCTCCCACCCTACCTAGATAAATCCCTCTCACTCCAAACCCCCTTTCTCTCTCTATCCCTCCCACCCTACCTAGCAAAGTCCCTCTCACTCCAACCCTCTCTCTCTAGCTCTCACTCCAACCCCCTCTCTCTTAGGTTTATGCCTCCCACACCCTCTCCCTCTTTTAGGTGTCTCTCTCCAACCCCCTCTCTCCCACTCCCTCTCTCTCTCTCCCTATCTCTCAAGTCTCTCCCACCCATCCCCTCTCCCTCTCTCATGTCTCTCTTTCTCACTTCATCTATCTCTCTCCCATCCCTCTATCTCGCACTCCCTCTCTCTCCCTCTCTCTGAAGTTTCTCCCTCCCACCTCCTCTCTCTCTCTCTCTAAGGTCTCTCCCTAAGGCACGCTACCTACATAACTAGATAACTCTCTCTCTCCCTCTCCCTCTCCCTCTCTTTCTCCCTCTCCCTCCCTCTCTCCCTCCCACCCCCCTCTCTCTCTATATATATATCTTCCCCCCCTCTCTCTCTCCTTATCCATCCATCCCATCTTATCTATCTAGGTATCTCACTTAAACCTAAACCCTAAACCCTAGACACTGTTCCTAAGACCATAATCCCTTAACCCTTGAACCCTAAACCCTAATCTCTCTCTTTCTCACACTCCCTCTATCTCTCTACCACTCCCTCTCGCTCACTCCCTCTCTCTCCCACTCCCTCTCTCTCATAGTCCCTCTCTCTCCCTATCTCTTAGGTCTCTCCCTCCCACCCCTTATCTTTCTCAGGTCTCTCCCTCTAGCACCCTACCTAGATAACTCTCTCTCTCTCTCCCACCCTACCTAGATAAATCCCTCTCACTCCAATGCCCTCTCTCCCTCTCTTAGGTATCTCCCTCCCACACTCTCTCACTCTTTCAAATATCTCTCTCTCCAACCCCCTCTCACCCACTCCCTCTCTCTCTCCATTTCTCTCAAGTCTTTCCCTCCTATTAGGAAATATTGCATTCAAACCCATAATCTTAAATCATTTTCTACATAACCCATGAGAGATAACACATGCATACAAGTTTCCAAAATTCATAGATCAAATAGAAAAGCCACAAGATAACACAAGATATACTCTAGGAAAACCCTCAAGAGGGAAAATACCAACCTCAAAAAGCATCCATAATCCATCATATTAATTAGCAATAAGAAAATACAAGAGTTACAATGAATACCTTTGAAGTACCAAGCCCTCCAATGCATTCCCATGTGTCCAAGCATGAATCCACATATCCCATGCCATGCTTCATAAATGAACTCCACAAGAAGACTCAATAATGACATCCACCCCACTCTGCTAACCTAAACCACTACACATGTGTTTTATTTTATAGACACAAGCTCACACAAAATACAACGAGTGGTAAGGTGAAACCATGCAGCGCAAAACCATGTGAATACAAAATCACTAATCCCTTATTTAATATTGGGTACTAAGACATTTCATTATTTAATATTTCCCCAATATTAAATTATTATCACATGTCTCCCACATAATAAATATTAATACAATGTTACAATACAACATCAAGTGGACTTCTAAGACATGATTGGATAGAAACTGGCTTCTCTCTCCTACTCCTCGATTTTGAATTGACTCTACACATGGTTGATAGTGCATTGAGGGTACCCCTCGGTCCCCCACCCCTATCCCCTTCTACCTAGATTCTCCCTTCAGCACATGTGGTGCCATCTTTAGGGCCCTTCTCAATGATGTCTACTTTTGGGGATCCCATGATTTTTGTCCTACCTAATATCATGGTGCCAGTGCTTCCTACTTCCCCATTATCTAAGGGTTGGAAAGATGTGTTGACTAAAAAATTCTTGTCCCCTACAGGTACTCCCCTTTGTCCTAATATAGAGATTGTTGTCTCTGGAAATGAGTTATCCATTTTGGAAGCTATTAGCTAAAGGATAGCTTCATCCATGGAGTTAATGGTGGTGGGTGAGTTTCTCTCCTTCCATCCCTTCGTGGATATGGTGCAAAGGTGGGTTGTTGCAAAATGGTGCTTGAAGGGTAGTGTTGGTGTCTAGGCTATGGTGGGTGGTCTCTTTCTTTTCAAGTTTATGGCTAAGGTTGATTTGGTCTCTATGCTCTTGTTGAGCCCTTGGGTCTATGGGAAACATGGACTACCCTTATTCCGTTGGAAGCTAGGTTTCAATCTTCATGTCAATCTCTACAAGTCGGCTCTTGTTTGGATTTGCCTCCTTGGTCTTCCTCTAGAATACTAGGACGAGTCTATTTTTTAGTGCATTAGGGATTCTCTTGGCTAGTTCATCACCTCAGACTCTATCACTAAATCCATGTCCAAGTTAGTATTTGCTCACTTTTGTGTTAACATTGATGTCAACAAGACACTACCTAATTCTATGAAGCTTTGTTCTATCTTTGGTTCTTGGGTTCAACCTGTTTGCTATGAGAATGATATGATATACTGTCAAAAATGTGCTAAACTAGGACACCTTATCATGGATTGTAAATCCATGATAAGGCATGACCCTTGTCCCAACTCTCCTATAACAGAGATCCCATCAGATGGTTTCCCCTTTGAATTTGACCTGGTTAAGAACATTGAGTCACCAACTAATTGTGTGCTCAAAGAAATTGTGATCCCAATGTTATCTTTGGATTTATTTCCCTCTAGTGCTACTATGATTTCCTTTGAGTCCCACCCTAGTTGTGCTCTAGACTCTAGGGTTTCTTTGGTGTTACCTCTATTCCCAAATGGTGTGTAGGATGGTGAAATCAAGGATGAACTTGAGAAGGTTGTTTCACCCTATCATGGAAAGGAGGTGGTGATAGTTGCATCTCAAGCAAAAAATGTGGAAGAAGAGTTCTAGTCATCTCCAAAGAAGAAAGGAAAATAAAAGAAAGCAGATGTAGGTGGTGACTCCAGGCTGGGTAGACCTAACCAGCGGATGACCAGGCTTAGATAGACAACAAAAGAAATCACAATAAGAAAATCGAGGACATTGGAATTGTCCTCAAAGAAAAGCTCTAAATGAAAGTTGTATCTTGGAATATGAGAGGGTTACATAGCCCCCACAAGTAGTTGGCCCTAAAGAATTATGTTTTGGAACATAAGGTTGATATACTACTCCAAGAAACTAAGAAGAAAAAAAAAATTGATCCCATTTCCAAGTATATTTGGCCAAACACTCTCTTTGCTTGTAGTGATGCCAATGGGGCGTCTGGTGGGTTGGTGGTGCTTTGGAATCCCTTTCAATTCTCTAGCTATGAATTGTTCCAATGTAGGAATTTCCTTGGCATAAAGTTCTCCAATGCTAGGGTTTCTTGGTTCTTGATAAACGTTTATGCTCCTCATATTAGGAATGTGAGGAAATCCCTTTGGCTAGAGATTTCTAACTAGATTTTGACTAACAAGGATGGCAGGTGGTTGGTGACAGGGGATTTTAACTCTCCCCTTTACCCATCGAGAAGAGTGGGGGTCTGACTAATTATTCTAAAAGTATGTCTAATCTCGCCAACTTTTTGAATTGTACTAGATTGCTTGATATTGGCCTATAGGGCTAGTATTTTACCTAGTCCAATTGACACCTTTGGGCTAATTTGATCTAGGTCCACCTTGATTGATTCCTTTTCTTCCCCATTTGGACTACTCTTCTTAATGTTAATTTTTTGGTTCTCCTTAGGACTATTTCAAACCACAATCCTCTACTGTTACTCCTAATTGACCACTTTGTTGTTGGTCAATTCCTATTCCAATTTGAAATCATGTGGAATGCCCATCTGGACTTCTAGAACAAGGTTGATGTGTTAGCTCTCAAAAACACAGGTTGAATGCCTCAAGAGGCTGCCAATCTCTTGATATGCTTTAGAGTAACAAAAAAGGTCAAGAGAACTCAACCTTCTACTCTTTAGGTGCTGCTAAACCCAGGCAGGTGTACCTTTTGAATTGAGTAGACTTATCTTATGATTATCCTTCTGAAATGCTTTGTCCACAATGGCAGATGGAAGTGAACAAATGAAATCAAACTTGATAGCAATCTTCTAATCTAAATCCTAAAATTCTTAATTAACAGATATAAAGAAACTAAATGAATTCAAATGATGAAATTGCAGAGACCAGTGTCTTGTTGGGTATGCAGAGTCAAATGAAACAGAAGTGGGAAACTTATTCTAGCAAAAAATCAAATTGTAGGCATATGATCTATTCATAACTTGTATAAACAATGCAAGATTATGACTACTAAGCTCTACTTTAATAATCCAAATTAATCTTCCTGATTACTATGATCAACAAAAGGGATTTAATCTCTACTTGAGAGAACCAATCAATTAATCACACAGATACAACAAATTTGCACTGATAAATTGAAAATAAGCTTGTTACTTCAATTTAAACAACCAGAAAGAATCAACTTGGAGACAGCTTAGCAATGCTTTTCAATAAACTCAACATACAATTGACACCAGAAATAACCTGCCACACTAGCTGATTTTCATTGAATTCACCATTTGAAAATATGCATAGTCTCTGATAAGAGAAAGTTATTCTAATGTAGCCATTCCTAATCTATTGTATATGATCTAAAATCTGATCTAAGATCTCATGATAATCAATTACAATTGGGGTGCATAATTATACACCAGCATCAAGAAAATAAATCAAATCAGAAATCCATGTCGACCACTATAGAATTCGAGAAAAGCCAACATGTCGGCCCTCAACAACATTTGAAATTCACATGTCGGCTACAATGTTTGAATATAATCTCTGATCCATTCACCAAGACACCCTGAAAGTATGTTGAAGGAAAAATATCGCTTATCGCTGTCTGCCCGTGTTCCCCTGTTCATCGCTATGACCAATCCAAGTCATGGAGAAATCATATCAAAAACCCTTAGTCATACTGAGAGCACATATGTGTTAAATTTTTTTTAGTCACCAAGACACAAGAAAATGTCTTATCGAAATGAACCTTAGTTTGATTCAATATCGCTGTAACCTCCATCAATCGGGGAGACCTCTCATAGAATACTTTGAGTCATACCGAAAGTCTTCAACCATCCCTAAGTCGCTATGTCAAATTTGTACTCTTGCTGATAAGCATATTTCATTTGATCCACTTCACTATGACTTTCAAAGTCAAGGAGAGGTTATAGAGATTACTGAGTTATAGCAAAAGCCCAGAGCTCACACCTATTCGCCAAGAGAATGCCAACCTTTCGCTGAAAGAAATCCATTCAATAAACATTGTCAGCAAGAGTTGACCTTTTTTTATGACCATACCCCAATGCACATGAGTCTTACCAAAGAGTATATCATAATGTTGCTGATCGGCAAGACAAAGGAAGTTCGCTATGACCTTACTTCAAAGAAGAGTCTCTTGCCAATAAGTCTATTCCCCCACTACTGGTCGGTGAGACAATATGGTCTTGCCAAGACCCAATGCCAAAAACAATCTCTCACCGAAGGAGACCCACATGAGAAAATTGATAAGACAAAGCAAGTCATTATAACATTATGTCGATACCAACAAGTTTAGCCAAAATGAATCCATACAGTGCCTGTCACAAAGACCAAAAGAGTTCGCTAAGACTTTTACCAAAGCTTTTATCTCCTGCCGAGAAGAATCGTCCAAACGTGGGTCGGCAAGACAAGAAGATATCATTATGACATTTCACTAAGAACAAAAACCTTTGCCGATAGGTGTATTATCCTTTGTCGCCGAGACCGAGAGAAAGTCCTGCCAAAAGCCGCCTATGAATGAAAATCAAATCGCCATGACATAAGAAACATCTTTCCGATAGGAAACATAGATGTTTGCAAGTAGAAAACAGATCGGGAAGACCCTGATATTGTCACGCTGACATAGACCCAGATATGAATTATGCATGATTCGATGAAACATATGGAGGAACATGGGAATATATGGAGAAAATATGCACGAAGAGAGGGAAATGTATTCAAGGTGACACTCACTTGGAAAATTATAAATGTAGACAACATGTAAAATCACCAAATTTTTATAGTTCCAACAGTGGCTCCATCTGGGGATGAATGGTAGTGAGATCATTGCAAGGATCTAGAATCTTGGGTGAGCAGACCAGACACAAAATGAGCAAAATGAAAAATGGACAAGCAGTAGATGGAAAGAATGGAAAGCGAATGCAAAATGGAAATAGAACAAAATCCTAAGCTATTGTGCATGGAAAAGAATTTTAAAGAGGATAAGTAAGAGTTGTCCATGCACTGGCAACCCTAAATCCTTTGTGATTCATCATCACCTGTTCTGAGCTGTTACAATCTGAAACTCCAACCATACTTTCCCCTGTCAAATACATGATTTTGTCTTGAGTTCAACAGATTCCTTTTGAATACATTCATGCAATCTTTCCTATCACCGAGAGTTTTTAAAGAATCACTATGTTGAGCTTGGCCCAAATTCCATACATCATTCTACAATATATATTCTTCACCATTAGACAAATCTCTATTATCTTCAACGTACAAAATATACACATGTTCAATGCAAAATTCCTCATTATCTTTCTCACTGTTTTGTGTTATAAAACACTCACTCAGCTGTATTGAAAATTTACCCTCAGAGTGCTTCTCTTGAAAAACAAAAAATTCTCTCAGACCAACATTGTCTGAAACAAACAAATCTGAAACCTTCTACACCCTTTTAGTATCACCATTTGGAGTCAATATTGGATCGTGACTCATATCTTCAATATCATGCATATATGAAGCAATCAAAGCTAGAAATCTATCATCCTTGGTATACAAGTCTACTCCATATGAATTAGAAACTTCAAAATCACATACCTCATCTTGAATGGACATAGAATTTTGATCAACATCAAAGGTTTCACCATCATTCCAAGAAATGCATAGGGATTCATAAGAATCTTTACACAAAGATCCTTCATTGTCAAAACTAAAGTAAGCAGGACACAAAACTTCAAGATCATCTTCATGTGCACACCCCTGGCATTCAGGAGTAAGCAAATTTGCAATCTATTCACTGACAAGTGAACAATTCTCAACATTTTCATCACTACAGTTATACTCTTCACTTTTGTCATCATCAAAAAGAAATCCAAGACCATCAAAGAATGGGAAATCAGAAACATTATCAGTGCAGTCATTTATTCCATCATTTTGCTTGTCTGAAATTATCTCCTCTTTTTCATAAAGTGGATTTGAAAATACCTGAAGTTCATTCATGGACATACCTTGGCAAAAAATCATCTGATCTTCATTTAACTCTTCATCATACAATGAGTTTGAAAAATTTTGGAAATCATTTTCAAATGTACAAACCTCATTATCATTAGCTATATCTTTATAATAGGTAGAAGAATCCCTTGGTTGTAGATCAAAATCCTTTGGTTCATCATCAAAATCTGAATATTCACTAGATTCCTCACAACATACACTGCTTTCCCTGTCACAATCTATTATGCAAGAGAAATCTCTTGTACCTTCATCTTTCTCATGCAGGAAATCATATGAGTCATTTTGACTTACACATGTATCATCTTCTATTGGATGAATCATTTGATCAACTTCTCTATACTCATCAGAAATACAACTAATGGATTCAACATTGATAGTGTTCTCATACCTTATTCCCTGGGATAATGCCTGGTTCACAATTTCTTGTGTCTCCTTCTGATTAGCAACAATTAGTCTCTTTATCTCTTCTTTAGTAAGTCTCTTCATACTGTATTGAGTAGGTACCTCAATAGAATGTGGCTCTATATAATCTTCTTTAGAGTCAGAAAGGACCTGCTGTTTAGGCATATGAAAATTATATTTCTGATTTGAAACATCATGCTGATAACCTTCATCCTCCAAAGATGAGTACCTTTCCACAACATGGTGAAAGGTATTTGAAGCCAAATATATTGTGTGATCTTCTCCATTGTTTCCCATCAACATTCCCTCTTCTTGCATTCTCTGGACTACAACACAATAATCTGGGGAATGTGGTATATTACAAATTTCACAAAAAAATTGTTACTTACCATATAGGTTCCCTTCTTGCTCAATGGATCAGGAGCGTTTTTGCTTTCAGGCCTAGCTGTTATAGGTTTCTCATCCTTCCAGTCTGTATTATAAGGCATGTCATGCAACCTCGGCCTTTCATTTTTGTAAGTATTCTCCTGTCTGTACTGATAATTGTTGCTTTGCTGATGAACCTTAGGATTGTATCTTTTATCCATTATCCCTGCAGCCCTCCTATTGTTTTCAATTGTTTGTGCCATCTTCTAAGCTTCAGCTAAGTCTCTTGGGAATTTATTTCTTAGCTCATACCCCGTTTTAGGATCAAAAGCATTCAAATAAACACTCAGTGCTACAAAATTTGACAACTTTGATCCATGAGGTATCTTATTCTGCAATTTATTGAATCTCTTATTAAAATCATAAATTCTATCACTTTGATCTTTTTGAATCCATATTAATTCATGAAGAGCAACATTTGGTGCACTTGGATTCCCATATTTCTCAAGGAATTGATCTTGAAATCCTTGGAGAGAATCAATAGAGACCACTGGTAGGCTATTGAACCAATCCATAGTGTCTTCAATAAGTGATATCATGAATAGCCTCATGTGTAAATCTTCATATGGCACACCCAAATCTTGGATGAAAGAATTGAAACTTCTTAGATGCTCTTCAATAGTGATTGCATCACTCCCTGTAAACTTTGGAACAAGACCTCTCCAACTATCATCCATTGGATAAGGGGATAATTGAATCCCTACCAAATCAAACTATTTGATCATTGTTGTGTATTAATGAGGGGGCCACTAGGTGGGTATTGATGTTGGTATAGTGTACCATTGCATTGTGTATGATAATATGGCATATACTACTGACCATGAGGAGCTCCAACATGACCTCCCCTGAACTGAGATCCTCTTCCATTCATGTTTGAACAACTACAAAAATTCTTTCAGAGTCACCACCTACTTTTCCAAAAGTTGGAAAAACATTATTTCTGATCTTTTCCATAGCGGAATCACTCTTTCTAAAATTTATCAAATTACAACTTTTCCTCCAATGACTCTATAATGTGGTCTTAACCAAATTTTTTGATATAATCCCCAGCAGATTCGCCAATTTGTTAGCTCTCAAAAATGCAGGCTGAATGCCTCAAGAGGCTACCAATCTCTTGATACACTTTAGGGTAACAGACAAGGTCAAGATAACTCAACCTTCTACTCTTTAGGTGATGCTAAACCTAGGTGGGTGTACCTTTTGAATTGAGCAGACTTATCTTATGATTATCCTTCTGAAATGCTTTGTCCACAATGGCAGATGGAAGTGAACAAATGAAATAAAACTTTGATAGCAATCTTTTGATGTAAATCCTAAAATGCTTAATTAATAGATATAAAGAAATTGAATGAATTCAAATGATGAAACTGCATAGACCAGTGCCTTGTTCGGTATGCAGAGTCAAATGAAATAGAAGTGGGCAACTTATTCTAGCAGAAAATCAAATTGTAGGCATATGATCTATTCATAACTTGTATAAACAATGCAGGATTATGACTACTAAGCTCTACTTTAATAATCTAGATGAATCTTCTTGATTACTATGATCAATGAAAAGGATTTAATCTCTACTTGAGAGAACTAGTCAATTAATCACATAGATACAACAAATGTGCACTGATAAACTGAAAATAAGCTTGTTACTTCAATTTAAACAACCAGGAAGAATCAACTTGGAGACAACTTAGCAATGCTTTTCAATAAAATCAACATACAATTGACACCAAAAATAACCTGCCACACTAGAAAATTTTCATTGAATTCACCATTTGAAAACATGCACATAGTCTCTGATAAGAGAAAGCTATTCTAATGTAGCCATTCCTAATCTACTATATACGATCTAAAATTTGATCTAATATCTCATGATAATCAATTACAATCAGGGTGCATACTTATACACTAGCATCAAGAAAATAAATCAAATTGGAAATCCATGTCGGCCACTATAGAATTTGGGCGAAACCCACATGTCGGCCCTCAATAGCATTTGAAATTTACATGTCAGCTACAACATTTGAATATAATCTCTAATCCATTCACCGAGACACCCTGAAAGTATGCCGAAGCAAAAATATCACTTATCGTTGTCTGCCCGTGTTCCCCTGTTCATCGCCATGACCAATCCAAGTCATGGAGAAATCATATCAAAAACCCTTAGTCATACCGAGAGCACATATATGTTACATTTGTTTCAGTCACTAAGACACAAGAAAATTTCTTATTGAAATGAACCTCAGTTTGATTCACTATTGTTGTAACCTCCATCAATCAGGGAGACCTCTCATAGAATACTTCAAGTCATACCAAAAGTCTTCAACCATCCTTGAGTCGCTATGTCAAATTTGTACTCTTGCCGATAAGCATATTTTGTTTGATTAGCTTCATTATGACTTTCAAAGTTAGGGAGAGGTTATAGAGATTATCAAGTTATAGCGAAAGCCCAGTGCTCACACCTGTTCGCCAAGAGAATGCCAACCTTTCACCGAAAGAAATCCATTCAATAAGCATTTTCGGCAAGACTCGACCTTTTCGTTATGACCATACCCCGATGCACATGAGTCTTACTGAAGAGTATATCATTATGTTGCCAATCGGCAAGACAAAGGAAGTTCGCTATGACCTTACTTCAAAGAAGAGTCTCTCGTTGATAAGTCTATTCCCCCACCACTGGTCAGTGAGAGAATATGGTCTCTCCAAGACCCAATGCCGAAAAAAATCTCTCATCGAAGGAGACCCACATGAGCAAATTGGTAAGAAAAAGCAAGTCGTTATAACATTATGCTAATACCAACAAGTTTGGATGAAATGAATCCATATAGTGCCTGTTGCCGAGAACAAAAGATTCGCTAAGACTTTTATCGAAGCTTTTAATTCCTTCTGATAAGAACCCTCCAAATGTGGGTCAGCAAGACAAGAAGATATCATTATGACATTTCACCGAGAATAAAAACCTTTTCCAATATGTGTATTATCCTTTGTCGTCGAGACCGAGAGAAAGTCCTGCCGAAAGCTACCTGTGAATGAAAATCAAATCACCATGACATAAGAAATGTCTTGCTAATAGGAAACATAGATGTTTGCAAGCGGAAAATAGATCGGGAATACCCCGATATTGTCACATTGACACAAACCCAAATATGAATTATGCATGATTCGATAAAACATATGGAGCAACATGGGAAAATATGGAGAAAATATGCACAAAGAGAGGGAAATGTATTCAAGGTGAGACTCACTTGGAAAATTATAAATGTAGACAACATGTAAAATCACCAGATTTTTACAGTTCCAACATGATGTATGGTGGAACATTCTGGTGCTTGGCTCCCCTATTTTCAGACTCTCTCAAAGACTTGAACATATCAAACTTTTGGTTAAGGGGTTGAATAAGTGTGTGTTTGGTGATTGTGTGTATGAAAATTAGATATGTAAATGAATTAAAATTAATTGTTCAAACACACCAATAAGACATTTAATAAAATAGAATATAAAAGGAATAAAGAAGTGCAAACTCTATTCTGCTTCCATTGTCGTCCTATTGTCCTCTATCTTAAGTGTTTTTGTCGATTCCAGCTTTGTGTTCTCAGATCGTAGGCTAGGCTCAACAAACTGTCTTCCTAAAGAACGAGATTTTGCTATGATGTAGATGCATGATTAAACTATGATGATGACTTGAGCTAAGAAACTTGAAATAAACATGATGCTATGAGATTAAAGTGATAAATGAACTAAATGCATGAATTCTAATTAATTTCCTATTACCAATGCTTGGATTCACATAGGTATTTATAGATTTTTCAAATGATTTTGATTGGCTGTCTTGATTAACGGTTGTGATAATTCCTGGCAGATCGAATGGTTGAAGAAAGATGAAATTGAAGAGAAGATAGAAGAAACCTAAAAATAAGATTTCCCTATTTTTATGAAAGAGGAAGAAAGATAAGAAGATAAGAATAAAAGAAAGATTGAAAGCTGATAAATAAATGAATTTAAAAATTCAATTATTTATTTGTGGAGGACATTCAGCTTTTTCTTAATTAAATTAAATATTTAATTAAGCTTTTAAAAGCAGAAGAAAACTTGTGGTGAGAAAAGAGCTTTAATCAGTTTTATTGAAAAAAGAAGAATATCTCACAATTAAATAAAATATTTAATTATGATATGAGAAGATTGCACAATTAGGTTGAAATACCTAATTTTGATTTGGAAAGAAAGCATAAGATATTTTTAATTAAATAAGATTTATTTAATTAAATCACTTTTATGAAATTAATTAAATGAAACATTTAATTAATTAGAAGAAGAATTAAAAATAGAAGAAAGAGAAAATATTTAAACTTAATTAAATTAAAAAGATTTAATTTAAATTCAAACAATGATAATTAATTTAAATAAATAGAATGTATTTATTTAATTAATTAAGTGGACGTATGAAAATAATTAAATAAAATAAATTTATTTAATTATGGAAGAGAAATAAGATGAATGAACAATATAATTAAATTAATTAAATTTAATCATATGTAAAGGATTTTAGAAAAAATAATTAAATAATAAATATTTAATTAATTGCCAGGATTATAGACATGACCATTTTTATGCATATACATTTTGCCCCTCTTTGAAGTGATGTGTGAAACACATTGCTTCAAAGAAAAATAAAAATTTTGCCCCTGATATGTTTTTGATTTTTGATATTGATGATGCCCCCTCAGGAGGTAAATCATGGAAAAAGAAGTTGATAGTGATAGGGAAACAGTTATTTAGCTCCCGATAGATGATGTGGTCGATGCCCCAGTGAAAAAGAGGGTGAAAATGGAAAATGTCACTAATGCCCACCCTAAAAGGACCCTTATAAGGTAAAAGAGGTAAAATGAAGTGTCATTTTCACCCTGCTGCTACAGTAAAATACGAGCTCTGAGAGTGACTTGGCGAGATGGTGATCCCCGTGCACAGACATAGGTTCGAGCGAGCGTGATGATATCAGAGACCAGCGGCGTATGGACCACCGGTGAGTGATTTGAACCCTCTATGTTGTCAAATTTGGCTTTTAGATCGAATTTGAATTGGTTTTAAGTCGGATTAAAAAAATTTCGAACGTTTTAGCGCATTTAGGAATAGTTCTAGCGCATTCGATAATTCTTTTAGCGCATCTAGGAAATTCTGTAGCGCATCTAGGAATAGAATAAAAATTGATCCGTTAGCGCATCCGATAGATAGAGTGGCACATTTAGGGCGAAATCGGCTAGGTAGGTGTTTTAGCGCATCTAGGGCACAGAACTGCATATTTAGGTTTTGGTCCAAAAATGCTAGAGTTGCGCATCGGGTAGTTAGAGTAGCGCATAGGCGAGACAGAGTAGCGCATACGAAGTTTTAGCGCATTGAGCAAACAGTCTAGCGCATCGGAGAAAAATTTTAGCGCATATGGGGTTTTAGCGCATAGGGGCGACATAATTGCGCTTTTAGGAAAAAAAATTCAAAATGCCTGTGGTATGAAAAATGATGATTAAAATTGCTTCTTTAGTCAATAGATAGATAAATTGTCAGATCATCATGCTAATAGGATAGAAAATCAGATAGAGAACTGATAACTTTGCTTTCCGCGATTGAAAAACAAAGAGTAGATGAGGAATTGATTGATTTGAATTTGATAACTTTGCTTCTCACGATTGAAAAACAAAGAGTAGATGTTGGATAAATTTGCTTTATGCGATAGAAAAAAAATAGTAGATGTTGAACAATAAAATGATTGATTGAGTGATATGATTTGGATAACCTTGCTTCTCACGATTGAAAAACAAAGAGTAGATGTTGGATAAATTTGCTTTCTGCGATAGAAAACAAATAGTAAAAATGCAGGTAAAAATTTGCATTCATGATTGAAATACAAATAGAAAATGATATGTGTGTTGATAAATTTGCTTTCCTGAAAAGAAAAACAAATAGTAAATGATGATAGAGTAGATTGATTGGACATGCTGATAAATTGATGTAACATATGATATGGGTCATTGATATGCTATGTTGACTAGATAAATCATGTGATAGGATTCTAATTTGATGTATTTGTTGTGATGGTTGAACAAAATAGGAGGCTTTCAAAAGCCTCCAGATCAGAGAGCGGTTCCCCTTATGTTGGGAGCGGATAGGAGAGCTAACCCCTGCAGAGCTACAGGTGATAGCAGACTGCGGATTGGGACTGTTGTTGGCCATGCCGCAAGGCATTCGGGCCAACAGGGGATTGTTGACGGCCTTGGCCGAGAGATGGCATTCTGAGCATAACACCTTCCACCTGCCGACGGGTGAGATGAGTGTGACACCCGAGGATGTGTATCGGATTCTGGGGATTCCGGTTGTTGGAGCCCTTGTGGTTTATGACCACAAGGAGATTGGTGGGACCAAGGCGTTGCAGCGGATATGTGGTGATCCTGGTATTTATGGGTACTGGATAGATTGGGATGATTTCAGCAAGTATCCAGCTCTGGTTGCAGTGTTGGCAGCATTTGTTGGAGGTTTTCTTAGACCGGACCATCGGTCCAAGGGATTCGCCGTGGGTTGGGGGAGGATGCTGGAGTGGATGATTACACAGCCACAGAGATTTTCCTGGGGTAGCTGTGTCCTAGCGGACATGTACCATGACTTACATCGGATTGTGTACAGAGGATCCACTAGTCTGGCGAGTGGAGTTACATTGTTGCAGATCTGAGCGTGGGAGCACATTGCTGTCACGAGACCACTGTGTACTAGGGCGAGACCAGTAGGGAGGCCATACGTGTATTCATATTTTGGCATAGTTGTCCAGCAGAGGCTGGGCAAGGTAGAGTACTGGCGACGAGTTTTGGATGATGTGGATGCGGTGATATGGAGGCCATACACAAATTGCGAGGCATGGGTGACAGATCAGTTAGAGATGCCTTTTGTGTGCAGACCATGATACCTGATAGGGCGGACACCCTTTATTATTGAGAGGTTTCTGGCACTACGGGTTCTGAGACAGTTTGGGTTCATGCAGGGGATGCCCCAGGGCGTTGCTCATTATGGGCGGTGTAAGGGGGATGTAGGATGGGGGCCATGCATTCCATACTAGGCAGCGTATACAGAGTACTCTACTTTATAGCCCGAGGTATGGGTGGACAGGCCAGATGTATTGGATGCGGGGATGACAGATGACTATTCCCAGTACTTTCACACACATCCATTTCCACGGTTCACAGTGCCAGATGAGGCACAGGTGATCAGAGTAGCACCACAGCCAGGAGCAGGAATACAGGGAGGTGTGGCTGGTGGGGAGCAGGCTATGGGTGGAGAGGAGCAGGCTATGGGTGGAGGAGAGGAGGAGGAGGGAGAGGAGAGTGAGGAGAGTGGAGATGGGGAGGAGAAGGACAGCTCAGATGACGGAGATGATGGAGATGACGGGGATGAGCAGAGGCAGCAGAGACTAAACAGTCTCGGCCGAGTACAGGTTCCTCGGCAGTCCAGATCTGGTGCTAGGCCTCAGACAGTGATTAGGGTGACATCCTCGTCCCAGCAGGCACATATAGATGTTTTACAGGGTTAGGTGCAGACCTTTCAGGGGCAACAGGCACAGCTTCAGAGTCAGTTAGTGCAGGCTCAGAGCATGATAGTGCAGTTACAGGCACAACTTGCACAGGCTCAGACACAGGCACAGGCACAGGTACAGGCTCAGGCACAGGCACAGGTACAAGTTCAGATGCCTGCCTCAGATCCCCAGGTGGCACAGTTGGTAGCAGAGAGGGATGCCCTTAGACGATGGGCATAGGAGGTTGAGGGTGTAACACAGAGGCTGATGGGTACCGTAGAGAGTACCTCCTTCCGAGAGGCCATTGCAGAGGGATTCGAGGCAGCTAGAGAGGCAGAGTATTATAGAGTTTGCTATGAGGAGTTATGCCCTCCTGAGTGGCGAGAGCCATTTCCCAGATCTCACAGCAGGACGAGGACCCGATCTTGGACATCGACACATGGCAGAGAGGTTACAGGGCCTCAACAGGATCCTGATGCAGGGATGAGTGGCAGGCCACCTCCTTCTGGACCAGCTCCTTCAAGGGCATCCACCAGTTAGCCATTTGGGGCTGATGTATGATGTTTTATGTATATTGAGTTTTGATCATGTCTTATGTATGATGTTCTGACTTTGTTAGCTTTATTGGACATTTGGACATTTGTATTATTTTGATGAGCGATGATATGTAGCGGCGATGTTTCTGATGATGTTATGTTTATGCATTTGTGATATGATATGGATGTTATTTATATGCATTTATGATATGAGATGGATTTTGATATGCTTTTATTATTTGTGCGGACTAATCATTATGATGCAGGATGATCTAATGATGATGTGTATGCAATGATTTTGTGATGATGTATGTATATATGGGAGATGTTAATTTATTTTTGAATTTTCCATGTATGAAATGCATCGTGATATGGTAGATAATGAATGTGGTATGAATGATAAATGATATGTAAAATGGTAATATGATGATAATGCAATGATGATAAAATGATAAATGAATGAGAAAATGATTAAATGATGAAGTAATAAATGATAATGGTAATGATATGAGATGATAAACTGATGAATGATGAAATGAATGATGAAATGATAAATGATAAATGAAGGAAATGATGAATGATAAATGAATAATGAAATGATAAATGATAAATGAATGATGAAATGATAAATGATAAATGAATGATGAAATAATAAATGATAAATGAATAATGAAATGATGAATGATAAATGAATGATGAAATGATAAATGATAAATGAATGATGAAATAATAAATGATAAATAGATAATGAAATGATAAATGATAAATGAATGATGAAATGATAAATGATAAATGAATGATGAAATGATGAATGAAAGGATAAAATGATAATGATATGATACGAGATAATAAATGATAAATGAATAATGAAATGATAAATGATAAATGAATAATGAAATGATAAATGATAAATGAATAATGAAATGATGAATGATAAATGAATGATGAAATGATGGGAATGAAATGGAATGGATGAATAAATGATAAATGAATGATGAAATAATAAATGATAAATGAATGATGAAATAATAAATGATAAATGAATAATGAAATGATAAATGATAAATGAATAATGAAATGATAAATGATAAATGAATGATGAAATGATAAATGATAAATGAATAATGAAATGATAAATGATAAATGATAAATGAATAATGAAATGATAAATAATAAATGAATAATGAAATGATAAATAAAAGTAAAGAGGATAATGATATGATGAATGATAAATGATGAAACGACTGATAAATAATGATGACGAAGTGAAAAGATAAATGATGAATGAATGATAAAATGATGAATGATGAATGAAAAATGAGAATGAAATGATAGATCAATGAATGAGAATGATGATAATAAGGATAAAGAGGATAAATGATAATAATGAACGGATGCAATGAGTCAAATGTCCAAATGTCCTCCACAAAAGCTCAAAACTGTATGACAACCGTTGATGCAATCCTTCAGTCTTTCAAAACATCGATGTGAATCCAATATGCAGATATATACAATGATCTAATGAATATGCAACTACATGAAACTAATCAGTTTGTTGAGCCTACTTCAAGCCTTCTTGAATCATTATAGAACATTTAAAATGTTGGAAGTATGTACAAGCATCAGAGGGGAAATTAGCGCCAATGATGACTAGAGTACAACTTTCATGAATTTTGATATAGCAAGCGAACACAAGCATCGAGGTATAATTGAACCGAGATGACCTAAGCATTTCTTGCATAAACAGACAAAGATTAACCATCGTTCTGATGCAAATGTGGAACTGTCATCGATGATATTTGCTTTGATCATCATGTCCTGTGACATATTTGCATTAGATTGAGCGTTAACCTCTATACAGCAGACAAAAGAAAAACCATTCTCATTCCTTGCTACTCTAGTGCAGTACATCATTGAGTATGCTCCAGAGTAATGATATCAAAAATCAAACAACTTTTGGTCAAACATATAATACTGTTATTTCATGCATTATTCAGATTTCTGGATCATCCAATAGACAAGGATAGGACATCTCGCTGAAAAGTGTTTCATGATCGGATAAAGTGGTTGCATGAGTTTGTTGTTTGTGTGCATGCTCGGATTTCTATGTCATGGTCTAGCTATGTTGGTATGCTCTAAAAGTTAAGTGCCCCCAGTTGAGTTTTTGCCCCGTTTATTGACACAACTTGAGGAAAGGAATATGTACAAACGATCAAGCCATGGTACGACATTTGAACCCTCTAGGAAGATGGCGGCAGGATGATGCGATTAATGACCTTAAGATGCGGAAAAAGATGCGGAAAAAGGGAAGCATGGAAAAGACAAAGTGCAAAATAGGAACTAATAAATGGAGAGGTACAGATAGCGTCTGTTTGCCAGATTTTCACTATCCGTATTTATTGCATTTTTTAAATTTTTTTAATTTATTTTTTTGTATTTTTCTGTCAATAGACTGCCTATTTGCCAGGTTTTCACCCTATGACATTGTTTTGATTTTTTTGTATTTCTTCAGGACTTTTGCTACTATTTTTGGATTCCTTCAGGACTTTTTCTGCTGTTTTTGGATTTCTTCAGGACTTTTTCTGCTGTTTTTGGATTTCTTCAAGACTTTTTCTACTATTTTTGGATTTCTTCAGGACTTTTTCTGCTGTTTTTGGATTTCTTCAAGACTTTTTCTGGTATTTTTGGATTTCTTCAGAACTTTTTCTAACTTAAACATAGCACTTCTTAAGATGTATACTATTGATGGGTTCACCAAACAGGTCTTCTTCTGGCGTTGATAACTTGTATGCTCCCGAGCCGTAGACTGCAATAACCACGTAAGGGCCTAGCCAATTTGGTTCAAATTTTCCTTTCTTTTCTCGGTCTTGTTGATTTCGTGGGTTCTCTTTCAGAATAGATCCCCCACCTGGAAGGTACGTGGCTTTACTTTATGATTATAGCTGCGAGACATCATCTGCTGGTATGCCTTTAAATGGTCAGCTACTCTTTGTCGCTTTTCATCTAGAAGTTCCAACTCTTGTAGTCGGGAAACTCTGTATTCCTCATCTGTTATGAGACCTTTCAGTGATACTCTTAAAGAAGGTATTTCTACCTCTAAAGGAAATATGGCTTCTGCTCCATAGACGAGGGAAAAAGGCGTTGCTCCTGTCGGCGTTCGGACACTAGTTCTGTAAGCCCCCAAGGCGGGATTGAGTTGAACATGCCAATCCTTCCCTGAGTCATTGACAGTTTTCTTCAAGATCTTTAGGATAGTCTTGTTTGAGGCCTCTGCTTGGCCATTCCCTTGAGGATAGTAAGGCGTGGAATATCTGTGCTGAATATGGAATCTTTCACAAAGTTCATCAACATCCTGATTTTTGAACGGTCGACCATTATCTGTAATAATGGCATTAGGAATACCATATCGACAAATAATGTAGTTGAGTATGAAGGATGAGATTTATTTTCCAATGACTTTAGAGAGAGGTACTGCCTCAATCCACTTAGTGAAATATTCTGTTGCTGTGATAATGAACTTATGCCCATTTGACGAAGAAGGATGAATTTTGCCCACTAGATCTAACCCCCATTGAGAGAATGGCCAGGTGGGTGTAAATGAATGAAGTTCTTGTGCAAGAGCATGAATAAGATTCCCATGAATCTGACATTTTGAGCATGTTTTAACAAAAGTGAATGATTCCCTTTCCATTGTAGGCCAGTAGTAGCCCATTCTAATCAATTTCTTGGATAAGGTTAGTCCACTCGAATGAGTACCACAAATGCCCCCATGAACTTCTTGTAAAGCTTTGTCAAATTCGTCACGTTCAAGACATCGAAGTAAAGTACCATCAAGACCACGGCGATAAAGGGTATCAGCGATGAGGGTATATCGAGAGGATTGTCGGATAAAGTTACGCTTTTGGTTGCGAGATAAGTCAAGTGGTAAAGTGTCATCTTTTAGGTAGGTATAAATCTTACCATACCAGGGTGAATCGGATCCTACTAGGTGGCAGATAATTTGGCTTTTGGGTGTGTCATAGGCAGGTGTAAATAATTGTTCCACTAGAAATTCATAGCGAGTCTGTTTTTCTGGGAGTTGTATCAATGAGGCGATCGTGGCCATAGCGTCAGCTGCTTTATTGTCAATCCTTGGAATTTGTGTGAACTGAATGTCCACAAAGTACTTTTTGAAGTCATCAATCATCTTCTTGTATGGCAACAACTTGTCATCTTTAGTCTGATAGTCATTATTGATTTGATTAATGACTAACTGTGAGTCGCCATAAACTTGTAGCTCTGCAATCCTCCATTCCAATGCTGTCTTTAATCCAGTGATTAGTGTTTCATATTCGGCTATGTTATTGGTGCATGGAAACATTAGCCTATATGACCGAGGAATGGTATGTCCTTGAGGGGTGACAATGTTGGTGAAAGAACCATCAAAGTAAGGACCATAGCTTGCTTAGAGTCTGTGTTGAAAATGTCCCGACATCCCCTTGGAAACTCAATGTGTAAGGGGTGCTTTGTTAGGAGAGGAGCGTCTACTGGTTGATCCACAATAACTTGTCCTTTGATTGCTTTGCGATCAACATAGTGGATGTCAAACTCACTCAAAATCATGGCCCATTTTGCTAACCTCCCTGTTAGTGATGCTTTGCTTAGTAGATACTTGAGTGGATCAATTTTGAAGCAGTTGATTGTAGGATTTATGCCAATATGAATTTGCAGCAAAGCAGTGACTGCTAATATAGTAGTGTAGTTAGCTCATGACTTGTTAGTGTTACGCTGGCCAGATTGCGTTTAACCCTTCATGGTCTGCCGTTTCAATGCTCCCAAGGATGTCTCGGTTGCAGCAATATACAGGATCAATGGTTTGTCCGGATTTGGTGGAATGAGAACTGGTGGGTTCATCAGGTACTGCTTGATTTGTTGAAATGCCATTTCACATTTGTCATCCCATCTAAAAGGAACATTTTTATGTAGGAGATGTGTGAATGAGTAAGCTTGCAGAGCCAATTGATAGCGTGAATCTTGATGGGCGTAGTAAAGCATATGTGACCTCCAGGTGGTGATGTTGCCGGAGGGGCATGCGCGTTGGGGCTTTTGCAGGATCTACTTCAATTCCTTTTTTTGAAACAATATATCCTAGCAGCTTTCCGGATGTGACCCCAAAAACACATTTCTTAGGATTTAGGTGAACTTTGAATTTCTCCAATCTGGTGAATATTTTAGACAGTATTTCCAAGTGTCCTTCTCTGGTGTGTGATTTTTCCAATATGTCATCTACATAATCCTCCATGAATGTGTGCATCATGTCATGAAAGATCGTAGTCATAGCTCTTTGATAAGTAGCTCCAGCATTCTTTAAGCCGAAAGGCATGACATTCCAACAATATGTTCCCCACGGACAAGTGAAAGCTGTTTTCTCTTGGTCTTCTGGTGCAATCTTGATTTGGTTGTAACCAGAGAAACCATCCATTAATGAGTACATGGCATGGCCTGCTGTCAAGTCAACTATAGTGTCAATGTTTGGAAGCGGAAAGTCATCCTTTGGGCAAGCTTTGTTAAGATCTCTGAAACCAGTGCATACTCTTACACGTTTGTCTGGTTTTGCTACTGGTACAATGTTGGAGATCCATTCTGCATAGGCAATTGGTCTTATAAAACCTGCATCTAGGAGCTTCTTGAGTTCTTCTTTAACCAGTAGTGCTACATGAGGATTCATCTTTCTGAGCTTTTGTTTTACTGGTTTAACTCCTGGTTTGATAGATAAATGCATAATGAGATCAGGGTCAAGGCCCGGCATGTCTGCATATGACCAAGCAAAATTAACTTGATTTTTTTTGAGAAAGTTCATGAATTCTGGGATTTCTTTATCTTTCATTGATTCAGCTAGCTGTAAAATCCTTGGATTGTCTATAGTTACAATATTGATTTCCTTAGTAGGTTCGATCAAGATGGGCGATCGCTCATGATAGTCCTCCGGGAGAGTGTCAAGAGTCCCATCAACTGGTGCCTTAAAAAGGTTTTCACCATTTGATACACTCTTTATTTTATCTTTTGCTTGATCTAGTACTGCCATATTCTGGTTTTCACCACTAGATCATTTTTCTTTATTTTTATTTTTGCAGCTAGGAGACTTGACACTCTCTTGATTAAAGACATCATACTGAAAATCGCTAGTGGAACAATTATTGACACCTTCGGCGGAAAGGAAGTTTATGATAGCTTCGTCATTGGGAAAAATAGGTATATCAATAGGTTCGGTCAGATCCCATTCAATGAGATCAGGGTGAATTAAAGGTAACATGTCATTTGGTTTTGTGAAATCAGCGATAGTTAGGGTCAAGACAGAGTTATCTGTAGGATCTGAGGTATGAGGTAGGTCAATGATGGTACTACTCTCCTGATAGTCTTGTTCGTTAAAATCTGACTCAGTATCACTACACTCATAGTTGCATTGTGGTTCAGATTCTTGTGGTTGGGATCCTGAACCTTCTCCTTTGATTAAAGTGGGTGTATACTTGTGTATGACATCTACCTCTTTGTCCCTCCAAAATTCATTATTGTGGATGGTATCCCATTCATATTCAGCAGGTATCAGAATTATTTTCTATGCAATTCAAGATTGATGCCAAACATGTCTCTTTCTTATCAGAACCTTCTTGTAGTGTAAAAACATTACCTTGTGACTGTTTAGATTGGGTAGCATCATAGCCTATTCCAGTTTTATCATATGCAGCAAGCCCTGGAAGATGGATACGCTCAACTACACCTTCTTTCCTTTTTCCAAGAGGACCATTGTCATATCCCATATTTTGCATGATGGAATATCCTTTTCCATATTGATCTGTTGGTAAGGTGACATTTAGAACTGCTTCTTCTTCATCCTTATAAAGCCAATCTAGAATCGTTGTATCCTCAGAATCTCCAATGGGAAACTTTTCTTTGACAAATTGTCCATTGAACTTGGTAGTGGGCTCTGCTTGTATTTGTGCTGATGCTGATGCTACTGATATCTGTTGTTGTGTAATAGAAGGCTTTCCATGTGATTTAGGAGATGTAGGTAGATTAGCAAGACAAAGGGAATATTCCCCAACTCCGCTTTCCTTGAACTATAGTTTCTTGTCAAAGATTTTGGCTAATTGACTGATTTGTGTATTATGCTTAGGAGAAGTATCAGCAAGTGCTTCTCGATTATTTGGAACCAAAGTATCCTGATGAGCTTTGATATTGGCACAAGTTTGGGTGTTTGAATTATCAGCTGATATAGTGATTTCCTGTCCGTCATATGGAAACTTAAGACATTGATGGTAAGTGGATGGAACAGCTTGCATTTCATGGATCCAAGGACGACCCAACAAGATGTTGTATGCAAGATCTCGATCTAAAACTTGACAAAAGGTATTTTTGATAACAGGTCCCACTCTAATTGGTAGCATGATTAGACCTTTTGATGTTCTCTCCTCATCATCATAGGCTTTAATGGTAATCTTCCTTCTAGGATCAATGGAGTCTTCTGCAAATCCTAATGCTTGAACCACCTTCAAGGTACATATATTTAGACCGGCCCCTCCATCTATTAGAACACGTTTAACACGGAATTTATGGATCATGACCTCTAAGTATAAAGATGAATTGTGGGGATGGGTCATGGAAACATCGTCTTTGTCTGAAAATGAGAGACACGTAGGTGAGGACAAATGTCCTACCATGGCTTGAAATCGGTTCACATCCAAATCTGTGGATACAGTCGTCTCAAAAAGGGCTTTTTCTAAAATTTCCTTGTGTGCAGGGGAAATCTTCAGGAGTTTGAAAATGGAAATTTGAGCCGGAGTTTTTTGAAGTTGGTGAACTAAGTCATATTGATGTTGAGGGAAGGTCTCAGTGGATTTTGAAGAGGTACCCTTTAAGATAACTTTAGCTTGGGCTCTCGTTGTGACATTTACTTGTCCATTGTCTACTTTCTCTTTAATTTTTATAACATTGACTCGCTCATCGTCTGTATAGAGGTGACAATTACATTGTCATCAATTTGATTCACATTTTTATCAGAAGACTCTCCCTTTTGATAATTTGGTAGAGGATTGCGAAATGCTTGGTGATCTTCATTGGATTTCTGTTGTCCTTCTACTGTGATAATGCCCTTGTCAATGAGATCTTGAATAGCATGTTTCAAAGCTTGACATTGGTTTGTACGATGACCTCTGCACCTATGATAGTCACAAAAATAAGCCTCATTCCATGATGGAGGTTTTATACTAGGTTCATAATTGCGTTGCAGTGGTAACGTAAGGACATTTTTTTCCATAACCTCTTTGAAAGTTGATTCCAAGGATTGTCCTAGTGGAGTGAAAGTTCTTCTATTGGAGAAGAATGGAAAATATTGTGGGTTTGTGTTTGAGGTATTCCCTAAGGTGTTGTTGTTTCCCCGATAGTTTTGGTTGTTGACAGTCCCCTGATTGTTGTGCGCTGGAGGGGGATGATTGTTTCCTTGATTCGTGACTAAATTGACATTGTTGTAATTATTGTGCCGAGTCGTATTGGGAGCACTCAGAACAAATGGCTTAGATGTGACATGATTTGCGTCAACAACACCGTCGTTTACAATGTTTTTGTTGTGAGTCCAAAATTTAGATTTGTCTTGATTGTTGTAATGGTTAGATGAGCTAGGGTTGTCCCTATCAAGTTTTATTGTCCCTCTTTTGACCAAAGCACTTTCGATGGTGATGGCATCCTCAATCAATTTCTCAAAGGAAGGTGGATAGTGTAGATTTAAATGATAGCTCATTTATGAGTTGAGGCTATTGATGAAAGTAACCATTTTCTCCTTTTCAGGGACATGACGGGGGTACCTAGCGAACATTCTCCTCCATCTTTGAAGAAAGGTAGTGAAAGATTCCCCAGGTTTTTGCACAACTTTGCAAAGATCAATCATGGTGATCTGGTGTTGAATGTTGTAGGAGTATTGTGTTATGAATAAATTTATCAATTCCTCAAATGTTCGAACAGGAGGTGTAATCTTAGATAACCATTCCATAGAGTTGACTCCAAGGCTTTGAGGAAATAATCACAATAAATATGTATCCTCGTGGGCAAATTTCAATGTCATGTTTCGAAAGTCCCTAACATGGTCAATTGGGTCTGATTTTCCATTATAATGATCAAATTTGGGAATTTCACAGTGTTTAGGAAATGGAATCATGTTGAGACTTCTATCAAAAGGATAAGGACATATGTCATCCAAAGTGTATTTCTTGGTTGCGGTTCCTCCTCGTAATTCTTTGAGTTCTCCCTGCATTTCTCTAAACTATTTTTCTAAGGAGGCGAATTTGGATAAAGATGGCTCTTCTTCCGTGGTTTTTAATTTCTCAGTATCAAAGTCTTTAGGCAATGTAGCTCCTTGATCTGCTAAGAAAAGGAAGTACTTCTCTTTGTCACGTTGTATAATCTGTTCAAGGATTTTAAGAAACTTGGGATTCTGTTCTGCCTCTTTAAGTTGAAGTTCTTCCTCTTGCTCATCATCACTATCTAGGGGAGTTTTGTTCCTATTTGTGTTCTTAAGCAATGACTCTTCCCCTTTATCAGCCATAGTGTTGTCACCGAAAAGAGGATTGCGACTCACACTAAAAAGAGGACTATTACGTTCACCTTCTTCTTGAATGTTGTGTGTGGAAGTTTCTTGTAGAGAAGTTTCTCCTAGCTTGTTGTGTTGAGATCTTGTAAAAATAGGCATATGTAAGAAATCCTTAGATATGATCAAAGGTTACTGAAGGATTTGATTAGGACGCGTTGAATATTCAATTGAAGGTTGTGGTATATTCTCAAACTCAAGAGGTTGATTAAGATTGTGACGTTGAGACAATGCTAATCTTTGATAATAAGCTTGGGTAGCCAAAGGTTCTATAGCGTAATCGTCGGTGAATCCCCTAATGTAGTCTCGGTATCTATGAAGAAATGTGCGATAATGGAGCAAGGCGTCTCGGCTCTTATACAGAAATTCTCTGCGATCTAAAGTCTTTTTGTAACTTAAATTTGCTTTGGGCTTCTTGATCCTATTGAAGACTGATTTCTTTGTGAACTTAGTTGATTTCCACTTTCTCAACATGGGAGTAAAATCTCAGAGATTCGGGTCTGTGACAGAAACCTAAAAGCGCTATTCTATTTCCTAAATGCGCTACAGAAAAAGGTAAATGTGCTGGAGAAAGAGTCAGATGCACTGCAAAATATCTCAGATGCACAGGAACAGAGCACATATGCACAACAGAATACCCTAAATGCACCGAAACAGAACACAGATGCACCAGAACTGAATTTAAATGCGCTACAGTTTTCCCTAGATGCACTAGAATAGTTTTTCTAAGGACAGTTTTGACCAGTTTTCAGCTGAAATTTGTCATGTTCGTTCTTGGATGATCCTTTATCTAAATTAATGTTTTGAAAGCACAGCAAACAGTCTGATTTAAGTTGATTTGTAACCAAGCACAGAATAAGACAAGCACAACCTAGGTTAGGCCAGGACAATATCCGCTAGACTCCACGTGGGTTTCCCCAACCACATATTAGTAGCGTGTGAATCCAGAAGCTTGGCTGCACGGGCTCCCCCTTACAGTGCACTCTCTTCTCAGGCCAACCAAGCTTCCAACCCCCATGAAACTCCCATGGTGAGCTGATCACCTCTACTATTGACTGTGAAAGTGTGGAAGGCTTCACACCGACCGATGCTGGACTAGCAAATAGAAGGTTTTTGGCTTTCTAAACAATGGTATTTAGTTCGGGACCCCCGTTCGAGTGGCCATACATGGGGCAAGAGATTAATCACTATTAAGGTGGCACTCCAGCCTGAAGAGGTTAAGCTCAACAGGGTTTAAGGGAGTACAACTCTGTCCGTATGACACATCCGCACAAGCAACCTTAGGTTTTCCTTAAGATTTACCTTATACACGGGCTCTAGGGTAGCTTGGCCTTAGCTGGGCCCAAGTAAGCGCTTGAGTCGCCCTAAGGTGAGTACTTTTTCCCTTACAAGGCCCAATTTAGAGTCAATAATTGTTTCTCTTGCACCTGTGGATCTATTGGCAAGCAAGGGAGAGGATACTTCAATTATTATTGAGTCGTGGTTGTCAGAAAAAAGTGGGTCCGATTTCCCGATCAACGGCCATTGTAGTGAGAGCATATCACTCACCACTTTCAAGCACACCAATAAGAGTAAACAAGTTTATTTTATGTGCACCAAAATCAAAAGTGATTTACTCTAAGTGAAGATGTTGCTTCACAATAGACATGGGGTTCTTTTTAACTGCATGATAAAGGTGTGGTGGCTACCCTAGATTGATTCATTTTAAAACCGAGCAAAAAGAAATAAAAGAAATTCTGTCTGCGGAAGGCATCAGACTCAGAATCTCGGTTACAACTCAGATGTGAAGCTCTGTCCCCTAGATGCACAGAAATAGGGACCATATGCATAACTCTGTTACCTAAATGCGCTAAAACAACATACAAATGCGCTGCTCTATTACCGAGATGCGCGAAAACAGAACCTAGATGCGCTATTCTAAATGCAAAAAAAAAAAAAAAAATTAAATTTTTTTGAAACATATAAAATGCGCTAACTTATTTCCTATATGCGCTAACTAAATTCCTATATGCGCTGCAGAAAGTGACGGATGTGCTACTCTGTTTCCCAGATGCGCCGCAGAAATACCCAGATGCACCGAAATAGTCTTCAGATGCACCGAAATACCTGCAAAAATAAATTTTTTTGAATCTTCTCGATGCGCTGCCGAATGTTAGAAAACCTGTAAGCAAACCTGCAAGAAAAACCTGCAAGAAAGAAGTCTAAAATAGGGGCATAGGCCCCATGGTGGGTGCCATTTAATGTGTGTATGAAAAATATGAGAATGTGTAAATGAATTAAACAAGTAATCAAACACACCAATAGGACATTATATCAAAGCAAAATATAAAGAGTAAAGAAGTGCAAACTCAGTATCCTGCTTCCATTGTCGTCCTATTGTCCTCTATCTTTAGTGTTTTTATTGATTCCAGCTTTATGTTCTCAGATTGTAGGCTAGGCTCAACAAACTGTCTTCCTAAAGAACGAGATTTTGCTATGATGTAGATGCAAGATTAAGCTATGATGATGATTTGAAATAATAAACTTGAAATAAAGATGATGCTTATGATATTAAAATGCTAAATGAACTAAATGCATAAACTCTAATTAATTGCCTATTACCAATGCTTGGATTCACACAGGTATTTATAGAGTTTTTTGAATGTTTTTGATTGGTTGTCTTGTTTAACGGTTGTGATAATTCCTGGCAGATCGAATGGTTGAAGAAAGATGAAACTGAAAAATAGAAGAAACCTAAAAACAAGATTTTCTATTTTATGAAAGAGGGGAAAAGAGAGAAGATAAGAATAAAGAAAGATTAAAAGCTGATAAATAAATGAATTTAAAAATTCAATTATTTATTTGTGGAGGACATTCAGCTTTTCTTAATTAAATAAAATATTTAATTAAGCTTTTAAAAGCAGAAGAAAGGTGGTGATAAGAAAAGAGCTTTAATCAGGATTTTATTGAAAAAAGCAAAAGATATCATATTAAATAAAATATTTAATTATGATATGAGAAGATTCCACAATCAAATAAAATACCTAATTGTGATTTAGAAAGAAAGTATAAGATATTTTTAATTAAATAAGATTTATTTAATTAAATCACTTTTTTATGAGATTAATTAAATGAAACATTTAATTAATTAGAAGAAGAAATTAAAATAGAAGAAAAGGGATATTTAAATTTAATTAAATCAAAAGATTTAATTTTGAACTCAAATAGTGATAATTAAATTAAATAAATAAAATGTATTTATTTAATTAATTAAGTGGACATATGAAAATAATTAAATAAAAATAAATTTATTTGGTATGGAAGAAGAAATAAGATGAATGAACAATATAATTAGAATTAATTAGAATTTTAATCATGTGTAGGAGACTTTAGAAAATTAACTAAATAATAAATAATATTTGGTAATTTGCAGGGATTATAGACATGACCATTTTTATGCGTATACAACATCCTGCTACCAAAAGTCTGTAAAGGGATCAACACTTAATATTCTCACTAAAAATTGAAAAGGCGGATGCAAGAATGTTCATATCAAATCCTATGTTGTTTATGCCTCTTTTAGGGGATTTGTGGGAAATGCCTGTGCAGATGACATCAACTCGGGTGTCGTTTGAAGTTATGCCATTGAGATGGATTGAAAATCATGGCAGCCTACAGATGGCATCCCATAGACGAATGTTTGCAAAGGGTTAGGGACTTAATCATTTTGAGGTTTGGGTCTCAATGTTCATGGGAATAATTACTGTGGATGTCGAGATAATTTATGCCATAAATATGGCTTGGGATTAACAACATCTCGCAAGTGAATTTTTGCAAGGGTTTTATGTTTGGCAACTTTCAAGTTTAATGACTTAATGACCCTATTGGGTTCCCGCAGGAGTTGGAGGAGCAGATGCCATAGCTATTTGTACCAATGAAATGAAATTTCAAGGGTAGCACCCTACAATCAAATTCTTGCATTGTTTGTGATGTTAAGAAATTTTTGAGTTCTAAGGTTTACCACCATTCTAGGGTTTTACATGGGAATGGTGAGGGTGGATGCTACGAATTCTTACGCCATCCAAATGACCCATTAAGTGACATCATCTGAGAATTAGGATACTCCTTGGGTGCTTAGGTCCTACCAAGCTCATTCATTGTCCACATAGTCCAATGTGAGAATAGTGGTGAGGGTTTTTATTTTTTCATTGAAACACTGACTATTTATAGCTTAAAAAAGAAATCAAAACCCTAAGTGACAAAAATACAAACCTAGG
>VDFB02271358.1:40518465-40717859 GCA_007258455.2 Sequoia sempervirens
TCGGGCTCGTGCTCACCATCAAGATTGCATCCGGTTCAATATCAAGAAAATCAAAGACATGGGTAATGTTAGGTTCTTTATTAACTTTCCAACGATGTAATTTTTTTCACTTTTTAACAATGTTAAACCTTTCATCCATAATTTTCGGTTTGTATGTCCGCTTTTCTTCAAAAGCAGTGTTTGGTATTTTTTCGCTTATACCAACCATTCATCTAAATTTCAAATAAATTACATTTTTAGAAACTAGACTCCATTCTACAAATTTTAAAAAATAAAAATTTAAAAAAATCTATTACTTTCCAAAATTTGTAGGGGGAGCACAGCCAAAATTCTTCCTTTTAGGAAGTGCCCACTTAGAAAATTAGTAAAATATCAAATATTCATTAAAAATCCAGTCCCATTACATACTGTTATCTAACTCGACAGAGTCAGATTTTAAAATAATATTCTACAAAAAATTCCAATCGCGTCGGGTCACAACAAGATATGTTGCAAGCTTTTTCCGACAGAAACAACAGCAATTTGGTGTGTGTGTCCCTCTTTTTGAACCTTAATCTCAACCATTTTCAAAATAAATTAGTAGTTTAGAAAGTAGACTCGGAGCACTACGGTCCTTTTTTTTGTTCCATAAAATTTTTTTGAGTGTAGCTATCCTCAATTTCACATCCAAGGTCAGTATTTCCTGATTTTAGAAAAAAAGTGGCCACTTAAGCCCCTTTTTTGGGAACCATCTTGGTGCACTTACCCCTAAGTAGGACTAATTATGTACAACAAAATATTCCACCAAAAAACTAAAAACCACAAAATGTTCCTAAAGCTCCCCAACCCATGACTAACACCTACCCACCTCCTAGTCAGAAGTGCATCACACCTCATCAACATCAAACACCTCAGCAAAATTTGCAAGGTAACATATACCCTACCAAAATATATGACAAAATACACCTTACCATTACTACCAACAAGGCCCTCAATACCAACAATACCAGCCTAACCAAAACCCTTTCTTGAAAGGACCCCTAAATATAGATAGATATAGGCAACTAGACTTATCTGGATTTCAAATTTTTCTAGATCCAATTAGTAATTATTTGAGAAATACACTCCCAAAACTTTTTTGGAATCGTGCCATTTCAACAGAGGAGCATATAAGAAATTTTGAAACAATCATAGATGCCTATGATGTATAATATGAAGATTTCCTCATGAAGCTATTTATGCTATCCCTGATTGCAAATGCAAAGGATTGGTATAAGAACTTACTTGATGCTTCAAGCAATTCTTGGGAAATTTTCAAATATTAATTTAAGGAACAGTATGTAAATCATTATGACTCAAACTTTTTCATATAAGAATTAACAAGCATCCAAAAGCACCACAATGAATCAATAGCTTATTTCAATATGAGTTTCTCAAAACTATATGACAAAATCTCATCTGAATTAAATCCTCTAGATGCTATATCCCTAGCCCTTTACCTGAATGTATTTGATCCTATAATTGGGTATGAACTTAGAAATAGAGCTCCCCTTACCCTTGTAGAAGCTCAAAAGGTTGTTGTGAACATTAAAAATAATAGAAGAGCTATAGGGAAGATTAGCAAGAGAGATAATGTCATAATTCCACATAATATTGACAACCATCAAACTAGGAAGGACAATTATTATAGAAACAAAAGGCCTAGACTACATGATATGCCATACAATACTAATTGGAAAGATGGGAGACCTATGGACAACAATAAAAAAAATTATAGTAAGGACACCCATGACCCATTAAAGAAGCATGGGTCACACATGGTAGAAAATAATCCATGGTGCTTAGTATGAAATCTACCACATTCACCTTAATATTGTGTAGTGGCACAATCCTTACAAGAAAATGAAATATATTATGATCAAGAGAGGGATGATCATACTATTAACATGTTAGGGATGAGACCCCATCAAATTGATGAGGAATACTCATCTTTCGAAGAGGATGGGTTTGAATATGACATGAGTAATCAGAAATGAAATGTTAACATGGGTCAGCAAGAGGTCTTTTCTAATCATGAAGATGACAATGAAGAAATTTCTTGTACATCTAATGCAACACCACAATTCCTATTAAGGAAACCAACTGAAGAAGAGAAAAAAGCTCTTACAATAGCTATTGTGGCATAGGCAAAAAGTAACTACAACTAAGGAATAGAACTATAAATACAGATCAGGGAACACCAAGAAGCTTATTCATAAAAGATTAAAAGAATAAGAAGGATGCTCTAGATAACCAAAAAAGAGGTGAGATGGAGAAAACTCAGAAAGAGGTACCAAAGGGAGAAATAGAGATTGATCAAAATAAATTGAGGAGCAATGCTAACAAACTAAGGATAGAAACTACACTAATATGGAAAAGGCAGAGCAATCAGTGACTTCCCCCTCATTTGACATAGCACAAGCATTATCTCATATCAATATGTCAATACCATTGTTGGATATGATGAAAATGGATGAATATAGAGATAGTTCCCTCAAATTGGTCTCAAATATACCAAACAAGCAGCAAAATCAAAATAAGAAAAAAGAAAGATCAGAAACTAAGGTGAATAATGTTGGACAAGAGATCATAAAGAAACCTAAAGTTTATCTTGGTGACACCTTAACAAAGAATCCTTCTCAGGTGGATCCATTTTACACTACACTATTAATTAACAATAAATTGGTAAAGAATTGCATGATCAACTCAGGAGCAACAATAACTATCATACCAATGGTTGTTATGAAAGAATTGGGCTTATGGGTGGATAATACATATGGGAAGTGCTATGCAATGGACAATAGATCTATTTTGGTGGTTGGAGTCATATGGGATGTAGAACTAAAGTTGGATTCATACCTTGAAGCTACTTACATAATTGATATCATTGTAGTAGACATCCCTCTATATTATGGCATGTTGTTATCCAAACAATGGACTACTACAGTTGGGGGAAATGTCCAATTAGACTTGTCATATTCAACAATACTAGTATATGGAAAAGAGGTCAAGTTGTATAGGGAGCCAAGATCCAAACATGTTATAGAGCATTTTGACCCAAATTAAATGAACTATTTTTGTGATGTGGATATTGGAAGCTTCAAAATTGAACATTCACAACCTACGATACAAAACATAGACCCAATCAATAGAGAAGCACAACTTAATGAATATGGTGTATGGAAAATGTATTTCGATGGTGCTTGTAGCAAAGGTGGAAATTGGGCATGAACATGATTTATCTCACTGACTAGAAAAACATTCAAATATTCGTTCTTATTAACATTTGAATGCACTAACAACATAGTTGAATATGAGGCGTTGTTGTTGGGCCTAAATATTTCCACAAGATATGGAATAAAATTGCTAGGAGTATATGGAGACTCTGAATTAATTGACTCACAAGTTAGTGCAAAGTATTCTTCAAAAAATAAAATACTAAAGCAATACAAAAATGTTGGTTTGGATACCATTGACCTTTTCGATGCATTTTCAATAGATTGGGTAGAGAGATCCAAAAATATAATGTTAAATTTTTTGGAAAATATTGCTCTAAAAAAGGATGATATCATTTGTAGGTATAGCAAAAGTGAAATTCAAGACTAGGCCTACAATCCTAGATAATATCTATAATTGGAAAGTATTCAATGATGATGAGGACTCAATTAAAATCCTCCATTGGCAATATGAATTTCAAGAAATAGACTTTAATGAATTTGTGGAGGAAGTAGATGGTAAAGAAACTATCTTTGAGAAAGAGGTGGGGTAGCTTAAGACAAACAAAATACCAAAAGGCCTTGTAGCCTTGTAGCTTGATTATTTGATGGAAATGACATATTCAATTTGAAACCTACACCTATCAAACATGAATATATTGAAGAAATCAATCTTGGGACAGAAATGGCTCCTCAAAGGGTGTACATTGGAAAAATAATCAGACCTAAAGTCATAGAAATTCTTATAGCCTTGCTCAAAAAATATAAGCATGTATTCACCTAGTCATATGATGACCTAAAAGCATATAGAGAAGACCTCTTCCAACATGAACTTCCATTGAAACCTAATGCTAAACCATTTAGATAAAAAAAAGTCCCATAAACCCCACATTAGCACCAAAAATTCAAGAAGAGCTTATGAAGCTTAGAGATCTAGTGGCATTATCAAACCCATTAGACACTCTTCTTGGGTTTCAAACTTGGTGCCTATAAGAAATAAAAATGGAGACATAAGGTTATGTGTGGATTTCATAAATTTGAATGTCTCATCACTCAAAGATAATTATCCACTTCCTAACATGGAGGAGATGCTACAAAGAGTGATAGGGTGTGAATTGTTTTCTATGATGGATGGCTTCTCAAGTTATAACCAAGTGAAGGTTAAGGAGTCAAAACAATACAAAACTACTTTCACCACACCTTGGGGTACATATGTTTATATGAGAATTCCTTTTGGCCTCACTAATGTTCGAGAAAAATTTCAAAGGGCTATGGATGTAGCCTTTGTTGATCTAATCAATACTATAATGGTGGTCTATCAATATGATCTGACAATGTATTCCCAAATGGCAGAAGACCATTGTGCACACCTAGAAAATATTTTCATCAAGGCATTAGAATATGGCATATCTCTGAATCCAAAGAAATTTCATTTTTCTATCATAGAAGGTAAATTGTTAGGGCATATAGTATCAAAGGATGGAGTAAGGTTTGATTGTGAACGAGTGGAAGCTATTGATAAGATTCCCATTCCAAAGACTGTAAAGGCCATCCAATCCTTCTTTGGATAAATTAATTAACTTTGTTAGGAGATTCATTTCTAATTTTGTTGAGATTGTAAAACCAATCTCAAAGATGTTGAAAAAAGGTTCAAAGGTTGAATGGATAGAAGAATCCATTGATGCATTTATGTCAATTAAGAGAGAAATTAAGGAGGCCCCTATATTGAAATCCTCATAATTTGATAAACCATTTTAGATCTTCTCCTTTGCATCAATTCATACAATGGTAGCCATAATGTTACAAAAGAATAAAGAAAGATCTTCTCCTTTGTATCATTTCATACAATGGAAGCCATAATGTTACAGAAGAATAAAGAAGGATATGAACAGCCTATCTCATTCTTTAGTAAATCACTTCAAGGGGCAGAACTGAAATATCACTAAGAAATAAGCCTACTCACTAGTAAAAGCAGCTAAACCATTCAGACCTTACTTGGTAGGGGCATAAGTAATTGCATATGTGCCAATAGGTACAATTAAGGATGGTTTCTCCCAAAAAACATCATAGGTAGGAGGTGCAAATGGATAAACTGTATTTAGGAATTCAATATTAATATTCAAATTACCAAATTAGTGAGGGGACAAGGATTAGCAAATTTGATGGTTGAATCCAATTTAGAAGTAGCACAAGTTTGCAATATGGAGGGAGAAGAAAAGTGGGTATCAAGTATTGAGACTACACCGTGGTACACTAACATATCATACTATCTTAAATATATGAAATGTCCTAAAAAGCCTGAATGACAACCAGAAAAGGACCTTAAAACCATGGGCATTAAAATATGTTTTTTGTGAATGGATACCTATATTGGAAGAATAAAGATGGTATCTTATTATTCTGCTTGGATGAAACATAAGTAGAGAAAATTCTAAAAGAAATGCATGAAAGCATGTGTGGAGGGAACTTCTTGGAAAAAACCACTTCCCATAAGATACTAAGAGTAGGCTACTACTGGTCTAAAGTCTTCAACAATGCTCATAGATACGTAAGAAAGTGTGGGGCATGTCAATGGTTTTCTGGAAAACTAAATTATCAAGGAGCCTTACCACTAAGACCTATGCAGATTAAGGCCCATTTTCATTAGTGGGGAATTGGGATTATAGGAGAGATTACAGATAGGTTTAGTGGTGGACATAGATGGATTTTGGTAGCCACTAATTATTTTACAAAATGGATAGAAGCAATACCAACAAAACATGCCACTAGAAAGGTTGTGATTAACTTCCTATTAGAGAAATTCATCACTAGATTTGGGGTTCTATTGTGTGGTCTCACAACACGCCCCAAGATTGTAAGGCTTGGAGACCCAAGTGAAAACTAATGCTTATAGAAAGTACTGGCTAGTTGAAGAGATCACTGGAAGTTAAAAGTTAAAGGAAATTTTTTTTATTGCTTTGTGATTCAAGTGTACTGAGTACTGGGAACTAGGTACTGGGAAGCCAAAAATGTAAAAATATCAACGCAAAGTTTTGAGCATAATGTTCTGGTCTAGGAGGAAAGGTCTAGTAAAATGTGGAGGTTCCGGTAAAATTCAAGGTCTAGGAAAATTTGTTGGTAAAGGATAAAGTATTGAGTAATAGGTACAAGGTAATAATGTTGAGTTAAAGTTAAATTTTTAATGTTTCCTGAAGGTCCAAAGGTCCAATAACTTGAATTAAATAGAATAATTATGCGAGAATATGATTTTAAAAGCATGATATTTATGATGAGTTTAAAATGATGACTTATTAATAATGGTTTCATTTCCATGAGACTTTTATGAATGTTTTAAAAAGGATTTAATGTGTGGAATTTGTCCTTGTAGGAGAAACAGATTGTGATACAACCTTTGGGTATGGACAACTAGGCAAATTTGAATCGCGAATAGGATCATATCAAGATCAGGTGATACGTTTCGGGAGCCTATATGCGAAGGAGCTTGAGTTCGTCAGAATACTGGGAATCTTGGTATTACAAATGAGGTGGAAGGAAGCGCCATCCTCTAGTGTGATTCAATCCCAGGAGTATTAAGCTTGAGGCAGAACCAAAATGTAGTAGAATGATAAAGCAATTGTTCTGAATATATGGGAAAGATCCTACATCCTATTCAGATTCAAGTTATTATCCTAAAAATATTTTAGAGATAAGAGACCAGGAAGACATTAAAGTGCTAAGGAGGGTTGACATCTATTGACTTCATCAGCAATTCTCCTACCAGTTGTCATATTCCATGTGCCTTGTCATGATTCGTCCCTTGGATTTCCTCTCATGTATTTTCCTTATCTTCCCTATGTCTTGCTCTTATAAAAGGTCAGGAGATATTTAATTTTAAGTTAAGTTCAAAATTTGTGAATGTCAAAAGATCCAAAACTTCTTTAAGTTTTATTCTTTATTCTTGTTTTCTAAATCATTCTAGATTAAAAACTTGTATGCACATAGAAAATAATCTATATCAAAGCTAATTTGAAAGCTACCGCTTGGTATGAAATGTTTTGTAGCTGGTTGTTTGTTCAGCTGGACAAGAATGTATGCTACACCATTTAAGGGTGCATATAGAACCTACCCATTGTCCAAATAAACCTCCCTTTCTTTAAAATCTTGCATCATTCTATGCCTAGTTATGAAGCAATTTGGTGAAGTATAGAGCAGTTTGCTTTGATTTGGTTAATTCTTGGGGCATGTGTGGATAATACTCTGAAGAAATTTTACTTTTCAAGTATTTTTGATGCTTTATTTTAGGTTAGATGTTTAAATTATAGAAAATGTTTTGAAAAAGAGATGAATGAATGGAAGTTTTATTACAAATCTTTCATTTTCATAATATTGTTGAATGCTTAAAGCTAAATGTACTTAAGTGATAGCAAAGTTGTTTGAAATTCATAAAATATTATTTCATATTTGTCAATTTCATGAAATTGTTTGATGACTAGACTGAGAATATCTTTCACCAAACCTTATGATTCCTTTCAGAACTAGAAATTACTGTTTACCCCTCATGATTAACAACATTATCACAATGAACCCTGATGTGAACCTAGTATGGTCAAGACATGACTTAAACAAGCCTTGGGATTAAGCTAAGTCAGCCTGAAGATTTAGGTTGTCCTAGTTAGGTCTTTCAAGTAAAGATAGGTTCCCTCAATCTGTCTGTGAGGAATTATCTGCACTATTGGTGTGTGACTAACATCATGATCAATTGGAACTGGCACTAGAATGAGGGATTTCCATATCTTTCCTTCTGATTTTATTTGAAATTGGTATTAGTTCCAAGTTTGAAAGTTGCTTGTAAGACGATAGTCTATGCAAGCCAGTAATTTGCAAATGGAAGTTGATAAACTCTGTGGATTTCTTAACTAGAGATTGCATCCTTAAAAGTTTTTTCACCTTTGGTAGGGTCACTAAGTGTAGGATTCATGATACAATTGACCATGGTGAACTTGATTGTGAAATTTATCTAACTAGTGTAAGTTTGGCCACGCATAAAGTGATTCCATTAATAGAAGAGGTTTTAACTGCTAAGAGAAAATAACTATTAATGAGAATAATTCTGAATTCTAACAAAGTGCATAACCCCAGTGAAACCAAAAATGTTAAGAAAAAACTGCTAAATCAAATTAGTTTATTAAGTGCAATTGTCATGAAAAAAAATTCTAAAGTTTTGCAAGAAAAAAGGAAAAGACATTCAAACTTGGAAATAGCATGCCAAAAGCGAGAAAATGAAAATGATGAGTCATCATTTGCTTCACATGTGGAAGATGATTGTGAAGAGAAAAAAAAGGAAAAGTGAGCAGGAGATGCATGTTTTTTATTCCAAACTGAAAATCCACGAGTTAAAAAGAGAAATTTTCTTGATCTCATACAAAATACAAAATATCAAGTTTTTACTTTCTCTCTCCTTGATGATAGTGAAAATTGTATTACTGCTTGGTCTAATGAAGTTAAAAGTGAAAACAGGGCTGAAGACTCGAAGAATCTCAGAGAGGAGGATCAAGAAATGAACACAATCATTCATGGAACCGAACAAAGTGAAGAAGAAAGCCATGAACTAAGACTGGGAGAAGGTAGATTATGGAAGAAGAAACAAAGGTGTGTGCAATCGACCTTTATGAGGTCGTTTTCATACATATGAGCCAACATTTTGGTAATTACTCATTTGAATTTATATTTGTTAAATGCAAAAAAATTAAGATAATGCATTGTTGTAGTAGGAGATTTGAAGTTTATTCAAGTGAATTTAAATATAAACCTATTGTAATTTGTACAAAAAATACTATGAAGATATTGATAGAAATTAAAGCTAATTGCTTAGTTAGGGTTAATCATTGGTTAGGGTAAATATCAGTTAGTTAGGTTAGTTTGTTTTCATAGGATTTTTTTTCCTTTTTTTTTGCTTTCTGGTTTTCTCTGTGTTAACAAATTTTGCTTAATTTAATACACACACATGAAAGTAAATTTAAATATTCTAGAAACATTGTACTATGAAATGAAAAGAAATAAAACCATGCACAGTAAATACATGCTTAAGTACTAAAAGAAAAAAATTTCATAAATATGCATATATTTCATATATACATGGAAATACAAAATTTCTCCTGTAAAGTGCAAAAAAAGCAAAATAGGAAGTGGTCAAGCTACAACAACAGAGTGTTCATTCAATCAATCTGGGATGCTTCATCCATAAGAGCATAATATCCTAAGTAGGAATTGTCCTAATGAGTGTCAAAGTCAAGGGTATGGAGGTCAATCAGAAATGGCTGGAGGAAGTATTTCTCCTCATTCCAGAAATCAAGGAATACCATCTATAGAAGGAATCCCAACAACCGAGTGCGCAACAAATAGAACATAGTCTAGATTCTACAAAAAATCAGGTTGCACTATCATATTTGTAGCCAAGTGAACTTCTTCAATAGAGAGTCCAAGATCTAGGAGCGAAGCTATGAACTGTGAAGCCAAATCTGAATTCATACAGTAGTATGCTTTGTATTCAACAAAATTTTCCCCAAGGACCGGGCATAAATTTGGTGCAGTAACATTGGGAGTCCAAAGAAAGAAAACCTTGCCAAGTTGATGTGTAGTAATGTGACCCATGAAGCCATTTTGGTGGTGAACATAGGTTAGAAATATTGGAGTGTACATGGCCTAGAAGCAAGCAAGCACAAGTAGAGCATAAAAGATAAATGGTAATTTAAAGAAAAGCAAAGAAAATGTGAAGAATTTGAGAGAGAAATGTAGAATTTATAGAAAACCGTGAGCAATTTGTGGTACATAGTTTCCTGGAGAGAAGTCTTGGAAAATGCAAGTTGAGGTGGCAACCAGACAAGTTTATCTAGAGAAAAATGTTAAATCAAATTAATTCTCACATAATTAGTGGTAATATGCTTTGAATTTTTCTAGTACGAAGATCGCAAATCGAGCAAATTGAAGATTTCAAAATTAATGGTGGTCATTTAATTATGTTTTATTGAGCTATATTAATCATGAATGTGTCCATGTGTGCAACGTAGAAAAGAAAATTGAGCCGATAAGGTAGCACATGCCAACATCTAGGAATTGAAAAGAAATAATATGTGTGGTTTAAGGTGTGTGAATTAAATGTAGAGTATTATGGTCAAAATTAAGTGTCATGATGACAACTCTGATGCATTAATGTGGTGTAGTTCCATCAAATTGGAATTGCTAGTCGAGTATTTTTAGCAGTTGCCATAAAACTAAGATGGAAGGGTGGTAATTGATACTAAATTTAGATTTAATTTGGTGATTGAATTATTTTCTACTAAATTTTAACTTATGCATATTTTTTAACAAGTAGTGAATTGCAGTTAGCTGGGATTTGGCATAAAGTTGGCAAAATTTAGTTAGAAAGTTGCACTTACAGGGAATAACTAAATGAGTTTCTATAAATTGGTGAAACGATGAAGGGATTTGTATTGAATGAAAAATAAAAAGGTAACCTTTGCAACCACTATAATTCCCAACCTAATAGCGGGCTTCATTGCCTGCAAGTTGAAGCAAATGGGCTTACATTGCAATATAAAAATAATAATAAATGAGCATTAAAGAAATATCAAAAGAGAAAATTCAACTCTTTAGGCTATTCAAATATCTCTACTAGGGCTATAGATGCTTGGCTGGTAGTAAAGCTATGTTTGGGGGAATTAGAGAGATAACCTTTCTGGGGCTATAGATGCTTGACTGGAAACAAGGCTTTATCCATGGTTGGCTAAGTTGGAGGATTACCAAATTATGTAGTTCAATACCAATGAACTAGTTTTTCACCAAGTTCCAGAAACTAGAATTAATCAAATCACACACTAATACTTTCTAGAGAAATTTTATTATCTTTATGTCAAAATCTAGGTAAAGGTATGGGATTATTGTTTTAAAATATGTATAATTTTGGATTTTTAGCGAGTGATTCAATCCCGAGTTTCTTTTAAGTTTGGTTTTATTGGTTGCAAGTTGTTGTGTGGTCTCACAACACACCCCAAGACTGTAAGGCTTGGGGACCCAAGTGAAAACTAATGCTTAAGACAAGTGCTAGCTAGTTGAAGATATCATTAGGAGTTAAAAAGTTAAAGGAAAAAAAATTTAGTGCGTTGTGATTCAGGTGTATCAAGTACCGGGAACTGGGTATCGGGAAGCTAGAAATGTAAAAATATCAGTGCAATTTTTTGAGCATAATGCTTTGTGTAGACACCTAAAAATGACCTAGGCCTACAAGCTTCATTTTTACCACTTTCGTCCTAGCATAATTATGACATTTAATTATGTCCTTGGTCCACATTCGACTATTGATTAAATAATTCATAATTATTTAATTAATTTGTGTCCTTTTATTCTTCATGATTATTAAATAAATAAATTTTATTTATTTATTAAATACGTCATTAATTCTCTAAGTCTCCCTATAATTAAATAAATTTCTAAATTTGTTTAATTATCCTTATTCATTAATTCTTCCTGATTATTAAATAAATGAATTACATTTATTTATTTAATATGTCACTAATTGTCTTAATTAAATAAATTGATTAATTTATTTAATTAATTAATCTTATCTCCTAAATTAAATAATTATCTTTAATTATATAATTGTCAAAATTAATATTCCTCTCATTTTAAATAAATGAAATTATTTAAAATGTCATCACTTTCTTAACTGTCAGTCCATTTTGGTAAATAATCTGAAAAAGATTATTTATTGTCTCATAAAATCCATAATTTGAATTAATTTAATTCAAATTGATAACTAATCTTCTAAAAATCAAGTAATCGGGCAGATTCTTGATTTTCCAAATCTAATCTTCAGTTCAAATATTATCTTCTTGATTTTTCGAATCTCGCAAATCAGACAATCTTTATCTTCTTGATTTTTGAAAATCTTTATTTTCTAATTAATTTATCTCATTTATTCTCCACCATCGATCTATTTATCTGAGGTTTTATCTTGACCGTTCGATTAATGAATTTTCCCTAACCCTAATTAGGGATTCTTAGGTTTAATCTGGACCTCTCATTCTAGGTCTTTCTTAGAATTTAATCTCATCTGTCCACTCAAAATTGCGTTTTCTATAAAAGACAATTTTGCTCATAATTTCGGGACCCCGTCATTTTAATATAGGCATTATAGTCATTTTAGCATTGGTAGTCATTATTTTCATTTATCATATTGTCATAGACATAGGCATAATTTTATCAAATCCTTCAACATTTGCATAGGGCTTTGGCATTATTATAGGTTGCTCAATTTGAAATCTGAGGGCCTCATTGACTTGCTACAAACTAGAAGGTGTAACAAGGGTGAACCATGGAAGATGAAGATTTCTGGTAGTATTACTCCTTTTATTTTCATTATATTTCCTTTGTGCTTTGTTATTTCATTGGATTTTGATGTTTATTATTTAATAAACTAATCCATCTAAATTTCCATAGATAAATTTGGTGAACCCAACATTTTGTAGAAACAATTGTGTGTTTTCTTGTTTGTTTTCACTGTTTTGCAGGTTACAGCCAAGAAGTCATACGAAATCCCATCACTTTCTTTTGAGCACAGAAAAATGGGCGAATAAAATATTTTAAAACAGTTTTTGAGTTTTGTAGATCTCACTCTCAGATTTTCAGAACATCAAACAATTTTAAATTTCATTAAGATTTGAGAAAGTTATGGTCATTTTAGTGATCGCTGTTTTTTCAATTTAGCTTTTAAAAACCCGCATTTTTCTTTTGTCTATAACATTTTTTGTGTGCAGAATTGTGGAAAACGTTTTCTGGGTTTTTAAGATCTATCATTTATCTTTCCATAGATATCTACACTTTAAATTTTCATTAAGTTTTGAGCAAGTTATCGCTGTTTTAATTTTCTGCTGTCATTAAATTGTATTTTTTTTTAATTTTTATTTTTATTACTAATCTTTGTTGGCAGCATGTGGCATTGGAGTTTTTCGTGGGTCAAAGGCAAAAATTCAAACTTCTAACTTGTGGTCTTGCAGGTTCGAATGTCAAAGAATAAACACTAAAACATTGTGCTTATCTTTTTCTTAGATTAGTACACACTTACTTTTAGTGCAATTAAAAAGAACAATGTCTTCTTTGCATGACTGTGTTTGCAAAATGGTAGGCGAGTATGCTCTCACCTTGTGAAAACTCGGTGATCAGAAAACCAGACCCATTCTTCTTTTTTTATTACCCTCACGATTTGGTATATTGGAGTATCCTCTCCCCTTGCGCTCTCGGGCGATCTTGGGTGTAAAGAGAAACGGTTACTAACTCTAGAACTTGGGTCTGTTTTGGTGGGAAAAAGTACTCACCCCAGGACGACTCAGACTGGTAGCACCCTGAACCCGAGGGACTTCCAGCCGGTATATAAAAGTGGGTTCTTGGGGAAAGCCCAAGAATCACGAGTGTGGTTCCGATGAGATGGATCCAAAAGGGGACTCTCGCCGCATGGATCATGCCCCACGAATGGAATGCCCGAATTAAATACCCCTTGTTTTAGTGTCCAACCTTTCTTTGGCCATTGCTTGGTATAGTGCAGGGTACAGTATCATGCCCGAAGACACTCACTATTGATCCCCTTGAGTAGAGATAGCAATTCTTGGGATGTCATTACCCAAAGAATCTGAATTTGGTGTGCTCGAATGACGTTAATGAGCTGTGGAGGGGAGCCAATGCCACCACAATTCTAAGCTATCCGCTCTCGAGAAAGAAAGGTGTTTATCACCAATCCAGGGTATATCGGTGGGCTATATCAAGTATACAAACCCTTGGCCTTTTGGCCTTTTAGGATTGTACTTGTCTTATGTGTGCTTGCTTACACCCAAAACGTTGTGTTTGTCAAGTGCTTGTTGGATTACTCAAGCATTATACACAACCGTCACAAATCTAGACACAAACAACTGACCTTAGACAACTCATATTTTTCAAACAAAACATCAAAAAACAATCTCAGTCCTCATTTTGAACTTAGACTTTGCATTGTTCATCTTAGTCCTCATTTTGAACCTAGGCTTTGCATTAATCATTTTAGTCCTTTGTCAACATTATCGTCTTAGTCCACATTTGACACTTTGGCTTTGACAACATTGTCATTTTACATTAGTCATTTCCCTTAGACAGATGTCATTATCACTGTGCATTTAACAACATCATGACATCCACCACCTTGTCTTCCCTTCACCAACATATTGATAGGCTTGCTAGTAAAGTTGAATACGAATTACTCTGTAGAGGTCAATACCAAGAAGTCTCAGACTTTAGGAGACAATTTATCCAAGCCAAAAGTCAATGTCCTTCGTACCAACAATCCATCAATCCTAGTCCTTCGTCTGTCTACCCTCACTACCAAAATTCACTTAATACCATTCATGACATTAGTCCACAACAAACATCCATTACTCACCCTTATCCTAACTTTGACAAGGCAAACCAACTGTCCACTAGTCCATTCCAAGTCTCCACGTCATATGCTAGTCCTTCACCTATCAATCCTGTCAACATCTACATGCCCTATCAACCATATATCAACTCATGTCAAGTCCCCATATCATACCATATCGATCCATTCCAAGTCTCCACGTCCTATTTTATTCAACCTTATACTAATCCAGTCCAAGACTCCATGTCATATCTGGTCCAAGTCTCCACGTCATACCCTTGTCCTTCACATACTAGTCCAATGCAAGTACCCATGTCATATCCTAGTCCTTCACATACTAGTCCAATCCAATTCCCCATGTCCTATCCTAGTCCATCATTCATTAATCCTTTTCAAGTCACCCCCTCACAAGCCACATCTAGTCATGAAAATTCTGTCATAACTCAAAGTCAAATCCCATTTAATAAACTTGAGGATACATGTCAAAATGAAAGCCCAAAGCATGACATTATAACATCACCCTCATGTCAAGAACAAGGTAGTCCATCCCATGACCCTATTTCTGATTGTATCATCCACGACAACCCCATCTTTGACCAAGACCCTACCATTGACCAAGAAGTCCAAATCCACGACAACCCTATCTTTGACCAAGACCCTACCATGGACCAAGAAATCCAAAATGATCCACTCCTTGACCTTTACACCATTTATGATCAAACACTTGGCGACCCTATACAAGCCTCGACTATTGACACTTCCCATGATGAGACACTTGCCTCCATGGGACACATAGACGATATTCCCCCAGGACAAGAATCTTCCACTAGGGACATGCTTGCTTATGATCAAGTTATAGCTAAAATCATGGGACTCTATGACACTAAACATAATGATGGCTTCGACAGTGCCTTGGAAGCACCAACAGAATCATCTAAACCTGACATGTCACACGATCAGACCAAAGATATCAGTCAAGAATATGTCCAGCATGACAATGAAGCTAGGACACTTTATCAACTAGGGTCATCTATCTTTTTCAGAGCAGGCTTTCTTGCAGATGAAAATATTACAAGTGACAATATCCACATACCTAATGATGGGTTAGCATCTTGCTTTCAAAACAACAAATACCCCATCACAAATAGAATATTTCAAAGCATGCAATATTAAGGCAAAGGACTAGGCATACATGAGCAAGGAATTCTGGAACCAATACATCTTCAAGAAAATTACAGACATCAAGGTCTTGGCTATTCCTCAGTTAGTAAATCAAACGATGTCAGTGGTACCTCCTCAATACTGGGGGAAACTTTGTTAGATATAAACGTCAAAATGGAGTCCATGAGAAATCCTTGTCATAAGATTGCTGCCAACACCATATCCACGCACACCATAAACCGTCATTCTATCATAAATAAACCTTCCCTTTGGAACCAACAAAAACAAAAGTCTTACAAGTCAAAAGATCAAAATCAAATTTCAAAGGTCATTGAATCAAACAAAAGGACAAGTGGACAAATGAAATTAAAATGGATCCCAAAGAAAGATGGATCAAACAAAGACACCAAGTCAAATACAAAATTCAATCACAATGTGGAGCCACAAGACAAAAGGACTCCTACATACAACAAATGTCCACCTCCTTCAAAATGGTCATCAAACAAGGCATCTAAAATTGTTGGTTCCAAACACCATCCCTCCAAAATTCGTCATCCACCATCCCAAGTTTGGAAAATAAAAAGCCATTCATCCAAACGTCCAAACAATCTTTCCACGTTTACCATCATTCGTCATAATCCTACATCTTGTCTAAAGTCCAAAAATCCCATGTCACAAATCCGTCACATCATGGTAGCAACTCTTTACCACAAGGACTCTCATGGCACTCTATTGCGATGTGCGTATTTTGATAAGGCCAACTCTAGTATCAGAAAGGATCACAATGACATCGATCAGTTGTATACAAGCGCTACGATCCTGACAAGACAACTCCTTCAGCAAGGTCATTATTGGCATATCATGGCACCAATCTCTACATCAGCATCGTCAGTGGATTCAGAATAGTCAGTGGTTATCTAAAGCATCCAGGCTATCCACAAATATCAAAAATACAAAAAAAAAAATTGAAAAATGTAAAAAAATCGTCACCCTGATGAAAACCTGGCAACCAGGCATCTTGGTGACACCAAAAAAATAAAAAAGTCAAGAAAATTGTAAAGAGAAAAATTTCATCCAATGGTGAAAACCTCGCAAACAGGCACCCTAGATAAGTACCATGATGAAAACCTGGCAAACAGGCGTCATGTGTAAAATAAATCATCTATGTGGACTTTTACACTTGGGGGCAAGTCATCTCATTTCCCATACCTTCCTCATGACATTGACATCTGTCCATCTTAGCCCTATCATTTCCATCCATTTTCCCACCTACCTTGGTCTTCACATAAAACTGGCACACATAAATCATGCTTTGGGACAACTCTTGACATGTTTATCCTTCGGTCATACACAATTCACGAAGCATCATGTCATTGACCGTCATAGTCTTATTGTCCTTATATGACATAGTCCTTGAAAATCATATGACAATTCCCTTAGTCTCATGTCTCATGTCCTTTACCAAGGCTACCTTTTGTCCTTTTATGCATGTCACCTATCTTGGCTTTCCCTTGTCAAACGGTCTAAGGATAATCATCATCCCATTTATTCCTAACCAAGTCATTCCAAATGCATCGAGTCTAATTCAGACAAGCACATTATCCAAAATTTTACTTGACTGTGTTCTTGGCCCGGCTATAGACCTCCATACTTTCGTCACATTATCGTCATCGTCCTCACGTTGTTTTGGGATGCGTCCTTCCCACGTCAAACAACGTTGTCATCACCTATCAATTGGTATTCAGCTTGACTAGGGGCACGATAATGTTTTTCCATGGATTCTCATGTGTAGGCATCAACCATATGCATTTGTCACGATCCTCTTAAACGTCAAAATCCAAAAAAATCATAAAATGAAAAAAAGATAAAAACATCAAAAAAGTCCTAAAAAAAGACAAAAACATTATAAAACATCCTGAAGAAAGACAAAAACATTGCAAAAAATCATAAAAATAAAGACAAAAAAAATCATAAAATGTCCTAAAGAAAGACCTAAAAAACATAAAACGTCTTGAAGAAAAACACAAAAACATCCAAATCAATGTTAAAATCCTAAAAATGGAGTCAAAGTCAGTCATATCAGTCAATCCATGTCATTGTTGAACTACGTTGTCTCTGTGCATTTGCCACGTAGGCAAGGCCATCAGTCGATGAGTCCCCGAGACATTAGGTCAGTCCTTTTAGGTTGGTCCAAATAAAATCATGGCATTTGTCACAATCGTCACATTGGTCAAATAAGTCAAACATAGTCAAATTCAGACACAAGATAGTCATTCGAAACGTCAATGTCAAAATTGGTCAAATCAGACAGCACAGTCCAATCAATCATACAGTCAACATCAGTCAACTTGCCAAAACATATTACTCAAAACAATGCCAGTCTCGTCACTCTTTGGTCCTCTTCAAGATGTATCCTTCTTGGAGTTGGACCTCGTCAAAATGTCCTTTTCCTTTTTCAGGATGTGTCCTTCCTGACAATAGGCTCCGTCAAACTGTCAACACTGTCAAATTGGAAAAACTCTTAAACTGTCAAAACTGTCAAATCGACAAAAAATCAATCTTTGGCAAACAAACATTGGAAAACAAAATAAAATGGCAGTTAATCTTTCTGGTCTATCTTGTCTTGTCTTTTGACTATCTTGGTTATTTTGTCTTATCTTTTTACTGTCTTTTCTTTGTGGTCATGTTACTAGCTACCTCGAGGATGTCCCATGAAGGATTTAGAGGTGCGATGACGTCTCCTGGCCAATTTTATTTTATTTGACTGTTGTTTGTGGATTGTCTTGACAAAAATACTAGGGCAACATGACCCTTAGTATGAGTTAGGACATTCCTTGTCTGTGACTGTCTTTTTTTCAAATGGATGACCTTGCACACCTTGGTCTACATCATATCATAGTGTTTGTTGTCCATTTGTGTCATTTTACCGCCCAATGATGATTAAGAGTAATAAATATTAAAGTCCTATGGCAATGTTTTGAAGGATTTGGTCTAGGAACTAACATGCATCTTCTTTAGTCTTGTCATCTTCTCTCACTCATTTCATATAGGCATTGCATCCATATCATCATCCATATCTTTTGCACTAACATTTCTTTGTCTCTTCATATTCTAGTCTTCTCATTAATTTCGAGAGCACACCCATGTTCTTGAACCTATCTATCCTCCAGGGCATACCGCTACCCTCCTCATCATTTTTCCTCATCTTATTTTGTATTGGGGCATTTTTTGACTTATTTTCTTTGTCACAATGCGACATGCTACATTATGACAAAGAGGGGCAAAATGTAGACACCTAAAATGACCTAGGCCTGCAAGCTTCATTTTTACCACTTTCGTCCTAGCATAATTATGACATTTAATTATGTCCTTGGTCCACATTCGACTATTGATTAAATAATTCATAATTATTTAATTAATTCATGTCCTTTTATTCTTCATGATTATTAAATAAATAAATTTTTATTTATTTATTAAATACGTCATTAATTCTCTAAGTCTCCTATAATTAAATAAATTTCTAAATTTGTTTAATTATCTTTATTCATTAATTCTTCCTGATTATTAAATAAATGAATTACATTTATTTATTTAATATGTCACTAATTGTCTTAATTAAATAAATTGATTAATTTATTTAATTAATTAATCTTATCTCCTAAATTAAATAATTATCTTTAATTATATAATTGTCAAAATTAATATTCCTCTCATTTTAAATAAATGAAATTATTTAAAATGTCATCACTTTCTTAACTGTCAGTCCATTTTGGTAAATAATTTGAAAAAGATTATTTATTGTCTCATAAAATCCATAATTTGAATTAATTTAATTCAAATTGGTAACTAATCTTCTAAAAATCAAGTAATCGGGCAGATTCTTGATTTTCCAAATCTGATCTTCAGTTCAAATATTATCTTCTTGATTTTTTGAATCTCGCAAATCAGATAATCTTTATCTTCTTGATTTTCGAAAATTTTTATTTTCTAATTAATTTATCTCATTTATTCTCCACCGTCGATCCATTTATCTGAGGTTTTATCTTGACCGTTCGATTAATGAATTTTTCCTAACCCTAATTAGGGATTCTCAGGTTTAATTTGAACCTCTCATTTTAGGTCTTTCTTAGAATTTAATCTCATCCATCCACTCAAAATTGGGTTTTCTATAAAAGACAATTTTGCTCATAATTTCGGGACCCCGTCATTTTAATATAGGCATTATAGTCATTTTAGCATTGGTAGTCATTATTTTCATTTATCATATTGTCATAGACATAGGAATAATTTTATCAAATCCTTCAACATTTGCATAGGGCTTTGGCATTATTATAGGTTGCTCAATTTGAAATATGAGGGCCTCATTGACTTGCTGCAAACTAGAAGGTGTAACAAAAGTGAACCATGGAAGATGAAGATTTCTGGTAGTATTACTCCTTTTATTTTCATTATATTTCCCTTGTGCTTTGTTATTTCATTGGATTTTGATGTTTATTATTTAATAAGCTAACCCATCTAAATTTCCATAGATACACTTTGGTCTAGGAGAAAAGGTCTAGTAAAATGTGGAGGTTTTGATAAAATTCAAGGTCCGGGAAAATTTGTTGGTAAAAATTGAAGTATTCAGTAGCAGGTATCGGGTAATAATGTTGAGTTAAAGCTAAATGTTTAATGTTTCCTAAAGGTCTAGTAACCTGACTTAAATAGAATAATTACGCGAGAATATGATTTTAAAAGTGTGATATTTATGATGAGTTTAAAATGATGATTTATTAAAAAAAAATATTTCCATGAGAGCTTTACTAATGTTTTAAAAGGGATTTAATATGTGGAATTTTTCCTTGCAGGAGAAATAGATTGTGATGCAACATTTGGGTATGGACCATCAGAAAAATTTGAATCACGAATAGAATCATAATCAGATCGGGTGATATGTTTCAGAAGCCTATATGCAGAGGAGATTGGGTTCATCGAAATATCAGGAATCCTAGTATTATGAATGTGGCAGAAGAAAGTACTGACCTCTGGCGCAATTCAATCCCAAGAGTATTAAGCCTAAGGTAGAACCAGAATGTAGGAGTAGAATGATAAAGCAATCATTTTGAATATATGGGAAAGCTCCAACATCTTATTCAGATTCAAGTTATTATCCTGGCAATCTTTTAGAGATAAGAGACCTCAAAGACATTAAAGTGCTGAGGAGGGTTGACATCTATTGACATTTTCAACAATTCTCCTACTAGTTGTCATATTTTACGTGCCTTGTCATGATTCGCCCCTTGGATTTCCTCTCATGTGTTTGCCTTATCTTATCTATGTATTGTTCTTATAAAAGGATAGGAGATATTTCATTTTAAGTTCAAAATTTGTGGATGTCAAAAGAGCCAAAACTTCTTTAAGTTTTGTTCTTGCTTCCTATTTTTTGAATCATTCTGGATTAAAAACTTGTATGCACATAGAAACTGATCAATATCAAAGCTAATTTGGAAGCTACTACCTAGTATGAAATATTTTGTAGTTGGTTGTTTGTTCAACTAGACAAGACTGTATGCTGTGTCGTTTAAGGGTGCATACAAAACCTACCTGGTGTCCAAATAATCCTCCCTTTCTTTAAAATCTCGCTTCATTCTATGCCTAGTTGTGAAGCAATCTGGTGAAGTATAGAGTGGTTTACTTTGATTTGGTTAATTCTTGGGGCATGTGTGGATAATACCCAGGAGTAATTTTACTTTTCAAGTATTTTTGATGCTTTATTTTAGATTAGATGTTTAAATTCTAGAAAATATTCTAAAAAAGAGATGAATGGATGGAAATTTTATTGCAAATCTTTCGTTTTCATAATATTGTTGAATGCTTAAAGCTAAATCTACTTAAGTGATACCAAAGTTGTTTGAAATTCATGAAATATTATTGCATATTTGTCGATTTCATGAAATTTTCTGATGACCGAATTGAAATTATCTTTCACCCAACCTTATGATTCCTTTGTGTGAAGATCCCAACTGCTAATCTATGAAGTTTTATTGCATTTTATTATGTTTTTGTGAATTTTTAGGAAAATTTTGAGAAGTGGGCCAAGCATAAAATGGTGCTAAAACTTAAATTAAAGCAATAATATGGAAACTACAATTGTATTAAGTATTAAGAAACTGCTACAGATAGATTGCAAACAATAAACATACCCAAAGGTCCTCAAATTATTTAAATAAGAAAATCTGGCACATGCCAGTCAAGAACACTGGAAACTGATGAAATCCAACGCCCACCTCCTGATAATGGTTTCTCCCTGCCAATAGCTATAGAAAATTACTAGAGAACATAAGGTGTCCAAGATGGAAACCCCAGAAGGCCAAGATAGAAGGCGTTTAGCTTCCTTGTTCACATGCCTAACTTGTAGAGGCATAACTCCCAAGGTTGAAAGTACAGCTAGCAAGAAAGGAAAGTATGGCCAGCAATTTGATGCACACAAACACTAAATGAAGGCATCTCAAGCAACTTGACCAAGTTCCTTATTGATTTTGCAAAGAAAACTATAAGGTAAATCTCTGATGAAGCACAACTAGACTCCTGTGTGAAGCCCTCTCAAAAGCAACAATTTAGCTAGTATTCCATAGCCTCATAATCGCAAAACATTGAAGATTCCTCATTTCTCCAATGGTGAAATCCTTTGAAACCCTTGTCTCAATCACAAGTATCAAGAAGCCAAAATAAGATGTCAAATAATCAATTGGTGAGGTCAACTTCTTCCTGGCTTCTATTTATCTCACAAAAAGGCATGACTTCCTAAGAATGCATGACTTTTTCCATTTAAATGCATTTAAATGTATTTAAGTCACTTTGTAATGTTTTAAAAATTATTTCTCTAACTTGGGTGTCCCTCTTTTACTTAAGTGAATTAAAATTCACTTTATTAAATATTTAACTGGCTTTTAATTATTAGAAAGTCAAATTATAACTTTATAATATCTCCATAAATCAATTAAACAACACAACCACTAAAATATTAATAACTCCCTTGATTCTCAATGTTTTGACATGCCGTCAGAAGCTAGAAAACAGTGAACTACAAAGGCCTACACTAAGCCCAACACTGAACTAAAGGGGTGGAAATGACAATATCCATCATCATCTGCCATTGAGATCCCTTATCTACACATGTTAGCCTACAAGGATCCAAATAATAGGCCAACCCATTTGCTACTGACACTGACTAGAGTGGGGACATTACAATCCACCCTCCCCGAATTTGCTTGTCCTCAAGCAAACTCAAAGTTGGATGCTGTAATATGCTCTCGCTCTCCCAAGTAGCATCCTCTGCTGGTAGATATCTCCACTTAACCAAATATTCCCTCATAACCCACCGCCGAAGATGACGCTCTTTGGAATCCAAGATGGGCTCAGGTACTAAAATCAACTTCCCCTCATCATCTAGGGGTGGTAAGCTTGAAGAGGGAACTATATGTTGTTCCAACACCTTCTTGAGGCATGACACACGGAACACATTGTGCACCCTACTGTCTACTAGTAATTCTAACTCATAAGCCACCTTGCCAACTCGCCTGACAATCCTGAATGGCCCATAATAGCATGGCTTGAGTTTCTCTATGCGTCTCTTCCTAAGAGTGGATTTCCTATACGACTACACCATTAGATACACCATATCTCTGATCTCAAATGATCGCTCAACCCTCCTTTGATTGGCATATTGCTTTTTTTTTAATTCTGAGCCTTCTAAATGTTCTCATGAAGGGCTCTTATGATATCTTGGTTCTCCTATAATAGATCCCCAACACTCAGTACTCTGCAATCACTTAGCAATAAATCAAGAAAACTAGGAGCATCATAGCCATACAATGCTCTAAAAGGTGTCATCTGGATAGACATATGGTGAGTGGAATTGTAGCAATACTCAAAAAGATGCAACCACTTCACCCAAGCCTTCTACTACCCTGAAATGTAGTTCTTTAGGTATCCCTCCACCCATTTGTTGAAAATCTCTATCTGTCCATCAGTCTGTGGGTGGTAGCTAGTGGCTCTGTCTTGCATAGTCAGAATAACTCCTGCCAAAAGTTACCCATGAACCTACTATCTTTGTCGCTAACAACACTCTGAGGTAACCCATGCAATCTAAATACCTCATGAAAGAATAGATCCACTACCTGTGTAGCTAAATAGGTAGTAGTGATTGAGAAGAAATGTGCACACTTAGTCAACCAATCAACTACCACATAAATGTTGTCTCTCACCTGAGCTTTCGGCAAGCTCGTAATAAAGTCCATAGATAATTATTCCCACTTCCTCTTAGAAATAGGAAGTGGCTGAAGTAACCCAACAGGGTAAGTATGCTCTTGTTTGTTCTACTGACAAACAAAGAACTCCCTAACATACTGAAGAACATTAGATTTGAGACCCTTCCAAGTGAATCTCTCCCGTACCTACCTGTAGGTCTTAAAGTATCTGAGATGACCAGCCATAGGTGAATCATTCAAAGTACTCAACACCCTATTCCTCACATCTAAACCTAGGACAAAGAATATTCTCTCTTTTTAAATGATGAGTTCATTCACAAGAGAGTACCTATTGTCCTGTACTGTCCCATCAATAATGCTAGAAGCCCACAAATTCTTGGCATACTCTACTACAATCAAGTGACTCCAATCCTCTACAATTTCTTCCATGGAGCTCAAATGGGGACAGCGAGATAAAGCATTAGCAACAATGTTTTGAGTCCCTTTGACATAGGAGATGTCAAAATCATAAGATTGTAACTTGTTGACCCATTCCTGTTGGCGTTAATTGAAATCTCGATGTCCAAGGAAATGTTTCAAGCTATTATGATTAGTTTTAATGCAAAACTTACTACCAACTAGGTGCTGCTTGAACTTGGCCATTGCATGCATGATGGCCAACATCTCCTTGTCATATATATTGTAGCTACTTTCAGGACCCCTTAGCTTCCTTCTCTTGAAAGTTATTAGATGATGATCCTGCATAATCATTGCACCAATACCCTTGCCACAAGCATCACAATGAAGCTCAAAAGGTTTGGTGAAATATGGAAAAGCTAGAACTGGGCATGTAGTCATCAAGTGTTTGAATTTCTCAAAACACTCCTATGCTCGAGGTGTCCAAACAAATGCTCCCTTATTAGTCAAATCTATAAGTGGCGCAACATTCCATAAGAATCCACTAACAAATCGATGATAGAAGGCGCATAACCAAAAAAATCCCCTGAGCTATGTCAAAGTCTCAGGAGTAGGCCAATCAATAATGGCATGAACCTTATCAGGATCCATGCGAACTCCATCTCCACTAATGATGTGACCCAAATAAAGAAGCTCTTCCATGCCCAATGCACACTTGGACTCCTTGGCATACAAGGACTCCCTGTCAAGTATGCTCAAAACAACATCCAGGTGAACCATGTGCTCCTCCCAAGATCTATTGTAAGCCAAAATATCTTCAAAGAATACCAAAACATATCTCCTCATCTGAGAGTGGAAGACCCTGTTCATAGTGGACTGAAAACTAGCCGGTGTGTTGGTTAAGCCAAAGGGCAGAACCAAACAATCATAGTGTCCACAATGAAAATGGAAAGAAGTCTTCTCTACATCATGTTCTTTGACTCTGATCTGGTGATACCCTGTCCTCAAGTAAATCTTAGATAAGTAACAAGTGCCATGTAGCTCATCTATCAACTCATCGATGCGAGGAATGGGATACCTATTCTTAATGGTTTTCTTGTTCAACATCCTATAGTCAATGCACATCCTGAGTGAACCATATTTCTTCTTCACCAAAAGAATTGATGAAGTGAAAGGATACTTACTTAGCCTTATGTGTCCCATAACAAGCAATTATTTGATGGTTTTCTCAATCTCATCCTTCAAACACTTTGGGTTCCAATAAGGTGTAATCATGATGGGCTTGGTGCCCTCCTCCAACTCAATGATGTGCTCTATGCCTCTATCAGGAGGTCTACCATGAGGTTTATCATAGAATACCTTCATGTGCTTCACTCTTAGCTCCTGAACATCTGGATGATAGGGTGATTTGTGTTGCTCCTCATACAAAGGTGTCAACTTACACTCTGCTTCCCACTCTACCATGTCATGTTTAATAAGCCTCTCCATTCTTCTGAGAGTGATTACCTTCAAGTTGTTTTCCTTAATGTCTTTTAGTACATGATTAGTCCCATCAACCTTGAATTCCATTTCCATGTCTCTAAGGTTGAGTGTAAATTTTTCAATTGCATGAAGCCACTTCATGCCAAGGACTACATCAATGCCTCCCATGTTAACTACATAAAAATCTAGATGTAATGCCTCTCGTGTTATTGAACTCCCATGATACCTTTATGTGCATGTGGTTGTTGATGTTCGAATATTGCTTATGTTTGATGTATACTCATGATTACGTTGGTGATTGTTTCATCTATTTGACTTATATGTTTTGCTTGGATGCAAATGATACGGTTTTATGATGTTAATGATATAATGATTCATGGTGTTTGTCTTTAACTGATTATGCTATACTGTGTGGTTATGCAAATTGTTTAATACTCGCTTCATGATGTTTATGATGATGTTCTATTGTTTGAGATTTGGGTGAGGGGGACGGTGTTGCATCGCTCATCTGTGAGCGCCCTGCCACACTGCAATTCTCTCTCACGGTGTGTAGTACATTGAATATATATATGTTGTTTCGACACTTGGTTTTATGCAGGTTTGCAGGTACTAGGCACCGACTCCACCCGCACTGTCGGGTCAGAGCGTGCCCAACATACCCAATGGATATGATGTGGTTTAAGGATTTGGCAAGAAAGTATCCCCGTCCATGTCCGTTGTCCCATCGTTGTTTGATGATGTCATCCGTCAGTTCCCACTCTGTTTGGTATCATCTTGTTTTACGTCGTTTCTTTTTGGGTGGAAATTTTAATGTGTTAATTGTTTGATTTAGATGGTATCGTTACTGTTAATTAGTTAAATTAATACAATTATGGTTAGTATTATGATTGAAATTAAACATTAAATGTAATTATTAATGTGTGTTGTGAAGATTTAATTAAATGCTAAATTAGTTTGAAAATTTAAAATTATGTTTTTAAAATTAAAAGAATAATATCTTAATTGGAGCTTTATGAATTTTCAATTGGAAATTAAATAATATTGTTTATTTAATTAAATGGACAATATTATTTAATAAAATAAACAATATTATTTAATTAAATAAACAATATTATTTAACTAACTAAACAATGTTTATTTAATTAAATAATAACTCATAGTTATTGAGTTTCATAGGCAGATCCAAAATCATTCTCTCACATTTGAGAGTGTAACTATCAGCAACATTTACTCTAATCCCTTCAAACTCTTGAGTTTGAATTCCACGTTTCTCCACTAACCATGAATCAATGAAGTTGTGAGTTGCACCTGTGTCAAGAAAATATATGACTCTTTGACCAGCCAAGAGTCCATGCAACCTAAAGGAGCCTTCCCTTTGCATGCCAAACATGTGAGCTTCCTATAGCTCCATTTCTCCTTCAACTTCAACTTCAAATTCTGAATTTTCAGTCCCTAAATCATCTTGCTCAGCTTCCTGGTCTGATAAATCAATCATATTTTCTCCCTCATAAAACCACTCCATATGCCTATTTTTACCTTTAGGATTAAGAGGACAATCATGGTTTAGATCATAAGGACCCTTGAAATAAAAAAAGCTTCCTCCTATGCAAATCATTGATTGTTTCCCTATCCAAAGGTGCTACAATTTTTTTCTTTTGATCAACATTATCTAATTTATTTGGATTTGATTTGTTGCTATTATAGGATGAAGACAGTTTTGATTCGAACATACTACATAAAGCTGTAAGTTCCATGCTACAAGATTTCCTCATAGCCTCTTCCAAGGTAGGGGGATCAAAAGCCTTGATCCAACCCTTCATTGGCTCATAAAGATCTTCTATAAATATAATGACCAAACTCTTCTCTGAAATACCTATAACCATGACCGTGAGTTTTTGAAACTCACCAATGTATGATTCCAAACTATCCATTTACTTCAGTTGAGCTATATCTCTGAAGTATAACTCTGGATCTCATTTTTCAAAATGCTCAACCAATTTGTCAATTAACTCCTGATATGTAGTAATACAGTCATGTTACAAGGTAACCATCCCATGGTGCCACCAGTCATGGGATACCCCATCCAAATGTAAAGCTAAGAACTTAATGGAATCTTCTTCTTCCATAGGATGTAGGGTCAAGAAAGTATCTAACTTGTTAACCCAAGCTCTTGTTGTAACTCGGCCATTGCCATCAAAAGTAGAGAGTGTGAGCTTGTTGGTTGCATGTCTAAAATCATTATTTTTGTTTCTTGGTCTCCTATCAATTCTGTTCCTATTGTGTTCTATTTTCTAGGTCATAAACTTGTCAAAGTTAAGGTGATCCTTAACTCTCTATGGTAAAGCATCCCACTTATCATGTAGTGTCATAATGTTATCTCCAAAGATCACGTCACCTTCCTCCTCATCCCTATTTCCCTCTTCAGATTCATTTATGACAAAGGTAGGGAATGTAGGCCTATCATAGGTGCATACTAGATTTATTCTCATACATGGGGAGCTCCTTTAATACTACCCTCCTCTTCCAGATTCTGATTCAATCGTCTAGGGATAGTCATCTGCTAAACTATTGTAGAAAGTTGTTGCAACACATTTGCTACATGTTCATGTCCAGCTACAAGACCCCTTAGAATGTATCTGGCTTCTTTGTCCTCATTGTTACCATGGTTTCTAGGTGGATCAACCTCTTATCTATCTCCCATGATTTCAAATGGTATCTCTTCAAACTTTTCGTCTAAAGGTATCTCCTCAAATGGGTTTCCCTAAATTCCAGGTCTCCTACATGAGTAATACCTGTTATATCCAACCTAATGAGGCCACATATATGATTCTAACCCTCTAGGATGGTAGGATTAGAGCTCTAATACCACTATGAAGAGCCCAACTAGTTCCAACTCTTCCAAATTGCTAATCTATGAAGTTTTATTGTGTTTTCTTATGTTTTTGTGATTTTTGAAGCAAATTTTGAGAAGTACGCCAAGCATGAAATGGTGCTAAAAATTAAATTAAAGCAATAATATGGAAAATACAATTGTATTAAGTATTAAGCAACTGATACAGATAGATTGTAAACAATAAATGTACCCAGAGGTCCTCAGATTATTTAAATAAGAAAATTTGGCACATGCCAGTCAAGAACACTGGAAACTAATGAAATCCAATGCCCACCTCCTGATAACAGTTTCTCCCTACCAGTATCTATAGAAAATTACTAGAGAACACAAGGATTCTAAGATGGAAATCCTAGAAGGCCAAGATAGAATGCGTTTAGCTTCCTTGTTCACACGCCTAGCTTGTAGAGGCACGCCTCCCAAGGCTGAAAGTACGGATAGCAAGAAAGGAAAGTATGACCAGTAATCTGATGCACACAAACATTGAATGAAGGCATCTCAAGCAATCTAACCCTTCCTTATTGATTCTACAAAGAAAACTATAAGGTAAATCTCTGATGAAGCACAACTAGACTCCTATGTGAAGCCCTCTCAGAAGCAACAATTCAACTAGTATTCCACAACCTCACAATCATAGAACATTGAAGATCCCCTGTTTCTTCAATGGTGAAATCCTTTGAAACCCTTGTCTCAGGTACAAGTATCAAGAAGCCAAAATAAGATGTCAAATAATCAATTGATGAGGTCGACTTCTTCCTGGCTTCTATTTCTCACAAAAAGGCATGACTTCCCAAGAATGCGCGACTTTTTCCATTTAGATACATTTAAATGTATTTAAGTCACTTTGTAATGTTTTAAAAATCATTTCTCCAACTTTGGTGTCCCTTTTTGACTTAAGTGAATTAAAACTCACTTTATTAAATATTTAACTAGCTTCTAATTATTATAAAGTCAAATTATAACTTTATAATATCTCCATAAATCAATTAAATAACTCAACCACTAAAATATTAATAACTCTCTCAATTCTTAGTGTTTTGACTTACTGTCATAAGCTAGCAAACACTGAACTGCAAAGGCCTGCACTGAGCTCAACACTGAACTAAAGGGGTGGAAATGACAATTTCCACCATCATCTGTCACTAAGATCCCCTATCCACGCATGTTAGCCTACGAGGATCCAAATAATAGACTAACCCATCTACTACTGCCACTAACTAGAGTGGGGACATTACACTTTGAGAACCAAAAATTACTGTTTACCCCTCATGATTAACAACATTATTACAACAAACCCTAATGCGAACCTAGTATGGTCAAGACCTGACTTAAATGAACCTTGAGATTAAGCTGAGTCAACTTGAATATTTAGGTTTTCTTGGTTTAGTATTTCATGTAAAGATAGGTTCCCCCAATTTTTCTGTGAGGAAATATCTGCACTATTGGTGTGTGACTAACATCGTGATCAATAGGTTCCTATGAGGCTCATCACAGATAATGTCATTTGCTTTATATTAGATGAATTCAAGACATTTTGTGACTCTTATGGCATAATAATTTCATATGCTTCACCATACCATCCTCAAGCAACTGGGTAAGTAGAATCTAGTAATAAAAGTATCATAAAAATAATCAAAAGGATGTTGGATAACAACAAGAAGGCGTAGGATTCCAAATTAATATTAGCTTTATGGCCAGAAAAAATTACTATAAAGAAGGCCACTAGAAAATCTCCATTTGAATTTGTGTATGGAGCCCAAGTTAGGCTCCCAATACATAACCTCGTACCAATCTACAAGTTCATCCTGCAAGAAGATATAGACATCCGTAAGCCTATGGAAGAGAGGATGGAACAATTGGCAGAATTGGATGAGGTCAGATCTCAAGAACAAGAGAAAAATATGAAGATTCAATCAAAGACAAAGCACCTATTTGAAAAAATGGCAAAAGATAGAAAATTTAAGGTGGATGACAAGGTCCTTATGTGGAATTCAAAAATTTAGGATAAACGGAAGCATGGGAAATTTGAAGCACTGTGGTTGAGCCCATTTTTCATTATTGGTAAATGTGGTGAAGACTCATACTACTTACAAAATATGGTCAGTAAAGATCAAGAATTGGCAGTGTATGGAAAATTCCTGAAATACTTCTTCTCTTAAAGTTTATCACTATTTTCCATGCACAACAGTTTAGGTTTTCATTTCTTTTTCTTTTTACCCACATCCACCCATTGGTCTACATCCTAGATAATTTTTCTAGATTCTTGCAACAACCTAACAGTCATTCATCCCCAAATAGAGCCACAATTAGGATTAAAAAATCAGCCTCAATTCCCCAAAGATAATCTATTTTCCCGTCAAATATCCTACCATATAGCATGTCATTTAAAACTTTATCATTCAAAAATACTCCATTTACCCACCCTCTAGTCATTACCTTAACAAATTCACATTCGTTATCCTACCCATATAAGAAGGAAGTCATGTCAATGAGACTACATTATATCAATGGAAATCATTTTAAGGTCCCTTCGAAGGAACGATGGAGCAAGACAACATGAACATTATCGAGGAGAGTATATTATGTCGAGGAAACTTTTTTAGTGTCTCTTTCAAAATTCAACCGAAATATTGTCAAAGACACATTGGTACATCAAAGCGTAATGTTTCGGGGTCTCTTCGATAACTTGAGACATAGACCGCCAAGAAACATAATATTTTTAAAAACTACATCAAAATACTATTACTTGAGAAAGACTTGTGGAGTAATTAGACCTCAATATTCAGGAAATAGAAAAAGATCTTTCGGACATGGCACAACAATATATCAAAGTGATTATGAAAATTCGAAAAAACGATGCTAGACTTATTCACTTGAAGATTCAAAGAGACTTTGGAATGTTAGGATGAGTAGTTTATGGGTCCCTTTGATATGACGAAAGTGGAAAATTTCATCAAAGATAAAAGTATATATTGAAGGGATGAGGAAATTTGTCTCTTCGATGAAATGATAGCATTTATTAGAAGGGAACAAAAGAACATCAAAAAGGGTTGTGAAAGGACTCTAGAATATCGAAATAAAGTAGTTCATAGTCCATTCAAAAACCAGAAAAGGAAAGAAGACATACAAAAGGGAGATATTGGGGGAAAAGAATGTATATCGGTGAGAACTAGATATCAGTAGCTTCAATGGCTCTAAAAGAAAACAAGCAAATGACCCAACTAAGGACTCCATCGAAGGGGAGAATACATATCAGCAGGACAAGGACATTGGTCCCTTTGATGAAATGATGACACTTGTTGCCTTAGCTTAAATAATACAAAAGGAAATTTGGATTAAAATATAATTCAATAAACTCATAAACATATCGAAGTGATAAAATAATTTTGAAGAGACTACTCATAAGGAAGGGTTCGAGAGGAAACTATGATATCAGAATAAAGCCATATGCAATCTCTTTGAAATCTTGAAAGAGAGAAAGAGTATGCCATTAAAAAGGATATCGGGAGAAAAGAGAAATATCGGTAAGAACACAATATCATCCTCTCAATGTAGCGAAGCATTGACAAGACAATGACATGAAGAGATAATTTGGTGGGAATGATGAGAAAATAAACGGCCTATATTCAAACCAATTGATTATACTCTTGATGACATGAATGTGCCATCAAATGACATTAATGTACTAGAAACGAGGGCATTAAAATTAAATATTACAACCATTGGAAATCATTGAACAACCAAAGAGAAATGAAATGGAGTATAGTAGTGGACGATGATAACAAGACCAGGAAAGGAATTTGTTGTTCAAGTAAGTACCCAAGCCTGAGCATTCTCATTACCTAAATCCAGTTGAATTATCAAGAACAAAAGTAGGGTTTTTTTTGCAAAATTCATACTATGGCAAGTATGTCTAAAAACCCTAAAAATAAGAGATAAAAATTGGAAACTAGACATTTGAATCAAGACTTGATTGATCAGTGTCCTAGCTCTAGACAGAGGTCCAAGTGAAATGCACAATAGCTAAGAAATTGGAGGATAGAAACGAGGTAAGAGATACATGGACCCAATAAGGGGATTGATTTGCTTATATATACCACTATAAAAAGATGCATAGACATCAACTAGTCTCCAACCCATGGAGACTCAATTTAAAAAAGTTGGTGGTACCTAATATGTTCATCAATATTGAATTGAGTAAAGCACTCAAGCCAATAAATATGACCCTCAAGCCCACATGATTAAAATGGAAGATGTATCTTCTATCGTCCTAGTTACCAAGAACTATATTTCCATGGTGTTCCAATTGAGACACCAGTACCAATATGAAATTCATGATTAAAGACCTACTGAATGAATACCACAACATGAGAACAAGATACAAAAGGTGGAGATTACCATTACATAGGCCCTGTAATGAAGGAAATCAACTTAGGGTATTTTCTATAGAGGAACACCCTCCATATTTTGTGAACCTATTTGAAGAATACTTTCAATACACATACTACTCTATTTTCCAGGTGCTTGGTTTGGATACCCCCATATTTATGTCCATAGCACCAATGGTCTTAATAGATAATGTGCAAATTCAGGATGCCCAACCCCTTGATTATGTTGAATACTTAGGTAATGATATTCACAATACACTTGTTTTTTTTTTTTTAAATGATGGAGGTATCAAATTCAGGCATTATTCATTATTCATGCATCTCATTTTATTTGAAGGACAAAGTATAGGGATGTGTAGTGAACATTTAAGAATAAAGGACATAGATGATAACGGAAATATCAAGCCATTCCAGATGTGAACAACTATTTGGGATAGTAGGTGTGGGTATGTGCAGGATCATGATGGGCCAAAAAGTGGCAATATGATGGGTATGTGGCAGACGACTATTTTTTTACCCAAAATTGATGAAACAAAAAGAGTTTTTAAAGGAGATTCTCAGCCTTCCACCGATATAAATTATGCTTTACTTTGAATTTAATAAGTAATTATTATTTATTTTCTATTCAAATTACGACTAAAGTCCTGATTGATAGGCTAATTAAAAAACATCTAGATAGCTTTCAAACGGTATCATATTTTTTAAATCCAAAACATGTGTCACATTCTATACTTCACATACAATAGGATTAAAAAAAGGAAATTTGAATTTCATGAAGTTTTGACCAAGTTAAGGTGGTTAGACATACGAGTTTTTATATTTTTTAAAAATCTATAATAAAAAAATCATAATTAATTATTTACTTGGAAAAAAATTACAAAAAAATATGCATCACATTGGGGCATGAGTCCTGTACTTATATCTAAAATATTTTAAAAAAGTATTACCATTTTATTGTGGTTAGGGTGGTCAGAAAGACACCTACTTCTTATTTTTTCCCTAAAATTTAAGTACCAATGCATTGAAATTTCAAAATTTCACAAAATAGATTTTTATTTTTTTAAAACAAACCTAGTAGTTTAGAAACTACATTCAATTTCTATAGATTCTATTCTTACATATTTTTGAAATAATATAGATAACTTATTCAATTTTTTATGTCAAGTTGCCTAACTCTGATTTTTCTGAATTTTTTGCCACCTAAGGGCCTATTTTTTCCATGATGATCCTGCACATACCTGTGTGCATAATCACATTATTTTTACTTTGAAGAGTATTTTGTGAAGTCTTTGTATAAACTCTTGGGTCATCCATATGACTATAGTCTGTCACCTAAAGTACAAATATTCCTTAGACCTAAGGATAAGGATGAAACAAGGAAGATCAGTCACAACAGGGGTGATTGGTATGCCTATGATGACTGTACAAAATTAGAGTATATGGCTATGAAGGAGCACCATTTCTGCTATCAAATTTTTTTCCACACAGGGTTGTATATTTAGAGACTGTAAGGCAATCATATTACTTACATTTCATGCATCTTAAGAGTCATAACAAGCAACCACTGATGCCTAGGACACTGTTCTTTGGATATTTTACTTTGGTTTCTGAAAAAGAATATGAGTTGATTAACAAAAAGCTAGAGTGTTACAATTTTCCCAAATGGGATGCAAGGGAGAAATTTGACCCTAAACATTTTATAAATGATGTCAAAACAAGTCAAAATTTGAAAGGGTATCATCACATACTTTTTGAAGAAGATGATTTGATAAGAAAATTTGATGAACATCACACCACTAGGAGGAGAATCCTATATAATAGATTTATGACAACAAAAGCTTGGAAAACACACAATAATCCTTCATATGAAGGTGCCTTTCTGGAAATCGAGGATCCCATAGAGAGATTGGATGCATTAATCTCACATGAAGCATAGTTGACTAGGGATGTGCCTCCTTTGGTTTTCACAAAGAGAAAAAATGAGGATATTAGGGGAATGCAAGTTGAAAGTGAAACTCCACTATGTCAACTCTCTCCTCAGCCTACACCAGATGTTAGCTTCTCTATTAACACATCTATTGCAGAAGAAGAAGTGGGGAGTAATGATGAAGGTGTGCAAGTGGTTAAACCTATGACTAAAAATTATGAGCCCCCAATGGAAAGAAACATTGTTATAATAGAATCCCTAAATGAGCTTTCATATGATATAAGACATTGTGCCAATCAGAAGTTTATTTCTGATGATGCTTTTGTTAAAACCTCCAAGTTTAAGACATTTGTTATGAGTATAAAGGTAAATTGATTAGTGAAAGGATTAAGGGAATCACACCTAAACAGGAAGTAGAAGCTTTAATATAGCTATAGGACAAGGTTGATAAGGAAATGGAAGCCTTTACCCTAGAAAAGGGAAGAACATTGTTAGAAGAGGCAAGGGTCATGCTACTCCCTGGATGGGATATGAGCTTTGCCATTGTATTTGACAAAGTTCCAAAGAAGTTAGGATAAAACCTTACAATTGAGTACAGAAGGAGTAGACAAAGTATACACTGGATCAAGTTATAATCTTAATAATGCAACTTTGTTAATGTGGGCCTTGTACCCACCTAATAGAAAACCTTTAGTCATTGATGATCCTAATAAGGCATTTGGCCATCTCCTTGTTCAACAGGTTGAAGATAGTGACCCTTTGGAGACTACAAATTTGAACATTAATGTTGCTAGGTTTACTAAAGCCCAAATTGAAAGACTGGTGAGAGATAATAAAATATATATGGGTATGTGTAGGATCATCATGGAAAAAGCAGGCCCTTAAGTGGCAAAAAATTTAGAAAAATCAGAGTTAGGCAACTTGACGTAAAAATTTGAATAATTTATCTATATTATTTAAAAAATATGTAAGAATAGAATTTGTAGAAAATTGAATGTAGTTTCTAAACTACTAGGTTTATTTAAAACAAAGAAAAATCTATTTGGTGAAAATTTGAAATTTCAATGCAGTAGCGCTTAAATTTTAGGGAAAAAATAAGAAATAGGTGTCTATCTAACCACCCTAACCACAATAAAATGATACTATTTTTTTATAATATTTTAGATATAAGTAGAGGACTCATGTCCAGATGTGATGCATATTTTTTTGTAACTTTTTTCCAAGTAAATAATTAATTATGAATTTTTTATTACAACTTTTAAAAAATATAAAAACTCGTATGTCTAACGACCTTAACTTGGTCAAAGCTTAATGAAATTCAATTTGTTTTTTAAATCTTATATTATGTGAAGCATAGAATGTGACGCATATTTTAGATTAAAAAAATGTGATATCGTTTGAAAGGTGTAGATTTTTTTCAATCAGCCTATCAATCAGGACTTTAGTTGTAATTTAAATAGAAAATGAATAATAATTATTTATTAAATTCAAAGTTTAAAGCATAATTTATATTGGTGGAAATCTAAGAATCTCCTTTAAAAAACCCTTTTCATTTCATTAGTTTTGGGTTAAAAAAAGTCGTCAACCACATACCCTACACATACCCATCATATCGCCACTTTTTGGCCCATCATGATCCTGGACATACCCATATGATTGAAAATGAGAACTTGAGATAGCAAATATCTAGCTATAAAGATAATTTTTCATCTTCATCGAGTACCTACTCTCCATTGATAGACAATAATGACAGGGCATTGGAAGCCATGCCTGAAACTACTTATTGGAGGCATAGGGCTAAGAGATTCCAAAAGAAAGCTAATAAATTGGAAGTGGAAATGAAGTCTATCAAGTTCAACATTGTCTCAGAATTGATAAAGAAAAGGTTTGAAAAAATGCTCGAGAATGCTGACAAGGTATGGGCAGTTCACAATAGAACACACTCTGCTTTTTAGGAACATAAAAGACTGCATCTCAGAATGATGGAAAAGAAGGAAGAATTAACATCCAAGGAAAATTTTGATGATCAGGTGTTCAAAATTTATGATGAATTTATTGATATGCATGAAAAATTTTGTATAATGCTAACATACTTGAGCTAGGTGATTTTGACCAACCCCTAGACATGGCTTTGCCTAATTTCTTTGATGATGAAAGGAGATCTAAAAGAAAAAACATAATCACCAATATTGATACATATGCTAGCCAAGACTATATCAAGCATCTTTCCAAGGTCAACAAGTTCATTGCTCAAGAAACATAAGGATTGAAAGTTTCATCAAATCACTTAGCATTAGATACATTATCATGGAGAAAGGACCTTGAATAGATCTTAAGTGATCATGGGTAGCTGATGAGGATTAGCATACTATAGTATATCACATATGCTTTGGAATTCATTGTTTCTCCCTTGTTAATTGCATTTGTTAGGGTTTTAGTTTATGATTAGTGCAATGTAAGTGAAGAGACGCCACTCTAAATTTAATGGTCTAAAGCTTGTTGCTTATAGTATATAAAGGGAAACCAAGACCGATTTTTAAGAATCATCATAATCTAAAACATTTTTCACATTATAAAACACAAAGAAGACTTTTGATATGAATTGTATCATCTTTTGAAGAAAATCAACGGAGAAGAAGCTTTAATTTGGTGTCTGATATTTTCGTGTTCAATTATTTGGGTATGTGCAGGATCATCATGGAAAAAATAGGCCCTTAAGTGGCAAAAGATTCAGAAAAAATAAAGTTAGGCAACTTGACATAAAAATTTGAATAAGTTATCTATATTATTTCAAAAATATGTAAGAATAGAATCTGTAGCAAATTGAATGTAGTTCTAAACTACTAGGTTTGTTTAAAGAAAAAAAATCTATTTGGTGAAAATTTGAAATTTGAATGCAATAGTACTTAAATTTCAGGGAAAAAATAAGAAGTGGGTGTTTATCTGACCACCCTAACCACAATAAAATGATAATATTTTTTATAATATTTTATATATAAGTAGAGGACTCATGTCCTGATGTGATGCATATTTTTTTATAATTTTTTCCAAGTAAATAATTAATTATGAATTTTTATTACAACTTTTAAAAAATATAAAAACTCGTATGTTTGACCACCTTAACTTGGTCAAAACTTCATGAAATTTGATTTTTCTTTTTTTAATCCTATAGTATGCAAAGCATAGAATGTGACACATATTTTGAATTAAAAAAATGTGATACTATTTGAAAGCTATAGATATTTTTCAATCAGCGTATCAATTAGGAATTTAGTCATAATTTGAATAGAAAATGAATAATAATTACTTATTAAATCCAAATTAAAGCATAATTTATATTGGTGGAAAGCTGAGAATCTCCTTTAAAAACCCTTTTCTTTTCATCAATTTTAGGTAAAAAAAGGTCGTTAGCCACATACCCATCATATTGCCACTTTTTGGCCCATCATGATCCTGCACATACCCATTTGTTCATATTGATTCATATATGTTATCTTTATTGTCTCCAAAGTGGTCTTTTCTTGTTATTAAATTGAATATATCAAGCATATACTTAATTTTTCAACACACATTTGTTGCCTCTGTGTGATTTTCTTGATTGGTTTTTACGAGAAGAGAATTAAAATTCCTTTCAAGAGATTCTTTTTAATTGGTTTTTTCCTAGAATTAAAATCATTTTAAATTAATCATATTAACTAGTTTCCTTCAAACGAGAATTAAAATCCTTTCAAATATCATAGTAACTTGAGGAGATATTAGTGGTATTTGTAAGAAGATCCTGGTAGCTGACAACCTTACACATTTATACAAGGTATAAACATCTAAAAAGTTTCAAATAATTCGAGTTAAGCCAGGAGGGAGGACACATCTATCATACACATCTTGACTCCATTGCCCAAAGTAGATAGAAAGCACTGGTCATATTTATTACGTAACAATAAGTTTCATAAAAACCTTATTTACACATTCAAATTTCAAACATTAGGATTAGGAATAGATGATGGTTTTGTATCTATTTCACATTTACATTTCAGTGTGGATAGATTGCCAAAGTTAAATAAGTCACACAACCTTTAAATCTACTCCATTATTAAGGTTCACCTACCTAGGTCTAGTAGAACCTAAAGCAAGGAGTTCTAAACCATATTGGTTGACTCTACTCATTGGCCAAAACATTGTTAAACCTAACCATAGAGCCTGGCATACTCTTAGGGTTTGCAATCTACAATTTTGGGAATGAACACATTCTCTACATGATCATTCCTTATAGTTTTACATGAGTGTGGATAATTTGGATCATCATTTGGAGGAGACATCTTCAAAGGAGATACTTGAGTCTTTGGATGGTGTTCTACATCAGTCTCTAGGAGATTCTAAGTTTTCATTTTCAATAGTGTGGCCTAGAATGCCCTATTTGATTGTGATAGCTTTCAACATCAATATGGGGACACTTAAGCTGAATTTAGAGACTCCATACATTTTGAGTTTTCTTCCTACATATTCATTTTAAGAGTGGGGAGATAGCTTGCATTTACCATTGGTTTTGTTTCTTCCTAAATGGAGGAACATTGTTCGATGATCATGGACCATCTTCTACATCTAATTTTGAGCATCTACCATTGGATCTATGTGAGGGGCTTCTTTGTCCTTCCACTTCATTTCTATCTCTATTATGGGGGGGAATACTTGCTTTTTGTGGGATGAAACTTCTTCTTCTTTGGGAGGTAATTTTATAAGTACATGGGTACCTATCATGGCTTCATTTGCTAGGACCCATCATCTTTTACATCCTCCTAAGTTGCACTTAAGGGGGGGGTGTTGATGTAGGTTTTTATTTTCCTAGTGATATAATTTATTTTCCCTTAGTCCTAGGTTTTTCCTACACTTTTATTAAGCTTACTTAGGATAATAAAGTTATTTTATAATTTAATAACTAGGAGATAAGTGATGTGGTGTCCCCTTCCTTAAAGGGTGGAACACTTTCCACTTTTGGTGGCCATCTCCACTTTTGGTGGTTAATTCCTATTGGTTGGATTTTCCACCTCCATCATCTCCTTAGTTCTATATAAACTCACTACCTAGCTTGCATTTTCATTCATTCTCTTGCATTGTTGCATACTTTGACATACATGCACCTTGATGCGTTCAGTCATTATTATGTAGATTTTCTTTGAGCTCCTAATGAAATCTTGTTATTTTGACATTTGCACATCTCTTGAGATCCCAGGCCTGTAATTGTACTATTTCATTTATCATTTTATAGCTTATCTCTCATAGAATATCTTGGTTTTTCAATCTATTTTAGATTTCTAACCATTCAAACTCAAATTTTAATCCTAGGTTCCTTTGTGTCTGATTTTTGCAATTTTGGATCTTGTTTTTGGCTAATTGCATAATTTAGTTTATCAAAATTCATAACAAACTACTACATTTTCATAGTTTATATCTAAGTCATTTCATTACATCATTCAAAATTAGTCAATTAGCAATCATCCAAATTATTATCACATCAACACATCATAATTTCACCTACATTTTCCCCAAAAGGATTAGAACCTTGATCCTCCATTCTAACTCTTCCCATTAGGTTTTTTAGTCAAGTGGATTTGAGATCATTGCTAATCCTTCTAACCAAATTGAGAAGAGTGTGATTCTTTTTCCCAATCAAACATGATAAATTTCTAGAATCTATATAATACTTCATCACTTTAGTCTTAATTAATCTAGTTTGTTACATTTTTCAATCAATCATTGCATCTCATCATCAAATAAAAAATTGACCAAAACCTTGACCAATATTTGGCTCTCCCTTAAGGACAACAACCAAATAGTTTCTCCTAGTTACTTTTGTGTCCCTCAATGTTTATGGTAAAATGAGTGATTTAGGTTAGGCATTTATCTTAGATCTTGTTACAACATCTCATAACATCAAATAAAAATTATACCCAATATGCATTCAATAAAAATAGATAATCCAATTCAAGTCAAGGGCATAAGTAGATAAATCACACATATCTGGATAGTATTGAACTAAGGGGCACTCTTCAAGATGAGTAGTAGAAAAAAATGTTAATACTCACATTTCTATAAATTTTTAGACTATCACCAATTAAATTTTTAGTATATAGATATTCAAGACATAATTTTATATCAAAAGCCAAAATATATTTACAAGAGGGTATAACCCTTTTTATACAAAAAAAAATGGAAGCCTTATGCAATTGCAACTAAGTGAGCCCAATAATTTTTTATAAAATAATAAACAATGAGAAAGAGTTGAGAGATGATAGAGGAGTTATATCATGTATTAGGTAATATTCATTAATACCTTATCAACTAATGTTAGACAATATGCATCAATGGTTAGAAATTGTGGCTATAGGAAACTAGAACCATGATGGCTTCCTTTACATACATGCACAGTCTATTATATCTGATAGTAGAGGGCTTATGCAAGTTGGTGGGAAATAAATCCCAAATGACTATAATGAATATTTGGCAGTAACTTATGGTCAATATTTATTGTAGATAGTAGAGTGTGCATTAGCCATGAAGTGGTATAAGCCATAATATATCAATATTGATTGATTAGGAGCTTCAAACACACTTGGAATAACTAAGAAAAATGTTTTAGAAGGACAAACTTCATGTCAATATCAAAGAGAGGATCTAAATTCATTTGATAATGGGAAAGAAAAGGAGGCTCTAAATTATATTTTATCTTAGAATTGATAGCTAGTGTAATCCAAAATATTATAGTGTAGTGGGAATTAAAAAAATTCTAAAAATAACACAAAATCCTTCCAAAGTAGGCATCTTCATGGGGTTCATATTGATATCACATAGAAGAGGATGATGGCAACATGGTTATAGCCTTGAGAATCTTCGAAAGGAAAATAGGGTTAGAAAATAGGTGGGACATTCCGTGACATCAATATACCAAGGAAAAATAGCTCACATTATCAAATGAATGATGAAAAAATCATAAGGCTTCAAGTCCTCTTAACTCACCATAAGGATGAAAAGAGTTGCAAGGCCAATCAATATGACAAGGAAGGACCCATGAAAATAGGGGATTTGTGGGAAAAATAAATCTCTATAAGTATTGAATATAGCATTGAAATTTCTTCAAAGGGATTGAAAAAAACCAAATTTGAGGAGGGGTTGTTAATGATACCAAGATGTTGTAAGATAAGAAAAATCTTTTCTAGACATCATGACATTTGTAGCTCAATCATGAGTCATGCAAATAACAATGAATTATCTAGAACTTGGAGAAATGAAACCTCATAGACTTGGAGGGGTCTAGAATGTAAGGATATTTTTAAAAGGGGAGTTTATATATATATATAACCTCATAGACTTGGAGGGGTCTAGAATGTAAAGGATATTTTTAAAAGGGGAGCTTATATATATATGTATGTATGTATGTATGTATGTATGTATGTATATGTATATATATATGTATGTTACATGTATGTATATATATGTATGTATGTATGTATGTATGTATGTATGTATGTATATGTATATATATGTATGGTATGTATGCATATATATGTATGTATGTTATGTATGTATATGTATGTATGTATGTATATATATATATATATATATATATGTATATATATGTATGTTATGTATGTATATATATGTATGTATGTATTAAGTAAACACTCTACACTAAGATATTCATCTAAGTCAATCCTAAAATTCTAAAATATTAAGGAATCAAATTCTACATCTATTACGACACTTCTCTATCATCAAATTTAAATTTAGTTATCATATTTAATTTATACGTTTAATTTCAATAATTTTAATCGACAACCATATATCATTTTATCTAATTAAATATTTATTAATTATTTACATTTATTTAAACAACTACATAATTTTATTTTAAAAATACTTTATTCCTTTATAATAAGAAAGTAAGTCAATTTCTAAAAAAAAAATTGTTTTCAAGAAAATAATTTCACCAAAATTTGAGCTAATATGAGTGCATAAAATATTTTATTTAAAAGAAAAGAGTTTTTAGTATATAGTTGTAAAGGTAAAATAACCTTTCACTAAGATTAATCTAGGCTAATCAAACATGATGCATACTTAGGATTATAAATCAATTTGGATTGTGATTATTAGTGGTTTATTAATTTTCAAGTTGTGGGTGATAAGTGAAAAATTAATTACTAATTTAAGAAATTAAATATAAGATGTTTAATTGTAAGTATAATGGAGATATATAATTTAAATAATGTAATAAATTTTATTTTTTTAGGATTAAAAAAATATTTTTGTTATTTTATTTTGAAATCAAAAAAATTGTTAAATTTGTGAAATGTTGAATATATGGTTTTAACTAAGTTTTATAGGTGTGAATTTGTTTTGTTTGATTGTGTTATGTAATGCCTAGAAAAAAAACTTCAAGTGTGACCACATAAAGTGGCGTTTTTTTTTATTTCATGAAGAAGAAAAAAAGTTATACCAAGAAAAGGGTACTAGGTCTAACACATGCATGACAACAAGTATGGTTATATTTTGATATGAATATTTCTTTAATTTTTATTTATTGATTTATTTATGATAAGTATTAATTAACCTTTCGATGAAGGACTAAGGTATTGGGAGTGTTATAAAGACCCTTATATGTTGTTTAACCTAGATGTTCAAGAGATAACTACCATAAGATTCAAGTGGTTTCTTCAATAGGTTGTGATACTCTACTCGTTGAGTTATAGACATGGATAGGTGTGTTGCATTCCTTTACTTCTGAGCCAAGAGAGATTAATTATTGTGATTGGGTAATATTTAGTAAGGAAAATACAACAAAAAATTTAAGATATTTCCATCACTTTTATAGAAAAATAATAATGAGACTTTAGTATCATGAAGATGCTTAGAGATCAATTTTTAGCCTGATACAAAATTAATACGTCTTTAACTTTCACCTTACGAGTTTTAATATATAGAATGATGTTTTAAATGAGCTTCGCTAAATTGAAAACATACCCATTTTTTTAATCTAAAGAATACAAAAAGGAAGCATACAAGGGACAATGACACTATTCTTAAATTGAAATTTTATATTTAATGGTCCACCTGTTTTACCAATGTAATAACATCTAATGTCATTTATCCAATTCCTTAAAATGTGGTTATAGATCAAATTTGATAATGACAATCATTTTTTAAATAATAAAATAATTAATTAATTCTCCATTTAAAATTTACGAGATTGATAATAATAGAAATTTCTTAAAAGAAATCCATTGCATAAGCATGGTTTTTTTGTAAGATGGTAGGTAAGACATCTTTCGAAACAAAAGGGTGCACATTTCAAATAATCTCAAACAATGCTCTTAATCCCATGTCATCCTAAAATTCCCAATACACACAATAAAAAAAATTAAAAGAAATGCATTTAAATACATCTTTGTTTGATTCATCTAATTCACTACACTTATTTGATCATACAAGACTAGTGGTATTGAAATCTATCTTGGAGAGGCTACTAGATCACTAGAGTCAAGTTCTCTTAGGTAAACCACTAAGAAAAATTGACTTTGTAATTATGAAAATGATTGAGAATAATCATACTTAGACCTGTACATACTCAAATAGTTACATAGATTCTTCTCTCTAGTGCATGGGATGCAAATGATTAAATTTGGAAGGTAAGAAGATGATAAGTAAATGCACATTCAATGAGTTGAAATACTAAGAAATATGAATAAATTGCATTTAAATTGTACTAGGTTGGTTCATGATAGGAAATTTAATTTGAATTTTTAAATTTTAAGAATTATACATGATCAATTATATGTCCATGGGATTAACTTGAAACATGGAAAGTACAATCTCTATGTATAAAATGAATGTCAAAGCACAATTGGAGGTAGTAGACATAATGAATGATGAGTGTATAGAGATAGGTGCAAATATGTATGACATCCAATCAAATATATGAAAAAGTATGTAAATGAAAATGGGTGAAGGATTATAAAATGAACCTAATTTCATATAAGATTATACTATAAATTATTGATATATAATTATATTAAATCTTTCTTAGAACATCACTCCACCCATTGTAAAACACAAGCCCTACTATGTATATGTAGGCTTGTCATTAATGCCACTTCCTTGTGATTCATTCCATTATTAGTGTGTCAGCTTCGATGGAGTGGTACCCTTTCATTTATAATAAATTGAACCCTCATTTCCATGCATTTCTTACCTCTATGTGTAATGGTATCCTTGAACCATTAGACTAAACGAATCTCACAACGTATAATACTTGACAATGTTCCATTATTCAAATTTGTTAAGTGCATCATATCCCAATAAACCTAAAATTAAATAAAAATGATATAATTACATAAATTTTACAATTGCAATAAAAGTATTCAATATTTCATATTATAAAGATTTATAATTGTTTAAAATTTTATGTTTTGCCTACGAACAATTATTAACGACATGATTTTAAGAACATGAATGAACAAGTTTAAGCTCAACGATCTTTCCTGATTGGATATGTGACATTCTTTCTTTGTCGTAACTAATTTCCGTGCCTTTAAAAGTCCAACCATCAATTTGAAATATCAGTAAACAGTTCGAACAAGGAGCTTTGAACTACTAAGAAATTTCCGCAATACCGATAAATTTTGGAGGGAATCATAACACCTTTACAGAAGCAATGAACGAGCTAAAAAGGTATCCCATTTATTCAAACGAAAAGAAAGCAAGCAGTACTGGAAGCGATGTTTTTGTATCCACTTATTTAAGGAATTTTCGTGGTGGAATCCAGAAACAGGGACCTCATAGTGCTTAAAACAGTGAATGCTACTTTTATGGCAGCACATTTCCTAAATGAAATGATTATATATTGGAATAATTGTTTAAAAAGTACATGCATGCACAACGCGATGTGGAAAAGAATCAGATGTACTGTTTCTTCTGTGACTGATTGATGGATGTTCTTGAATATCCTTTAATTTATTTTGGACAATAAAAATAAAATAAATAATTATTTTGAACTTAGTTAATATCTCGTCTGTAGGGCTCCAGAAAATCCGTAGCCTTTGAAATCAATGGCTATTAACTTACGATTCCATGTTAGTACGGGTAACCATCATACGGGTAGCCCGCCATTAATTTCCTTTGAATAATTTGAGTTGAGTTAGTGCGAGATGAATCAGCATTCAAAATCAAATCGAGAAAATCAAGTTTGAATGAATAGGAAACATTATAAATGCTACTGGGTTAGAGTGATTCAAATGCCATTAGAGTTACGGTAAACCATTAGATCTGCACATAGATGGCCGTCACGAGTGTCTCTTTTCTGTTTTTAGCCTTGTTCATGGCTGGCTATGTTGTGAGTACAGGAAGCATGGAGCCTGCCTCGATCTACATAGTCCATATGGATAAGTCTGCTATGCCTAATGAATTCCCTACTCACGTTCATTGGTATAAATCGCTGCTTTCATCTGTCAAAGGGGTAAACGCGCAGCAGAACGTAGAGAAGGAGGATTCGTATCTTTACACTTACGATACTGTAATTCATGGTTTCAGCGCCATGCTAACACAGTCACAGCTGGACATGCTGGAGGAGATGCCTGGTCACCTATCATCTTTTCCGGATTCTTTGGGAACTATGGATACCACGCATTCCACTGAATTTCTGGGACTCAGCCCTGATAAGGGTCTTTTGCCAAAGTCCCGGTTGGGGCAAGACGTAATCGTTGGCATGCTGGACACTGGAATTTGGCCGGAGAGCCGAAGTTTCGATGACGATGGAATGGGACCAGTCCCGACCAGATGGAAGGGGGTTTGCGAAAACGGCACAGCCTTCGCCTCTTCTCTCTGCAACCGAAAGCTGATTGGAGCGCGCTATTTTAACAAAGCTGCGGTGGCCACGTACGGGAACATTGACCTCGACACCGACTACAATTCGCCGAGGGATTTTGAAGGGCATGGAAGCCACACATCGTCCACTGCAGGAGGTAACTACGTGGAGGGCGTCGATTTCTACGGTTACGCTCCTGGTACGGCTCGTGGCGTAGCTCCTGCCGGGCGAGTCGCCATGTACAAAGTCGTATGGTCAATTGGGAGTATGGGAGCCGATGCGTTGGCTGCAATGGAGACCGCAATTAGCGACGGGGTTGACGTTTTGTCTCTCTCAATGGGCTACGGCTCGGCTCTCTATTTCGACGACGCAATAGCCCTCGGAGCCTTTGCAGCTATAAAGAAAGGAGTTGTCGTCGTATGCTCCGCGGGCAACAGTGGCCCGATACGGCGACGTATGCACAACGGTGCGCCCTGGATTTTCACGATCGGGGCCAGCACGATGGATAGAGATTTTGCCGCTACTTTGAAGTTGGGCGACGGTAGTGCTATCAGAGGCTCCTCCTTCTACACGAACCCCAATCAAAACGAGAGCTTTCACATATCTCAGTCCAAGCTAATTTACAACAGCGGAGACCCTGCATGCCAGAGACAGTTCGACGCTGCAACTGTGAACGGAACAGTGGTGTTGTGCGTGAATATGAGCTCTTCGCCTTCAAAAGCTTTGAAATTCGCTGGAGTCCGAGCGTTGGTTTCAGTTTCGAAGCTTGACAGCTTCTCATTGGATCCGGATAGCCGTTTTCCTAGGGTCGTCTTGAAACCGGAAGATGGAGCAGCTTTATTGAAGTATGTTTCTTCTACATCAAGTCCCGTTGTGGAAATACAGATGGGCATGACGTTGCTAGGCGTGAAGCCTGCGCCTGCTGTTGCGTCTTTTTCGTCTCGCGGGCCGTATCCACAAAGCCCAAATATTCTGAAGCCCGACGTTACAGCCCCTGGTGTTAATATCCTGGCAGCGTGGCTTCCAAATACCACAAGGGGAAACAACTACATCGTCGAATCCGGCACGTCCATGTCATGTCCGCATGTGGCCGGATTGGCCGTTCTAATGAAAGCCGTTCACAGCGAGTGGAGTCCCGCAGCGATCAAATCTGCCATCATGACCACTTCTTACACGCTCAGCAATTCCAACAACGCCATTACCGACCACGGCTACAACGGCAGTCCCGCGACGCCTTTTGATATGGGTGCAGGCCACGTCGATCCTGAGAAAGCCGTCGACCCCGGACTCGTGTATGACATCAGCGTCGAAGACTACGCCAACTATCTCTGCACTCTCAATTACACTGCCAAACAAATTCAGACAATTACCGGAACGCCCGTTTCATGTCCCAGAGGCCTCGACTTGGGTTCCGACGTCCTCAACTATCCCTCCTTCACTGCAGTTTTCAACAAGAATACCACCTCGTCCTTCTCTGCCACATTCAAAAGAACATTGACGAATGTGGGAGATGATATATCGAATTATAAGGCAGTCATTGAGGTGCCCAAAGGACTCAAAGTGCAGGTGGTTCCTGATGCTGTGGAATTCAAAAAGAAGTTCGAGAAGGTGACTTTTACTGTCACGGTGGAGGTAGAGAAAGGTGTGGGAGATGAATTTGTATACGGATATTTGAGTTGGATTGATAAGAATGGCCATGTCGTGAAAAGTCCTGTGGTGGCACTCTTTCAATAAATATGTAACCATCTCCATCCTATTCAAAAGTTATACTTTCTTCTGAAGACAAAAAAACGTCATTTCCGTAAGAGACTACCTCTCCTGTCGCTGTTCTTGAATAAGTTACTAGGTTTGTGAAGTTTTACTTTCAACAATAAGGATATGATTTAAATAAATGTTAGATACTTTTTTCAATCTAAACTAAGGATTAAAAGGAGTATATTTCATAAGTGAGCCAGAATGTAGAATGGTAAGTTAAAAGTGAGTCTATAAATTCGTAGACATCTAAAAATGTTTAATATTATTTTCTAATGTATTATTTGTTGTCATCATTACACATCATGCATTTTTTTAATTTATCATTATCATTCATCCCCCTTTTCATCACTATTAATTAAATAAGTTTCAATTATTTGATTAAATTAATCCATTTTTCTCCAATTTAATTATTTCATCTTTTTCCCTTATCACATTTAACTAAATAATTTTAATTATTTAATTAATTAAAACATTTTCCCCCATCTTCTTTAATTATTTAATTAAAAAATCATATGTTATTTCTCATATCTCATAATTAATTATTTAATTAAAGAATCATACATTCCTTTTCATCTTTCATAATTAAATAATTTTTAATTATTTGATTAAAAAATCATGCATTCTTTTTCATCTCTCATAATTAAATAATTTAAATCATTCCTTCAAAATTATTTAGATTGTTTAATTTATTTAGTTCGCACATTCCTCTAAAAATAAATAAAATATTTGTTTTATTTATTTTGCTAATTATATCATCTTTAGTCTTTTAATCTTATCTTTAGTCTTCTAAACCTAAATTCAATTAACTATTCTAAATTTAGTAACTCTGCTAAATTTAGTGAGTGAGCTTCACTTCACTTCCTCTTTCCATGCTAGCCCACACACATCTTCTTGATCTCTCATCCATCCTCATCCATTGATCTAATCTCACATCTCACAACATTAATCTCACATCATGAAAACATATAAATCAAATATCCTTTGATCATTCAATCCCTCCTTGAATCGCATCAAGTCTTCTCGACTCAACAACTACACTATACTCAATTCATCTTGCTTTTGCACAACAATGTTATGCCATGTTTATGAGAAATCCACATACATATAAAAATATAATCCTATACTTTTGACAATGGAGTAAGGCTTCGCATTTACGAGTGAGGTAAAGTAGATTATATTAGTTTTGTTTAATTTATGTTATTGGATTTCTTCCATTTGATTATCTCTATCACTTCATCGATAATAGGTATATTCGTTATTAGATTTGAGATTATTGATTTGATCTTCTTGACCTCACAAATCCTAATGGGTAATTTGGGTTTCCTTCCTAAGTAAAATAGCAAGTGCGACAAAGTAGAGGAAATGTTGGCAGTCAAGAATATGGAAGACAATGTCAATTTTTTCAACGATACCTTTAAAATAAACACATTCCTGCCACTACCGAGAAGCAAAAGAAGAAGAGACAACGACAATAGAAGAACCCTCTAAGATGTTGCAAAGGATTAAAAACAAAAAAATCACATCCGTTTGTGGGATTTGAACCACATATCACATCACACACATTGCAAAGTCGTCGAATATAATTTCTTCTTTTGTGTCTTAGGAGGTTGTAGATCTTTGAATCATCATTTCTATTGAATACACAATGCATCGAGGGATCAAGTTGCAGGGGGTTAAGTGTGTGAGGGCCAAGGCCTTGCATATTAATTGTTCATGGGAAATGGTTATGGGTCTGCTAAGTCGAAGAAAGTGAAGAAGCTCAACCCTTTCCCAGTTGATAACCCTAACTACATCGCTGACAGCCTCACACATGACGGCAGAGGAAAAAATTGACCATTTGTCCTGAGAGACTATGACAAGTATGACATAAACGTCAAAATATGTGCTATGAAGAGAGCTCGAGCGTGGAGATTTTGACATTATGTAACTTCATATGCATATCAATGAAATGAATATTTAGCAACTAAAAACCTATCAAACACTAAAGAAAACTATAAATCTATTGAATATGTATTCCTTTTTAATATTATATCCATATCACATAAAAACTAAAAATCTTGTGAATATATATATCCTTTCTTTTATATTATATCCATATCACATAAAAACTAAAAATCTTGTGAATATATATATCCTTTCTTTTATATATAAGTGGGTATTTAGTAATTCAAAGTTTTAGGAAACTTTTCAACATTGAAGAAAGCTAAAGATCTTGTACATATATTCAATTTTCTTCAAGACTCAATAGAATTTCCTACAAGTCTTATTATTGAATACTCATTTCATTGATATACATATGGGCACAAGTCTTTAAGTTGTCCATATGTATATGTATAATATGTATGTATATTGGACCTTGTGATTAGTATACACAGTATATTCAAGGATTTGATGGAAACCTTGCAAGTCTATTTTATTGTTTTCTTCAAAACTAGATAGAATTTTCAGCAGGTCTTATTGTTGAATATCTATTTCACTGCATATCCATATAAGCATGTGTATGTATGTCTCTGCCTATTTATATTTATATGTATAGTATGCATAAAACATGGGCCCTATGATTAGAGTGCATATGGTATGATTCAAGGCTTCTTTTGGAATCCTTGTAAGTATGGTTTATAATTTTATTCAATACTGGATAGAATTTCTTGTAAAGTCTTATTCCTAAATAATCATTTCATTGATATGTCTAGATTTGTGTGTGTGAATATTGTGTATGCACATTAGGACTTGTACTTAAAGTACGCATAGAATCTTTGATAGAATCCTTGTTAGGCTAGTTTCTGAAGATTGATATATGTAAACACATTATGTATATTTCTACATATACATGTATACACATAAAATGTTGTGTATATACTTATGGTTTTCTTCGGGGCATGATAGGATTATCTACAAGCATGATTCCTTATTAAAAATTTCCTTGATATTTTATAAAAGAAGCACATGTTCAAATGTGGAGGGGGTAATACACCTTGTTTCAAACAATATGTAATATAAGTGGAAAACAATGCCTTTGTGTACATTGTGGATCTCCCTTGGCTAGGGAGAGAACACATAGTTTAGTAGGCTTGGTAGGGCATTGTTTCTTACTTTCTAAATACCTATTTGATTTAAAATTTAAATTTTCATCTACATGCATGTACACACACATTAGGTCCTATGATTAGTTTATACTATTATTTTTGGTATAAATCATTGTAAGTTTGGTTTCTAAATATGCATTTCATTGATAGGCATATATAACATTGGCTTATATGAACATATACATGCATATGTTCATATTGATATAACACATACACATCCTTACCCCCCTCTCTCACTCTTCCCCTCTCTATCTCTCCCTCTTTTTATCCCTATCTCTCCCTCTCTCTATTGCAAACATAACATGAGCCTATTGGTAATGGAGCCTAATTATCTTCCTCATTCAAAGTTTTTGTTTCAATCATGTTTGGATCCCTATAAAAGGATGCATAGTTGGTTTGAAGCTATCAGTTCTTCATTTAGACCTTTGTTGCACAAACAACATCATTTATTAAGTGGCCTACCAATTGATCTCATGTACTATAAAACATTTTAAAAAATAGACCATTTTTTCCTAATCAACCCTCCACATCTCTTCACCCTACCCATTGCACACCAAGGTGTGATTGCTAGTTTTAGTTTTTATTGATATGAAAAATAAGTTTATGTATGAAAGATATTTTATTTTGATGAATAATAAAAATAAAATAAAATTGCAATGTACATCCAAAGTGGAAGGTGTGTTCATTGGACCACTAGCTATTATAAGGGTGGCCCAATATGATTTGTAGCCCATCAAGTACATCCAAAAGAGTTTATTTAAAGAAATCAATTATTATTAATTTTTTTATCTGTGTATGTATATTTATATTACACTTTTTACATGGATGTGCTTTAACGTATTAAAAAAAAAACTTTATAAATTAAAGGATTTATAGCCTAATGGAACACAATACGATAAATAGAGATGAATTACAAACCTTTGCACATAAAATAAAAAAGTGTAATGACTAAGAAATTAAATATAACAATAGATTTATAGAAGAATTTAATTTATTCTTTTATTATACAAATATTTAAAATAAAAGAAAAAATGAAACTTTTAAACAAAAAATATCTAAATCTTTAATCTTTAAATTTCAAATTTATAGTGTAATATTTTTTAATTTAAAGATAAGTTATAAATCACCATACTATTATATAATATATTAATTTTTAAATTAGTCAATACAAATATTTTCATACTTGAAGGCTTATCTTCATAATTTTAGAATTTTGACTCCTATATGTTCATGTAATAATTAATAAATACTTTTCTAATGCTTGTATGAATGAAATTGTGCATTTATTAATAGATTTTTAACAAATAAATCTATATGATATTTTCCTAAAAACATTATGCCACTTCCATTTTGCGTTATGCCCACCCAAACCCATTTATGTCGTCTGTATTGAGGAAATTGAGCCTCTCACTGTGACCAACATATCCTCGTCTGAGTCCAAAGGTCCCATAAGAAAAACCCATCTGGTCTCTACACCTAAACCCACAGCTAAGAAGCTTAAGGGGAATATTGGTGTTGCCCAAACTAGTGTTGCGGCTAGTCCTTATGAGCTCAAGTCAACCCCTGCCAAGACTGTTTGCAAACCCACCCCGAAGAAGAAAGGTAAGGAGGAAGTGAAGGGTTTGATGGAGCCTCTGACCATGGACAACAGATGTAAAAATGTGGTGGGTAGGGATTCTAAGGGGGACACAGTAGTCACAGCTACAGTGATGGCTAGTGGTGATACCATCATCAAGAGATCTGGTAGACGGGTATGTGCAGGATCATCATGAAAAAAACAGGCCCTTCAGTGGAAAAATTCAAAAAAATAAGAGTTAGGAAACTTGACGTAAAAAAATGAATAAGTTATCTATATTATTTCAAAAATATGCAACAATAGAATTTGTAGAAAATTGAATTTAGTTTCTAAACTACTAGGTTTATTTTTAAAAATAAAAATCCATTTGGTGAAAATTTGAAATTTCAATGTAGTAGTACTTAAATTTCGGGAAAAAATAAGAATTAGGTGTCTATCACCCTAACCACAATAAAATGATAATATTTTTTTATAATATTTTAGATATAAGTAGAGGACTCATGTCCCGATGTGATGCATGTTTTTTGTAAATTTTTTCCAAGTAAATAATTAACTATGAATTTTTTATTACAACTTTTAAAAAATAAAAAACTTGTATGTCTAACCACCTTAACTTGGTCAAAACTTCATGAAATTTATTTTTTTTTAATCCTATAGTATGTGAAGCATAGAATGTGACACATGTTTTAGATTCAAAAATGTGATACCATTTAAAAGCTATAGATGTTTTTCAATCACCTATCAATCAGACTTTAGTTGTAATTCAAATAGAAAATGAATAATAATTATTTATTAAATTCAAAGTAAAGCATAATTTATATTGGTGGAAAGCTGAGAATCTCCTTTAAAAACCCTTTTCGTTTCATCAATTTTGGGTAAAAAAAAAATTGTCAGCCACATACCCTACAAAAACCCATCATATTGCCACTTTTTGGCCCATCATGATCCTGCACATACCCAGACTAGCCAAGAATAACAAGAAAGTGCAGGTAAATGAATTATATTTAGAAGAGGAGTGGTCTAATAGCAAAGATTGTAGGGATTAGGAGGAGGAGGAATATGTTGGAGGGACCCACTCCATTCCTGATATTAGCATAGTGTAGATGGAGAACTCGGCTTCCCAGTCCTCAAACCTGTTTGACATGGAACGTGTTGATATTGTAAATACTATAGATTATGGGGAGGAGCTTCATGTGCTACAAGAAAGAACGGAAATTTTGGACAAAAAAATTTGTGGCTTGACCCGTTTCACTGTCAAGCTAGTCCACTGTGTTACCAGCACCTTGTTGGTGATTATGAAGGATGAAATGGACAAGAAGAATGTTGAAGATGGTTAGGAATGGGTTGGGGTTGATGTTAATCTCCTTTCGAAGAACTGGGAACATACTAGTTAGTTAGTTGTTGGTCCATTTTTTGTATGTCTAGTGTTGGTCTGATGTGTTAGTTTTTGGATTAGTCTTTGAATTTTTTGGTCTTGAACTTTATTGGCCATTGTGCTTCTCTGTGTAAGGGTACAACACCTTGTAAATGTCACTTACCTTATCAAAAACATTATATAACAAAATAGACATTGTATTAAAGTGACTATTGGAGAACATTGTAAAATTACAACTCAAGTAGAACAATCATGAATAATGTAACTCCTTGATCAGAAACCTAAAAAATGAAATAAGTTTAATTAAGTGTTAAAATATGTACTTTTTCCCTAAAATTAATGATGGTCAATGGAAGTGTACCATAGAAAAATGGATCATTGACATTTTCATGGTCTTTTAGGTCTTTCTCTCATGATGCTTGGTCTATTTTTCTTTGATTTAATATTGTAATGTAACTTATGCATTCACATTAGGTCTTAAACATTCAAATTATGACATCTTGTGAAGGGGTTGTGAAGTGTTGTAACACATTTCTACACTTTTCTAGACTCTTTTCGTTATAATTCATCTAAAAATCACCTTTTCATCAATTTTCAAGTCCTATTTTGAAGTGTTGTAAAGTATTGTAACAAGATTTCACGCTTTTCTAGGCTTAATTTCACTATTTATAGCTTTCTTATGCTTTATTTGACCCCTTTATGCACTCATAAGGCTTAATTAAGTGTGTTTTTCAATGTAAACCTGACAAAAAACATTAAATGTAACTTAATTCTCGACACCCACTTACAATTCGAAGGTGAAGCCCATTCACCATGAGTGGTGAATGAGTCCCTCTTGGCTCCAAATTCAAAATATTTCAAATTTTCTTTCAGGTCTTTATTCAAAATTATCCTATGTTAGCCTGTGATGAGGTATCATTGGGTTACTAAGGCACAAGTGTGTACAAATAAGTGTTTTTCCATCCATTTTACACCTTATTCACTCACTAATTCATCCAAGCATTCATTCACATTTGAGCACTTTGCATCATTCAATCAAGCATCAATCAAGTATCTTGGAGCAACCATTGACATAAATTCAAATTTCTTCAACAAGGTTGTGGTGAGCTTAGGATATTTTCATGTTGTTTATTCATCTTTCCTTGTTCATTTCATTCCATTTCTTCATTAAGGGTTTGATTACCAAAGTGGGATTCGACCAAGGAAAATCCCTATAACCTAACCCTTAACCATTTTTCCCCTTTTGCATGTGTGTTTGCAAACTTGTGTATACAGATTTGTCAAGTAATTAGGTGTTGAAAGGAGGTCAAGAAGTGAACAAAGTGTTTCAAGTAAAATGAACTCTATTTCAAGCTTGGAGACAACCTACAACCCATTTTCTGCAGATTTGAATCTGTCAACCTAATGAGAAGACAAGTGTAGGTCTGGAGCTACGAAATTGAACTTTGATTTAACATAATTTTGGGAGAGGACTAATTCACCATCAGTGGTGAATGAGTCCCACCTTAAGGTTGGAAAAGTAGATTATGTTAGATTCTAGTTCCTAACAGCCGAAAACTGATTTTTAGAAGTTCTTGCCAGAAGCAAGACTGATTTTCCATCATTGGCGAATGAGTCCCACTGGTGATTTTCATTGATTTCTCCCAGCATTCATATCATTCCATATTCAACATTCACTACCTAGGTGCACTCTATTTAGCCTTGTTTAATATTTTTTTGCATTAGTTTACTTCTTTATTGCATTTTCTGCATATCACATATGTTTTCAAACATTGCACATTTCTTAGGTTTTGCATTCATAATCAGTCAATCACATTGCTTAGTTGCATTTAGATCATCTCATTTAGCCTTAATCACATCACACATACATTAGATTAAGTGAATCACATTGATTTTGAGGGTTTATCTCTCTCCTTTTAGGTGAAAAAACCTAAGAGTCAAGAGTATCATATAGACCTCATCAAAATCTATGGTTCAAGAAGGTATTCACCTCTCAATTATATTTTCTCAAGTATTTCCAATACTTGAGCAAATATACTACACTAAGACAAATGGGATGATGAGATATAATCATTTTATAAGCTTTTATGATAGTAAACTACAAGGCTTGAAGTAATACATGATATACTTCCTTTTTATGAAATGATACAAAGGGGAGATAAAATTGGATTTCAAATAAATTAATCTTCCTCCATATAGCCATAATGACTAGTAATTTTTCCACTTAATATTTTTTCATCACAACATCACACTCCAAAAATTTATTCCTTTTTACTCAAATAAATTTAAATGGAAACCTCTCAATAGGATAAAACCATGTCTCAACCCATACAAGGTCTACCCCTAATTGTGTGGGAGTACCTAGATGTAGGTTAAACTAATGAAAAACTAACAAAAAGGGGAGTATGTGGAAATAAAAGAAAATAATATTCTAAAATTTTCATTAAAAACCATAAGAATTAATAAAAATGAATATACTCCATGAAAATTATAAAAGGGCATTAATATTCAACCTTTTGCATTGATAATTAAAAATTATGATTCACACTTTCAAGATATATTTCTTAAAATGAAAATACTAAAGTAATGGAGGACTTACCAACCTAAATTATTATCTAGATGCTCTTGCACACTCCTCAAAAATATAAAACTTCTTCCTTTAAAATATAATATTTTAAAATAGTATTGTTAATTCAAACTATTCTAAATGTGTTATCAATTGATCATATGTCCATGCTAATGAAATATATGAATAATAATAAATATAGAATAATTATTAAAAACATAAATGCAAGTATAATAATATATAAAATCATGATAGTCATATGTGAGTTCTTTTAGTTCCCAAAATTATAAGTCCACAATCTTGGAATATTTCTCACCTTCAAGGCTACAAATATATGTGAGTGTTGTTAGTTATAAAAATTGTATGTTCACAATCATAGAATATTTCTCACTTTAAAGACTAGGGATATTTTAGATCAAGAAGGTAAAAAATGGTTTCATCAACAAACTATAGATGATTAAGGGGTAACAATGAGAGTGAGAGATATCTCCTTCAATTTTTCTTACTTTAAACTCAAGAGGGATATTCCTAGAGGTATCCTTAATAGGGTTTTAAATCAATTAAAATTTAGCATGATCTCACAATAAATAGTTACACCCACTATACACTTGACTCCAATTATCATCACTATGTTAGAGACACACTAGCCACACATTACCTCTTATATAGCTAATAAAAACATATGAAAAACATGAATCTCAAAAGATAAAAATTTCAAGGTTTGCTACAAATATTTTCCTAGGTGTAATAATGATTCATGAATTACATAGAATCATACTTCCTATTCCTATACTATTGGTGAATAATTTTGTTCATTTTAAGCATGTTGAGGGTTAATTTTTTGATACTACTACCTTAAATTATTTACATAGTTGTATTCAACCATATAAAGAAGACATAAGAAATAATAGTAGAGGCATGATACTAAGAAATTAAATCTACTTAATAATTCTCTCCAAGCTTGTAAGAATTCATATGTAATATGAAAATAGCCATTACACTTAGAATTTGTAATGAATTAAAGTATGTGACACTTAGTAGGTTCATATTATAGTTGCACTAATAAATATGGTGGGAGAGAACTAGGAACAAGGAAGAGCCTATCACACCTATTTTTCCATAATTCACTAAAATTCCTCCAACTATATAAGGAGACATAAGATTGCATATATATACTACAATCAACTACCTCTTTTTGATTTCTAGAATGAATTACTTAGATGGTGAATGAATATGAAACTATTGAAACCCTAGAATACCCTTTGTACTACGGTGCTATGAAAAATAAAAATAATCAACGTCTTAAAAGAATAAAAATTGGTACATGTAGAACTTTAGTTTAGATTCCATTTTTCGTGTAGGTGCCTTAAGATGATGAAATGGTGGATGATGTGAGGAAATCCATCCCTATTTGATTGTATCCATCTTTCACCTCAACAAATGATCATATAAAATTTAACCATTAGATAATGATCTACAAATTATTCTTTAATTTAAATTTTAAGAATGGACATATAAACTTCAAGCACTAACAAATGCATCTAGATCATCCTAGGAGGCATACAAGAATATTCTTAAAATCTATAAAATGTTATTTCATTTATGGAACCTTTTTATCTAGTGTGTAATCCAAGAAAGGACCCAAAAAACTTGTTGAAATGGTGGCCAAACTTCAACCACTATATTAAATACATTATGGGTTTCTTCCTTCTTTTTTATCATTGGAATTGAATGTGAATCTATTCATTTTTGGTAAATAGCTATTTTTGAACAATAAAATCTAATCTAGTATCTACATGGCCTAATTATTTTGTTAATATAGTCAAGGGTCTTGTTATAGGGAGGTAGGTGGGTTGAAATTTTGAAAGCTAGAACATTTTAATTTTTAGGGGTTGTTGGTTAGGAACGATTCATAGCTCTTACCCGTTTTTTAGGTATCTAGTGTATATCATTCTGTGTATCAAAAAGGAGCATATTTGAACATGCAATACTGAAGCTTGGATAACATAATGAAAATGTGTTAGGGTTTAGGGTTTAGGGATACCTTATAATAGGTACCTAGGTAAGGGGAAGGAAAAACCTTTGAAAAAGATAAGAGAAATGGTATGGAACAAGTAAAAAGGATGCCAAGAAAAGGAAGAGGAAGGGCCAAGATAGTAGAGGAAATGAGAGGTTAGGAATTGATGGTAAGGTATAATGGGTACAATGGTAGAAATAAGGTCACAAGTTTGACTCTAATAAGGTAAATTAGTTAAAAAATTAAGTCAAGAGTCAATAATTGGGGATAAGGTATATTGAGAACCCAAGGAAAATTATGGCCAAAAGTTTAGTGATGAAGGGAAATTTGAGGGAAGTAGGGTTTCAAAGATGATAAGGAATGATGATGTTAGGAGAGGGATGGCCAAAACTCTAGTACTAAAGGATAAGGATTTAGGGATCAAGAATGCCAAGGAGATGGTACTTAGGGAGGAAAGGATCTAAAACTATTACACATAAATTAATTAATGTAAATGGTCAAAATTTTAGGGATTGAGGGTGACAAGGAAATAATACTTGGGTAAGGTAAACTCTAAAACTCTAGTATATAAAGGGAGTTAGTAATTTTTTTTGGGTTTTGGAGGTTCAAATAAAGGGAATGCAACTAAGGGAAACCCAAAAAGACCAAAATTGTAACAAACATAAAGAGATAGCCTAGAAATATCCCACTTGGATAATTCTTCTATTTTTATAATTTTTAACTCATTGATAGGATCACGGGGGTGAGTGGAACAACATATATGTAAAATATTACCAAGGTAGAACATATCATATCATTTATCTATGATGGGAATAACAAGACCATAGGGATGAAAAAAGGGGAAGTAAGTTTAATAACTACTTTTACAAGTTTGGGGCTTGCTATTTTGGGCACTTATAGTGACTTTGATTGGGGATGTGTGTGTCTCTTAAAAGAATAGAGATGATCCACTTATCTCTTGGAGGTAGAAAAAAAGGATATTAGGATAACCGCACTTCATTACATATGATCAAATATGAATTATGACTACATAAAGAAACACGCAATAATATTTATACAACAAGAAACTACACTAACAAGAAATGATATGTATAAGGAAATACCAATATTTATAGAGGTACATTGTTAATCCCAATATCATGTATCAATAGCCTTACCAATTATTTTAACAATATTTTTAGGTGGTATGCACTATCACCACACTCCTTAGCAACTTCATATTTCCATGCCACTCACCATATTCTTCTCCATCTAGAACATTTGAGTAGCAACCCATTCTAATTTTTCTATAGCATGAACACATGCCTTTTGAGCAACAAATAAAGTGCTCCCTTCTAAATATAATTCCATGTAGGGTATGAATCACTTTCTCTAGAAAAAATATTATATATCTACCTCATGGATTATTCTTGAAGTGTAAAAGTTTTGATACAAAATGGGTCTTGATGAATTCAATCAAAAGTGAACTACAACTCTTATAATCTCAGTTTGTATTTTGAGATAAGACATAAAATGTAAAATTTGAAATAATTGTAAATCTGTTGGGAATAGGATCCCATTTAATTGCAATCCAAAACATATTTCATGTATCTCCTAAGTCCTTGGAAAGTGTTCCCCAACACTAGGATTAGAAAGAGATTAAATTTGAATGAAATGAACATGTAAATTAACATTTGTAATTATTCCTAAATGAAAGGAACATGTGAGAACACCCAAGAAGATCTACAAAATAGGAGCACATGAGGCATCCACATGGAAGGTGGAACCCACCTTGCTTAAGTTAACTATTTAGATGATTGATAACACTTCAGTAATGCATGTAAAGATCCTACAAGTTCTAAAGGGATTGATATTTACATGAGTGGAGTTCAATTTAGTATCAGTTCAGTTCAATTCAATTTAGTTCAATTCAATTCAATTGAGTTCAGTTATGGTTTAGTTATCTTCAGTTGTATGTAGTTAGTTTGAGTTGAATGCTAGTTGACTTTAGTTGACTTGAGTTGCATGACAGATAACGGGTGGATACTTTCAGTTCAGTCAGGATGATCAATCATGCATAATGTTTGCATGAATTGGTGGAGAGATATGTTTCAGTTAACAAATATTGACTTGGACCCACCTTGGGCACCCAAGTTGGCATCTTTGAGTTAACACCTTTTGCATGAGAAGATATTTACAAGTCTTAGTTAAGTGGGCCCATTCTTGGGCGCCAACTTTGACGTGATGCTTGCAAGATATTTTCTTGACCAACGATCAGTTAAGAGTTCAATTTGGGGTGCCTAAATTGAGGAGACTTTGGTTTGACTTCTGTTTACATTGTGGAACTCTACTTGCCCAATCGAGGCGTGGTTTTTTGTAAGGAGATTTGTGCTCTTATATTGTACAACTCTTATTGATTTTATAGGCTATTAATTGTCTATTTATTGCAACAATTGCATCAGAGTTTATTGCAGGTTAGTAGGTTGAGCTTGTGTATGTGTGAGGGTTTGAAGCATGGCATTGGATGTGTGGATTCATGCTTGGTCACATGGAATGCATGGATAGCTTGTGTTGCAGAAACTGTATGAAAGTTTTGTGCAAGTTGTGAAGAAGGATTGTTGAAGGCAAGGAAGCATATCAATCAAGGATTGATACAGTATTATTGTAATCTTGTTCTAAGGTTAAATAATGCAAGCACTATCGATTCTGGTGGAGTTTTTCCTTGAAGGGCTTCTCCACATTGGTTGAATATTTTGCAAACTTGTGAGGTTTAGCAAAATGGTGGTTTTAGCCACAGTGTGTAAGTATAATACTCTCCTAATTTAGGGAAGGCTCCCCCTTTTTACTAACTAAAACTAAAATGGATGGAATAACAACCTTTCCTCTTGTTTCAGGAAATATTATATTATTTTCTCTTTATAGAAAAGTAACAATAAATTTTAGAAAAACTCTTATTTAACATCCTTCAATAAAATTGAGAGAGAGGAAATGAAGTTTCCTAAAAGCACAAAGACTTTCATCACTTTTTTTGGGACAGGAAAACAATCTCCAAGCACAAAGTCTTGAGAATTTGAGATCCTATCTACCCTTTTTGAAAGATAATTTAAGAACAAGTTGCAACATATAACAGCACAAAAACTATAAGTATAATGCATTCAAGAATCACTTAATATGGGAATTATCACAAGCAAAAAGACTTATAATTCTTCTCAACAACTAATTACAAATTAAGCTAATTTAATCTTTCAAACTTATAGCCCAAAGACTACAAGAAATCAAACCAAAGTCTTATCACAATAGCTCCACGAGATCACAAGAATAATTCAGAAAATTATATCACTATGACATAAGAACATAGTAATATCATGCAATAAGATTCAATACAAATTTTGAAACCTTATATCATTTCCTTGTATTGCTTGAAAATCAGGTTTACATACAAAAAGCACAAAGACTTCTTTGTTGTAAATTTCTGCAAAGTTCTCTCTCTATTGTTAAAAAGATAAAGATTACAAAGGACCCCCTCAAGTATTTATAGGAGAGAAGTCATGAGAAAAAGGTGGGAGGATCCCAACTAACTTGAGAAATTCTCTCAACCACCAACTACTTGCAATTGAATTATTCCAAATCACAATCCTAATTTATCTTGACTTGTAATTTGATTACATGTAATTACAATTTCTTCCTTTACATGTAATTTGTCCAAAAGGAAAAAAACTGAAAATTGAATAATGCTTCAATTATTCCCATGGCTATCTTTGAAACATTGAAATTTATGAATGGAATTTTGTAGTTCATCAGAATTTGGCCCTTGAGTGTTCTTGGCAACAACAACTCTTTTGATGATGGTGTCAAAACATCTGATGATTGACAATCGATGCTCTTCCAATGCAATCTGCATCTTATTAAGAAATGCATGATGATCTACAAATCTATTGATGGACTGCATGGTGAAGGTTTAAATTCCTAGCTCTTGATGAAACTTTGTTGTTAATGTTGAAAGTATAGTATCTTCAGGAAGGACTTCACCATTTTGATCCTCTAGCTTGCAAGACTCCTTTTCAAAGCTTGAAATGATATCATGTTCTACTTCAACCACTATCTCTTGAGCAGCTTGTATATCTAAAATGAGCTCTTTAAATACCAATGTTTTATTTAATAGGATCTCTTCAATTTCAATATACATTTCTCTGTTTGGTATTAGTGCATTGGCACATAAGATTTCCAAATGTTCTTCATTCAAAGCATACCAACTCTTCAAATCACTTTCCATATATTCCAAGCTTTGTTTGAAAGTGTTAGAAGCTTGGCGTATAGTTTCAAATTTACTATATTTACATTAGTCATCACATCAAGAACCTTTTTAATCACTTGGGTACTTTGATTTATCAATTGATCAACCCAAGAATCAACTGCCCTTGCTTTTTGTCCAAATTTTTCAATTTGTTTAATTTGGATTCTTCATAAATAGAGGAAGACAATGAATCAACCATCTCTGAAGATTTGGTAATCTTTTGAATTACTAAAACAAGTTGTGCATTCTCCTCTTTCAACTTTTCTTTCTTATCCAAGAGTTCATTATAACTGTGTGCTAAGACTGTTACTGAACTTTGGACATCTTGCATCATGCTAGCATGTGTTTGTTTACCCAAATCCACCCTGGTGAATTTGTCGTCAAACACCTGCATCTCTTCTGGTGACTTTTCTGCAAGAGGTTCAACTATTTATGCATACTTCATCCTATTGTTGTCCACAACCACCCGTGAAACCATTTTGGCTTTCTTTGCAACCTTTGGCTTAGATTTCCTCAATTGCTGGAAATCAACCACATCAGGAGAGATTGCCTGTTTCTTTCTCTTTAAAGTGACTAAACTCAACCATGGAGGGAGATACAATGTATTTACATCTAAAACAACAACTGTGGTTTGTGCAGAAACAGATTCATTCTGTACCATAGTTGTTACTCTAGGAGATGTCTCGGTTTGAATTGCAACAAGAGTTTGTTCTGATGGCATATTATGATCAGCATTAGCCATAAAGCAATCAAAACTTATAGTTGATGTGTCTATCTTTGAAAGTGTCATTTGTGATGTCATTGGATACATCATATTGGCATCAAAAACATTCTCCAAATATCATGCATGTTCTCCATAGAAGTGGTTAATGCGGACGAAGTTGAAGTATGAAGAGCAACTTTCGTAGGAGCAATAGAAGAAACAAAAACCGTTGAGAAAGAATCAACATCACTATCAATTTGAGACATAGGAGACAATATAGATACTAGTGCAGCATCAATATGAGGAGACATTATACTTAGAATAGTAGGAGATTCAAGAACATCTCCCTCTTGCTAATCAATGATTTGGATCTGCGTCTCTTTAACTTCCTTCCCTTTTAATGTTTTTTTCTCCAAAGGTTTTTTCACAACACGGATGACTTTTAACTTAATTCTAGTTCCTAAAGAAGAAGCACCTTCCTTGGATTTTTCTCTAACTTTTGATTTCAATCCAACAGGTCCAGCTGAATCATCATCATCACTAACTCTGATTTTTATGGTTTTGACACCTATACTCTTAAGCCAAGAATTAGTATTTGCCAAAACTGATTGGAATCTGTTAAAGATAGAACTAGATTCCTTATGAGACCACTGTATTGTTGGAATAGAAGTGTCAGCAACCTTTTGTTCCTCATACTCTAGATCTAAAATCTGTCCATCATCAATCACTCCTTTTGGGATCAAGGTCAGATTAAGATCAATAGTTTGTTCAATTATGAGCCTACAATAATCCATTCTACAGATGTCCTTCTATGTTCAAAGATCCACCCAAATATCTTCAAGGTGATGTACATGTGTGAAAGCTCTCTTTATCTTGTCCTTCATTCCTCTGTAGTCAAAATCCATTCTTGCCTTGAATCTTTTCAATTTGATCTCTTGAATTTCAGTTTCCATTGCCTTTTCCTTTGAAGTAGTTGTCAAAGAGTATCTCCCAATCTGCAATGGATTATGAGAAGAGATGTTTACTCCAACTTTATGTTATACATCTTGTCATGCATGTACAGTCATCAACTGCCTTGCAAGCTCCATTAAAATGATTTTATCTATCAGATATCTTGGAAGCATATACAGTTGATCTTCAAAACAGACAACTCTCATATAGGTGAAAGTGGGAAACTAGAGAAAGAGACAACCATATTCATTCACCTTCTTCCAAGCAGCCAAAGATACTCTATTATTTTGTAAGGTCTTGTCAAATAGACACATGAAATGACCAAAGAATGCATCTTGGACTCTTTTGTAATGAATTATACTTGGTCTCAAAGGCAGTTGATCATAATACTCCCAAACTGGAACTAGTGATCTATCTCCTTTGGTGGAAAGGCCTAGAAATTGTCTCAATGAAGTTGCTATGTAGACCAAATAGGAGTTGATGTAGAATGTAAGTGTAGTGGGAAATTGTGCAAGTTGCTCATATAAACTATCACTGCTTATCTCACCCCAAAAGATTGGGTGTTGTGCCTTCCTTATCACCACTATGAATTTGTACATCCACTTCTCAAAAACATTAGAAAATTTCAATCCCATTATCCTGCTCAAGAGTGTGATTATATCATTGATCTCTTCTTTGAATTCAGATCGGTATAGCTTGGGCCACCAAGAAAAACAAGTTCGACACTTTAGAAGCCATTTAGTATTGATATGTTGTATACAATTTGCTTTCTTTTGTTCACAGTGATCAAGAGCACTCTTTATTGAAATGTTTGAATATATTGGCGCATCTAGAACTCTGAAAATTCTATTAATGGTTTCTAGATCAAGTCTAATGACCACATTACCATCATCATCTTTGATAGTTCTGGATTCCCTATCAAAGTGATCTGCACATGCAAGGACAAACTCCGGTTCTAGGGCAGCAATAGGAAAAGAAGAAACCAAATGGATACGACTTCTCAGCAACAACTGCATATCATGTGAAGTTGATTTCGCAGTTCTCTTAAGAACTCAAACATATCAACATGTCTAATCTTCGTGTCTCTGATTTCTTTGATGTTTGAGACCACATGAGATGGAGAAATCTCATTCTGGTACTTATCATACTTGTACTTCATCTTTTTGTTTGGTGGAGAAGCTGGTTCCTCTATCACTGAACAAGAATCTGCAAGGCTGCGATGAAAATTCCATAAATTTAAGACATCATCAACATCAACATGTGTAGACATGGCGAAGACTTTAACTCAGAGTGGTGTTCTTGTTGTATGGGGGCAGAAAATGAGCATTATAACTCATTTCGGATCTTGGAAGGCCAATTGCAAGTGAAAGGGACATGTGCTTTTCATGGTAAATGGAAAAGTTAGATTGTATTTTAGAAAACTACAAGTCAAAACTTTCAACTTGCATTCGCAATCAAGCTCAAAAAGTCTAAATTTTTAGGCACTTATTGTTAGGGTTAGAAAGGTAGATATCTAACAATTAAATGCAGATTTAATTAATAAACAAAGAAACTAAAACATACACAAAATAAATCATAACACAAAGAATTTAACATGGTTCACCCAATCCGAGCTACATCCACCAAACCGCAGCCATCCAATACTTTTATTATCCAGTGCAAAACTTATTACAATCTTACGAATAATCATGTTTTTCATCATACTGTAACACCCATCCGAACCCATTTTTAACAAGCTTAGAAGCTTCCATATTTTGGGTTCTACAAAATCGGATTTTTCTTTTTTCGGTGATTTTTCCCTTTTTCGGTGATGATGCGAAAAAGTAGGAGGAAATTTTTTCTCAGGGGCTGCTGCCCTCGAACCCCCACCCGGGGCCCGGCCCAGCCCCAGACCCCAGCAAGGATACATGTCGGGGTGTACAGTATAGCATGATCAGTCGCCACATACCAACACTTATAAAGCATTTCAGGATTTTGAAAGCTGGCTGCAAGTAAAGTGTATAATAGGGATTTTTGGAAACTTTTGCAAATGAAAAGTGCAAAGTAGGAGAAATAGGAAGCCATTGCAAGTTTTTTTTATTTTCAAAACTTTTACTTGCATTTTTGACAAAAATGCCCTACTTGCAATTGGTTGGCAGAATCCCAATTAGCACTTTTGGGCATCATTTTTATTATGCAAAAAATGGCAATGAGATTGCGGAGAAATGGGTATGTAAATGAGATGAAAAGGAGATTTATAAAAAGTGGAAATGAAATGAATATGAAAGTGAGATGAAATGAAAGGCAAATGGTATGAAATGAAAAATGCTGAGAAAGACATTTTTAGCCAAAAACATTTTTTTTAAAATATGGAGAAATGAAAATATGAAAGAGGTGAGATCAAAGGAAAATACATTTTCAGCTTAGACATTTTTTTAAAGGCATTTTTATGGAATGAGGAAAACGCGTGTGGGAATGGAGGCGTTTTTGAATGAATGAAAACACATTTTTTTATGAGTGAAGATTTGAATGAATGAAAAATGAAAAATGTTTTGAATGAAGGGCGAATGAAATGAAACGTGTTTTAGCATGAAAGGAAGGACGCTTTCGCAAAAAAAAAAACTATTTATGAAATAAATGACATCAAACAGTGGCGCCATGGAATCATGAATACAAACACACTAAAATAAGAAGAAACTATGAAAGAAAGGAGAACATACCTACAATAAAAGATTGCAAACTAAAAAGAAGAAACCCTAGACGCCTTGCAAAAACACAGCCAAAGAAGTTTGAATGATTTGTCACAGCTGGGAGTCTTCTTATTGTAGCAAAACATTCAAGAATTCACCATGAAAAGAGGAGAAGAAGCAAATTCAAACACAAACAACTTCCTCCATTAATGGTGTTGGGGTTTTTGAAGCTCAAAACAAGTAAATAAATCGACCCCTTTGCAAAATCAAACTTTTCCAAGCATTTTACAAGTTATTTTAAGTCAAAACACTTAAATCAAACTTTTCAAAGGCTGTTGCAAGCTTATTTTCATCAAAAGATTCAAATCGGGCCTTTGAGAACATATTGCAAGTCACTTTTAGTTGAAATTGGGCTTTTAAAGACTCAAAACAAGTAAACTTAAAAGAAAAGACCCAAATCAGACTTTTTTGAGGTCTTTGCAAGTGACTTTTTTTATTAAAATCGGGTTTTTTAAAGTGAAAAACAAGTTTATTATGAAAAGCAACTTGAATCGGAACTTTTAAAGGTCTTTACAAGTAACTTAAGTGAAACAAAGGTGAAATCAGAGCGTTTTAGACTTAAAACAAGTAACTTTAAGTGAAATTGGAGTTTTAAAGACATATTGCAAGTGACTTTTTAAAAAGTAACTTGTAATGTGCTCTAAAAGTTCCTATCCCTGTAAGTTACTTAAAAAGTTCCTACAAATGACTAAAAATGAAAAAATAAAAACAAAAAGACTTGCAATAAGAAATTAAATCTCCTACTTGTAGTGAAGCCATAAAAACCCGAAATTGGCCAAAAACGTAAGGAAAATGACTCAGAAATTCACAAAAAACGATCAGGAATAAAGAAAAATGGATGTCTAAGGGAACCATGTATCTAAAACTGAAATTTTCCAACGTCTGCACCTCGTAAAATGTGCTTTAGTAAAGAAAATTTCAATTTTATTCAAAATTTTAATAGGTTATCTCAATTTTTAAGAAGTTAAAAATTAGAGATAACACACATATATGTTGTGTCACTTCTATCTTCTTGTCTCATTCTTCTACAATCTTCTATATCTTTCTAAAATTGGTAAAATTGGTCTAAACAGATAATCATACACAAAGAATTGTGACAAAGAACACTTAATTAAATCTACAATCACATAGGTTTACAAGTTTTAAGCTACAATTTTACCTTTGTTTTCAACAAAATCTTCATAATACAAAATATTGAGTATTTTAATCATAATGGTAAAATTTATGTAGGTTTATCAATTTTCATTTTGTGTTTATTTTGAAAAATAAATTTATAAATCTTCATATACAAAATGTTGAGTATTTTAATTATAATGATAAAATTTATGTAGGTATATCAATTCTCATTTTGTTTTGTGTTTATTATATAAAAATAAAATAATATAATCATATATTATATCGTATAATATTGTATGAAGTTAGATATTCCACCCACTTTCATTTATATACATTTTCATGCATATGATAATATACATATATCTCTATGCATTCTACATTATTTATGTTGAAATTATTTTAAAGTATACTTTGACATTTTTTTAAAAAAGGATATTAATCATGTACATGTGGATTTGACTTATTTTCTACTATGAACCAACATACTATATACTTCATGCAATTTATTTATACTTCTTAATATTTAAAGTCATTCAATTTGTATTTGTTTATCATCTTCTTATCATTCACATTTAGTAATTTACAAAAAATTAAAAAAATTATGCACTGGAAAGAAAAATCATTTTATGAAAAGTTTAATTAGAGCACTCAAAATAGACCTAAATCTATATAATCATTTTAAAGTAGATGCATATCTAAAGATAATTATTCTTGATCATTTTAATAATAATAAAGTCAATTGTTCTAAGGTGTTTACCTATGAGAACTTGACCCTAGTGATTTGACAACATCCTTGAAAGGTATTTTTTCAATACCAAGTTAGACTTTTATGATTAAATAAAACTAACGAATCAGATGAATCAAAAGAAACACACAAAATTAGACAAAATAAATCCACACTTGTAAAAATGACACAAAACCACACATTTAATCTTTCACAAATTTGATAAATTATTTTAATTTCAAAATAAAATAAAACAAATAGAACTATTTTTAATGTTAAAACAATTAAAATTTAATACAATATTGAATCACATATCTTTATTTTACTTCCAAGTAAACATCTTATATTGATTTTCTTCCATTATAGTTTATTTATTCAATTATCACCCTAATTTAATAAACCAATTATAAAAAATATATATATAAATTGATTTATGCTTCTAAGCATACATCTTATATTCAATTAGTCTAGATTAATCTTAGTAAAAAGTTAATTTACCTTTACATCTATATACTAGAAAAAATTCTATGTATTCTCACATTTTTGTGGAATTATATTTTAAATTGAAAACAATATTTCTTTTATAGATTGATATTTTTTTTATTAGAAAGAAATAATGTATTCTTTTAGTAAAATCATGTATTTAATTAATTAAATATAAATTGTAGACATCTAAAATTGGCATATCATCAATTACTTAATAATTATCTAATCATTTCCTCTATAATTGATTGAAAAAATCCGTATTTATTCAATTGATTATCCAATTTTCATACCCTTATTAATTAAGTAATATTTTATTATTTAATTTATAAAATCACTATTTATTTGCATCCCCTTTTCTAGGTTGAATCATTTAATCATCCCTTTTCTATAGTCCACCTTAGATAGATAAAATTAAATATTTATTTATGTATGTTCTCCATCCCTTTTCAAATAAATAAACAAATAAATTTAATTATCTTTTTCCTCAACTTTCTATTAAGTGGGTTAAAATTAATTAGCCCTTTAATCCCTATTTGCACATGCCAAATCCTAGTCGGCTTCCCTCAAATCATGTACATTCCTCAAAGTTGTACAAAGGCATGGGTACTTTGTACAAAAGATCATGGGCCTTGTACATATGACCCTGGCTTTTGTATAAGTCAAATGGAGATGTTTGGGATGTATCAAATTTTGAAGCCAAAGTAGTAAAGTTGTCAGTTATTAAATTGTCTTCTCTTTCAACCCATTTGATGTCAAAGGCATTGAACATTTTAATCATATCCCAAAAAAAAATCTTAAACACCCCTAATCTTCTTACCTTACCAATATATGTTCCTCTAACATGAGAAGCAGCACATGGACTTTCAATCATTTAATCTCATATATGAATGCTATGTTCAAGCTTGTTAGAAAGGCTTCATATTTAGCCACATTGTTGGTACATTTGAAGTTTAACCTAAAAGTGAACTTATAATTTCTACCATTAGACAACAACAATAAAATAACTACACCATTTCCTTCTCTTGAGCATGCACTATCAAAGTAGATGTTCCAAATTTCGTCATTTTTAGAATATTAATGTTGAGGAGATAAATAAATATTAACATAATTATAAATTTATGAAAATATACAATAATTTTTTTAGGCTCAATACCCATGTAACATATTTCATTCTTTGTCTCATAAAATTTTTCCATAATATGGAGCATGTTTTTCTATATATAATTAGACATCTTTTCCATGATTTGGTATGATAATGTAGGATAAATATATTTGGATGCTAATCTTGCAAAAATATAAAATTGAAGTAGGAAACACAAAGCAAAACAAAGAATTTCTATCCTAAACAATCATAGACCTCATATAGAGCTCAACAAAGCAATAAAAATGCTAAAACAAATGTTATCATAAACTCCATTGTTGAATGTGATTTCTCCAAATGATTGGTATGTGAATTCTCTTTTCTTGAAGATTACCCATTTTGACAACATATACTTAGCTTAAAATGTGATGATTAAATGAATATGAATGTGCCTCAAATTATAGATTTTTTCGGAGAGGCAATGGATATTGGAGATGTTATGGAGATATCAACAATGGAGAATGAATGAGAGGATTTCCCTAGGATTGAGGAGAGAATGGAGGGTTATGATGGAGGTCGTTGGAATGTGAAGGGATAAGATGAATTTACCAAATTTATTAAGTAGTTGCAATCATGAGAGATGCAAGGGACAAGTTTACTTAGGACTCATTTTTTCTCAAAATTGATGGAGAGAATAGTGGAACCATGACCTAACAAGTGTTCTTAAGTTTCAAATTTGTTCTTGGAATTAGTGGAGAGAATATTGGAACCATGAGGATAAGTGCTCTTAGGTGTCCTTTATTCTTGGGATACCTATGGAGATAATATAGTTATAATTAAATAATAATGTTTAATTATTTTAGTCATCTATAAGGTGGAAAATAGGTGTAATAATAATAAATTTATTTATTTGTGTGAGATAATATAAAAAGGGACTAATTAAATAGTAGCATTTTTTAATTAGGTTCAAATATTAGGTGAGTAGGTGATTTGACTAGGTAGTTGATTAGGATAAGGGTATATAAGGAAAATATCTAGGGAAATATTTAGGTCTTAGATACACTTTTCCCCTCTTTGATATAATCTTGTGACTAAGTGGTATTATGTCCATGAAGAATTAAAATTAATATGGGATGGAGCTTTGGTAGAAAATTACCCTGGTTGTTCAAGTATGATGATGGAAGTGATTCCCCCTCAAGAGAGGTGTTGGAAAAAATGGATCCCAAGATGTCTCTTGAAAAGATAAATGATGATAAGAAAATGTGCCATGATTGATAAATGATTAATTCAAATAAATAATATTAGGATGGTGTGCATGCCATGGATACGGATCTGATTATAGATGAGGGTTGGACATATTGATTGGCATCGCTTAGATTATTTGTATGAAATGATTCTAAACTAGATGTGGTTGTACATGTTTGATGAGGATATATTACAAGTATGTAATAAAATGATAATGACACATGATTTTAGTGAAAGAGGGTGGATAAATGGAAATAAAATGATAAATGGTAAAAATGGACGATTTCAATCAAAGTAACTTTGCAAGAAAAGGAAACCTATTATTTTTGTAGCACTAAGGTTATGCACCATGATATTAGGGGTCATTATAATGGTGGGCCATGTGCAATGAACTCACAAAAACAAAGAAATTATAAGTAGCATAGTATTCTAGGAGATGCATTGACAAGGAACACCATCATATGAAGGATGAGGGAAACCATGATAGTGTGGTGGATGGAGCAATAGGACTACAAGAAACAAAAAAGAACAAATCCATACTAACAAGCAATTAGAAACATATAGAAAAAATGAGATGGTATCCAATGACATGTTGAAGTTAAGGGTGTATTGGGAGAGGGAGGGGGGGATTTATTTGGTTGGTGAGGATCCAAGGATTAGTGATGAGGATTGTATTAGATTTTACCCCTAGTAAAGCTATGAGCTATATATTTTCTAGATGATGATGATATTATTGTTGATGATAATATTAAAAATAAAAAGATAGTGTTGTTAATGATAAGAATAACATAAATATTAGGAACCATATATCATAATGATGATATTTGGATTAATATTGAAAATTAAACACAACTTGTAGCAAGATAAGAAACAAATCTTATGCATGTTTTGGATGTATGTGAGACTTTGAGTGGGGTATGTTTGGATTTTGATGCTAGTGCATGGATGAAGTGTTTTGAGTATCATGCTATAGAATTGGAATATGATAGGATAATTGTTTTATTTAGAGAGTGGAACCAAAAACAATGAATAAGAAAGATAGAGATTAATATGAAGGTGGTTTGGAATGGTTGATGGATTGGATGAGGTGGGGGGGAAATGAATTGATGGATGGATTTAAAGGGTGATGTCCAAGGACTACAACATAATATTGACATATTTTTATCAAAAATAGATTTTGGGTAGTGCTATGTAGGTATTTGAGTGATGTTAGATGGTGTGTGGTGAAAGGGTATCCATGTCAAGAGTTTTCCAAAGTATGAATTAAGTTTGTTCCTCCAATATTTGTTAAGATCAAGGTAGGTAGGGAAGATGGATGAATCATGAATAATTTGATATGGAAGATGGGAATGATGGGATAACATGATAGGAGAAACATGTATGATGAAATAGATGAGGAAAATTTACCCCAATTACAAGGTTCACATAGATTTATTTACACATGATTCCCATGAGTGGGTTTTCATCATGGTACTTTGTATGGATGGATGAAGTAGGGAAAATATGGGTGGAAGGAGGATTAATAGAAGAGTTATGGATGGCCTCTACTTTAATGCTTTCATTGGATGAGGTTACCCAAATTATCATTGAGGTGTCACCATTACATTGATTTCCTAGAAAAGTTTAACCAAGACATCGATATCCATAATTTTCATATATTAATGTTTGTTTAAGAATGCCTTGTCAATGAAGGTCTATCCATTTTCAATTTTAGCACATTCTTTGAAAAATTATATGCTACATGGGATATTTGAAACTTTTGAAATAGGGATGTTAATCCATCTTTAGGAAAACATGACTTAGTATAGAGGTCTATTTTCTCTTTTGCAAGAAGGCCAAATCATATGAAGGTTCAACCTAGCTTATTGGATGATTGTGTTTTCTCCTTGTTTATAATTGTGGTGTCTTGTTCAATGATAAATCTTGAATTGTGCATCCTCATTCTTGATGGGATCCATGTCTTTTATTAAATAATCTATGTGTTCAAGGGAGGCAAGTGTCCAATCTTGGGAAATAAAAAATTTTGGAGTATGGATTTGATCATCTTTGACTTCAAGGTCATCAATGGGATAAAGGTGGAGGCAAGGATCATTTTGATTTTCTTGGTCATAGGTAGGATTGTGATCAAATATTTGACTATTTTGGATGGGATTTTGATCAAAGATTGGATTAGCTTGGATTTCAAGACTGTATAAGGGGAATATTTGAGTAATTTGATCTTCATTTAGTATGAACCTTCTACAATCATGCTTTGGAATTTTCTCTTGACATAGATCCAATGGTTGGGAAGATGGAATGTGAGTTGTGATAAGGATGAGGAATTCTTTATTGAAGTTATAATTTTGGCATAAAAATAATGGATTTTGGATAGGTAAATCTTGGGTGGGATTCATAGGTGATGGGAATTTTGATGGTTTTTATCTAGGATATGCATAGTAGTGGGAGACTTGTTGATAGATGTTGTGGATATGGATTTCTTAGTTTTATTATTATTATTATTTATCTAATGGGAATAGTGCTTAAAAAATCATTTAGTAGATGGATGAGACCAATCAACCTTCCAAGAATGAGTGGACTTTGGGTAGGGTTGGTTGGAGGAACTAGATGAGGGTGATTTGGAATTTGTAGAAAATTTGGACGAATCATAGGACTTGAATGACAATTATTTTTTAGAAGATGTAAAGTATTTGGAATATTTAAAAGATTTATTTGAAGAGGATTCAAATGAAATTTTTTGGGGGGATGAGGGATCTTGTGAGATCACTAGAATATCATCTATCAAGGGTGTGGGTAGCTAGGGAATGCAAGATGATGTACTACCTATGCACCCTTTCTCTTAGAGGATTACATCTTTTTGAAATTGAGCTCTACGCCAACAACTAGAAACTATGTTGTGATTAACTTCTTGAAAGAATTATTATCTAATGCACTATAAGAGGGTGGCCAAAAGGTCTTATCTAAGCTTTGCAAGGCATTTCAATGGATTCCTTGTGTTTCAATGAAAAATAGGGGTTTATCAAAATGAATTTATCAAGATGATGAACCACAAGTTTTGCTATGAAAAATAAAATTATGAAGGCCAAAATGCATAAAATTTTGAAATGCACAAGACAGCTAAGAGGGGGGTGAATCAGTTGTCACAATCCAATCACAAAACTCAAACAATTATTAACTCCACATCCACTTTAATATTTTATTAAGTATGAGCATGAAGTGAAAATAATAGAAAGCAATATCAACACAAGAAACACCAGATTTACATGGAAAACCCAATAAGGGAAAAACCACAGTGAGGATTAACTCACAATATAGAGTAATTACAAAACCGATTACAAAGAGGCTCACTGCCCAAGAAGGGGGCTCACTACCTATAGATAGGACTCACTGTCCAACAAGGAGGCTCACTGCCTATAGATACAAAAGATAATAGAAAATCCACCATAGCAAATTACACACATCCACAACCTTGATCAGACGATTGCAAACACCATCAGCTCACTGCTTTCAGGAGTCTAACACATTAAAGTACTTCTGCCTCAATTCACTTTTGCACACTCTTGCTTCTCACACTTGTCACTTCATTCAATACATAACATCTCAACTTGTATTTATACCACCTTCAACCTTAGAAACTTTCTCCAAGGTTGGCTACACACACTTCATATTACAAATTCAAATTAGGTTAACAACTCAACATTCTCGCAATGGAAGAGAATGGGAGTGGACCAAACCAATACTTAACCAAGACCCAAAACAACATCTTCGATTAATCACATGCTTCCTTAATTGATAATTATCCTTCACATGACATGTAGACACCAAGTCGTCCAAACCTAATGAAAACATAAATGAACTTTGAAGTACATGTTTCCGCAACAAGAAGATAACATGCAGACCACATAACACACTTCTCCATACACTGGAACACATCTTAGATGCCTTCAAATTCATCCGTAGCAAATGCAACAAACTTTGTACACATAATACTTTCCATCAGTCCATCTGGACTGTACAGACACATGCAAACATTCTAAAACTAGTCTTTTGGAGCACCAAACCACGAACACCTTTGATAGAGCATAGTTGACACCATTACAAGCCTTCTACCAGATCTGCAAGACCTGAAACAAACTAGAAAAAGACTGTGGATTAGATACATTTCTCCCAATACACAGACAAACAACTCTGCCAAACTAGTTCACAAACTGGTGAACACAACTTTCACTCTTCATCAAACTAGAAGCTCTAATCTAGGATTTATCACCCAAGGATGCCCTTAAGTAGCACTTCAGATCTGCACAAGCATAGGATCAACACAAAAGAAATGCAAAACACAAACCACAACACTTTTTGAACACACACACAATTTTGTCTTCACAATTTCTCAAAAGAACTTGGTAACTCATCATATTAGTACACCTGCAACACCATAAAGATAGCTCGATGTACTCACAACATCTCTACAGTATCTCAACTATACATGCACAACCTATAATCACTTGTTTCCTTTCTCTACAACAACCTATACTATGTTGAAATCAATGACAACATTAATGACAACACCACCATATTCATTCATACTTGAAACAATCCCCCCCTTTGTCATTGATGGCAACACATGATGTGAAAAAATTACAAAGACACAATACACACTCTCCTTTATTTTCTAGATTAGACAACCTACACGACATTCATGCACTCTCCCTTCCTTACAATATTCTCTCTACTTATCTCTCCTCTCAATTTTTTCTTTTTCACATGACTCTCTCTCCCCCTTTGACATCAATGGAAAAGAACAAATATTTTGATCACTCCCGCTTAGGAGTGTACCCACATCTCATACTACAACAATGATACTTCCTACTCCCCCTAAGGAGTAGACCCCAATCATTAGTCCATAAAAATGAAGAATATGTAGATCCATTGGATTGATGCACCTCCATGTGCACCTAGTTATAAGAAGGAGGGGCAGTAACCCCCAACTTCTCCTGGAGATACTCAAAATTATCCTTCGAAAGAGCCTTAGTAAATATATTAGCAACTTGATCCTTTGTAAGCACATATTCTAGCCTGACTTCATTCTCCAATACCTTTTCTCTCAAGAAATGATATCTGATAGATATGTGATTTGTCCTTGAATGCATTACCAGATTCTTTGAAATATTTATTGCACTTGTATTATCACAGAAGATAGGGATAGGCTCATCACACATCACTCCTATATCCTTCAATGTTTGCTTCATCCATAATACCTGTGTGTAGCAAGATGCTACAACAATGTACTCAGCTTCTGTAGTGGATAAATAAATTGAATCTTGTTTCTTGCTTAGCCATGAAACCAATCTTCCTCCAAGAAAGAATGCACCACCATGTGTACTCTTCTGGTCATCCATAAAACTAGCCCAATCTACATCAGTGTAAGCACTCAAAGTGAAATCATTATCCTTAGGATACCACAAGCCATAATCCAGAGTGCCTTTTAGATATCTGAATATCCTTTTCATAGGTGTAACATATGATTCTTTAGGTTCTGCTTGAAATATGGAAACCAAACATAGTGCATGCATGATATCCGATCTAGTAGCAGTAAGACATAGCAGTCCACCAATCATAGATCTATACATGCTTTGATCAAATTTAGGAGAATCATCATCCTTACCCAGTTTGCATTCAGTCACCATAGGGGTACAGACTGGTTTGGATCATTCATTCCAAAATTCTTCAACAAATTTTTGACATACTTTGATTGTGAAATGAATATGACCTTATTAGTTTAATTCACTTTAAGTCCAAGAAAGAAGTTCAACTCACCAATCATAGAAATTTCAAACCCCTTTTGCATCTCCTTTGTAAATTTCTTGTGCATACCCTCATTTCCTTCGAAGATAATATCATCAACATACACAACCACTATCAATATTCTATTTCCTTCAACTTTGAAATAGAGATTACTATCTACAAAGCCTTTGTTGAACCTTTTTTGTGTCAAATATTTTTCCAACCTTGCATACCATGCTCTAGGAGCCTGTTTAAGTCCATATACTACCTTTTTCAACTTACAGACCACGTCTGGTTTATCTAATAACTAAAATCCCTTCGGTTGTTCCATGTACACCTCTTCTTCCAATTCTCCTTTTAGGAATGAGAACTTAACATCCATCTGATATAACTTGAAATCTTTGTGAGCAGAAAATGCCAAGAACATCCAAATAGCCTCCATTCTTGCCACCAAGGCAAATGTCTCCTCAAATTCTATTCCATCAACCTGTGAATAACCCTTGAATACAAGTATTGCTTTTTTTCTTACTACTTCTCCATTCTCATTCAACTTATTCTTGAACACCCGTTTTGAACCAATTATGTTCTTGTTTATAAGTCTAGGAACCAATTCCCATGTCTGATTCTTCTCTATCTACTACAACTCCTCTTTCATTTCTCTATCCCAATTCTCATCTTTGTATGCTTCACACATTTTTTTAGGTTCTATCTTGGAAAGTAAACATAGATTTACCTCACCTACCACCACTTTGCTTTTTGTCTTTACACTTTCACTTTTATCTCCAATTATCTGTTCTTCAGGATGATTTTTCTATACATATTTTGGGGTCATAGGAGCAAGTTTTGGAGCTTCTTCTTCAATATATGTTCTTCTTCTTTTGTATTCTCTTCTTGTACTTGTCCATAGATAGGGTCATCTGGTTCAACTTCACTTATTTCAATTGGTATGTGCATAACTTCATCAATTTTTATATTTGCACTCTCAACTATCTTTTTCAATATTTTATTGAAGCATCTATAAGCTTTGTTATTAGTTGAATATCCAAGGAAAATACCTTCATCACACCTTGCATAAAACTTTCCAAGGTTCTCATCATCTCTTTTAATATAACATCTACTTCCAAATACCTTAAAGTAAGTACTTAACAGTAAGAATTTTTCCAGTCCACAACTCATAAGGAGTCTTTGTGTTGTTACCTCTTATCTAAACTCTGTTAAGAATATAAACAATAGTGTGGATTACTTCTCTCCAGTATACATCAGGTACATTTTCCTCTTTCATCATAGTCCTTGTTGCCTCTTGAATAGTTTGATTCTTCCTCTCAACAACTCTATTCTGCTGAGGAGTTCTAGGAGTAGAAAAATGTATCTTTTTTTCCATGCTCTTCATAAAATGTATTAATCTCACCATAAGTTAATTCTCCACCTCTATCAAACCTTAAACATTTGATTCTCAGGTTCACTTCATTCTCTACCCTAGCCTTGAATACTTTAAATCTATCCAAATCTTGAGCATTCTTCCTAAGAAAAGTAACCCATGTCATTCTAGAATAATCATCAATAAGGAGCATGAAATACCTATCACCATTAAGACTTCTTGTTCATGTGGGACCATAGAGGTCCGTATGAATCAATTCCAGCATTCTAGTAGTTGATTTCTCTTTTCCTTTAAAGTTGCATCTTGTTTTTTTTTCCAACTAAAAACTTTTGCAAACAGTATTGGTAGGTTTTGTGATTTTAGGAAAGTCACAGACAACTTCTCTTGAACTAATCCTGATCAGATTGTCAAAGTTTACATGACCCGTCCTCTAGTGCCATAGCGAACTTTCATTAACTTGAGATACAAGGCACTAACCATCAACACCCTTAAGCTGATAAATGTTTCCATATGTTCTTCCTGCAACAACCACATTTCTGGACCCTTTTCTGATCTCACAGGTATTTTCCTTAAACACAAGATTAAATCCTTCACTACACATTTTTCCAACACTCAAAATATTATTCCTTAATCCCTTAACATAATAGACATCATCAGTACTGTGTTTTCCATCAAAACTAATTGTTCCTTTTCCAACAATCTTTGCACCAAAATCATCTCCAAACATGACTAATCCACCATCATACTTTTCAAGTTTAGTAATCTTACTTTTGTCTCTAGTCATGTGATTTGAGCAGCCACTATCAATCACCCAATAGTCTTCATCTTGTCTAGCATGAAAGGCAATAACCAGAGTACCTTCCATCTCTTTCTTCTTGTTCTCTAGACCACTTTCCCTTGCACATCTTCCATGGTTAGTAGATATTAATTTATTCTCTAGTGCTAGAAACAAGCATTCATCATTATCACCCTCAAAATTAGATTCATCATCAGAAATTCTAGCATCTTCTCTAACATAGTACAATCTCTTGAAATTCTTATCCTTTTTGTCTTTATTGTCTCTGCTCTTCTTGTTTACAACTCTATTTGGACATCTTGAAGCATAGTGACCAATATTTCCACAACTGAAACATTTAAAAGGTAACATACCTTTGTACTTGCCAATACATTTCTTTAATTTCCTTGTAAAGTTTGCTTCCAACTCCTCTGAACCTTCACTACTTGGATCATCTTCTATCTTAGTGGCTTTGAAAGTTGTTTTTGTTTTCTCCTTTTCTTTTCCAAATTTCCTTATTTCAAATGTGGTCAAGGTTCCAAATAGTTGTTCTTTGGTGAACTTCTTAAGATCATACACTTCCTCAATGGCTGATACTTTATCACTGTAACTCCCCAGTAGGGTCATCAAAATCTTCTCCATTACATCTTCATCTGTCAGAGTACCACCTTGATTTTTTACTTCATTTACTACAATATCAACCCTCTAAAAATAGATTGCAATATCTTCACCTTCTTCCATTTTCAAGTTCCCATATGTGCGCTTAGCTATTAGCTTATTTGAAAATTTGACTCTATCATTTCCTTTATAGATATCTTCCAACTTTTTCCAAACTTCATAAGCAGTTCGCAAAGAAATAACTTTTGTCTACTCAGTCTTAGATAAAGCACTACAGATTGCATAGCTTTCTTTTTCATCTTCCTCATAGGCAAAAATCTCATCTACAAAAGAAGGACCACTTGTCGATGCAACATATTTTGTCTCAATAGCTTTTCAAGTCTTGTAACCAAGAGAGATCAAGTAACCTCTCATCTACACTTTCCAATCACTATAGTCAGATCCATCAAACATGGGGATTGACAATTTGTGCACCATCAGATCTACCTCAAGCAGTTAAGCTCTTGTCCGAGGAACCAAAGTTCCAATACCAATTGTTGAAATGCACAAGAAAACTGAGAGGGGGGTTGAGTCAGTTGTCACCAATCCAATCACAAAACTCAAACAATTATTAACTCCACATCCAATTTAATCTGTTATTAAGTGTGAGCATGAAGTGAAAATAATAGAAAGGAATATCAACACAAGAAACACTAGATTTATGTGGAAAACCCAATAAGGGAAAAACCACGACAAGGATTAACTCACAATATAGATTAATTGCAAAACCAATTACAAAGAGGCTCACTACCCACATATAGGACTCGCTATCCAATAAGGAGGCTCACTACCTATAGATACAAAAGATAAAAAAAAATCCACCACAAAAAATTACACACATCTGTAGCCTTGCTCAAAAGATTGCAGACACCATTAGCTCACTGCTTTCAAGAATCTAATACATTAAAGTACTGCTACCAAGTAATTCACTTTCACACACTCTTGCTTCTCACACTTGTCACTTCATTCAATCCTTAACATCTCAACTTGTATTTATACCATCTTCAACCTTAGAAACTTTCTCCAAGGTCGGCTACACACACTTCATATTACAAATTCAAATTAGGTCGGCAACTCAACATTCCTGCAGTGGAAGAGAATGAGAGAGAACCAAACCAACACTTAACCAAGACCCAAAACAACATCTTGGATTAATCACATGCTTCCTTAATTGATGCTTATCCTTCACATGATGTGTAGACACCAAGTCGGCCAAACCTAATGAAAACACAAATGAACTTTGAAGTACATGTTTCCACAACAAGAAGATAAAATGTGTACCACATAACATGCTTCACCATACACTGGAACACATCTTAGATGCCTTCAAATTCATCCATAGCAAATACAACAACCTTCATACATAGAATACTTTCCATCATTCCATCTGGACTATATAGACACACACAGTAATTTTGAAACTAGTCTTTTGGAGCACCAAACCATGAATACCTTTGATAGAGCACAAATAACACCATTACAAGCCTTCTACCAAATCCACAAGACCTGAAACAAACCAGCAGAGGACTACAAAGAAGATACATTTCTCCCAGTCCACAGACAAACAACTCTACCAGACCAGTTCACAAACTGGTGAACATAACTTCCACTCTTCATCAAACCAAAAGCTCTAATCCGGGATATATCACCCAAGGATTCTCTTAAGCAACATTTTAGATCTGCACAAGCATAGGATCAACACGTAAGAAATGCTAAGCACAAACTGGAGCACATTCTAAACACACACACAATTTTGTATTCATAATTTCTCAAAAGCACTTTGTAACTCATCATATCAGCACACCTACAACACCATAAAGATAGCTCCATGTACTCACAACATCTATACAGTATCTCAACTATACATGCACAACCTACAATCACTTGTTTCCTTTCTTTGTAACAACCTATATTGTGTTGACATCAATGACAACATTAATGACAACACTACCATACTCATTCATACTTGCAACATAAATAGCAATCAAAAACTAACCCTAATTGTTATAGCAACAATAAGGGAAGTTTTGGAAGGCTAAAACAATATGTACCTTGCAGAAAACTTGTTGTTTTTAGGTCACTGACCTGACTCATTCGCCTTTACTGGCGAATGGGCCCCTATTACAATTTCCAAAAACTGAGATTTGGGTTTTGTTCCTTGATGTTTGCACTTCTAGATCCTGGGTTCCCAACTCTCGAAAACCTAAAACAAATTTTGTAGCTTCATTTTTGTGTTCTTGCAATATATATGACAACCCTGTAACTTGACAATTTTGACAATTTTGCTCAACTCTTGTTCTCCACTTGACCTTCAACCTAGAAACCTATAAATACACATTCAAGAGGAGAAAAACTTGTTCATTATTAGAGAATAAGGGTTTTCCTTGTTCAAACCCCTTTTAGGTAATTAAACCTTATGACGAAATAATGAAATAGAAGCATGAAACATGAAACATGCAATGATGATACCTTGGAACATGTCTTGGAATGTAAATTTGGAAACTAACATGAAGTGGCCATGTAGAATGTAGATCTAGATCTTGAATTAGATGTGAAAAAATGCTTGCAAATGGATCTTCAATGCTACATCAACACACATTAGCTCAACAACATGTTTGATGCACTATTCCTTTGACACGACAATGTGAACTTGAATTACTGCAATAAAAATTCAATAATTTTATCTTGAATGCCTTTGAAATTTCTCTTGAAGTGCGCTATAATTCTCTTCTAAATGTACTCTTATGATCACTTGAACTTGCTAAGTGAAACAATGTGAATTAACCTTATATTTATACTAAATCTAAGGATTAACCCTGAAATTCAAATAATTCAAGCCAACATTAGATCTAGGATTAAAAATCATTAAAATATCGTCCATAATAAATTCAAAAAAGGGGGTCCTAAGCAAGGAGGACCCATTCGCCACCTTGGGCAAATGGGTCCTAAAACAATTTCCTAGGACCTAGCTTCAGGGAGGTGAATCAACATCAAAAACCCATCTCAAATATGCCAAGAAAGGGGTGTCCTAGGTTAGGACTCATTCACCACCTTGGGTGAATGGGTCCTAGCACAAATTTCTAGGACACTAACTTTTCCAATGTAAGTGTTATGCAATATCATTAATAGGTGTCAGGATAGATCCTTGAAAAATGCAATTAATAAGGCTTGAATTTAAATTAAAGGGCCAATTAAGCTCAATTAACCATAATTAATTAATGAAGCCCTAGATTAGTGTGCAAGTGTAAAGAAACACTTTACAACACCCTAAATAAGGCACAATTAAGTCCATTTTACTAAAAAGGGCCCTAGACTCAATGTGAATGTGTAAAAAACATTACAACACTAAATCAAGGCAACATTAGATTCATTTATTGTTAATTATTCCCAAATGGAGGAAAAAGGGATACTTTTTTGTTAATATATTTTTCCCCCGCTTTAGTGAGAGTTGGCCCCCATGGAAAACTCACACTAAAGTAGACATTCAAGACACATAAGTATGTAGCAATAACATAGATACATAGTCATACCCTATCAAAGGCCAAGAAAAACAGAGGACCAAGCACAACCATTCCAACACAATGTAGAACAGGGTTGTTTGTCTGAGAAAAAGTATCAAGCTTCAACAGTCTGTCCAACACTATGTGGACCAGTCTAGGTTGTCTGTTTGTAACATGTGTGCTCACTCTAGGATAATGGAACCTCAGGCCATCCACTAGGTGAGTTATCCAAATGACGTGGCAAATGAGAGAATCATATTAATCTCCCATACCATACTGAAGTTATCCTCTTGACAAATTTGATAAGGCACCACAATGCTATGATTTTGAATGCTTTTTCATGTTATTTCTATAATTTTTTGTTAAAGGGTATTTTGTTTTGTTCATGTAAGGTCTTCTTCTTAGGGAACATCATTTCCAATGTCTCCAATAGAAGACAAGTCAAAGAGTATCAAATCACCACTTATGGGATGCCTCTCACTTCACATCATACCACTAAGGGAAATTGTATGCTTAGAAATATCACACTCTTGGAGGACATCAAACCCAATGAGACCACCAAGAAAAGGACATGTCACAAGAAAAAAAAAATCACACCATGAAATATGTCGAAAGATGTTATTGATGTATGCCCCCACTTTAAATTGGTTCCTAACACCATTATTGTGAGAAATTGCTTTAAATTAGTCAATGTTTTCTCCTAAGACATGAGAGCTTTCCTCAAAAAACCCTATGATGTCATATGTTTCCAAAATAAAGCTACACTAGGAAAAAGGAGGGAGGGTTTCCCCAAAAAATACATAAGGGATCTATGGATTTAGGGTTAGTGTGTCTTTGCTACAATGTTGTTTTAGAGCTTGGAACTTTCATCATTCCCCAAACACTCATAAAACTAGAAGAATGACACAAAGAGATTGAAACTAAAGAAAAATATTTTTGGGTCAACATGGAAGAGACCTGAATGTCTTGACACCTTGTGCCATCCCCAAAAGGAAAACACAAGATGAACGAAAAGATAAAATGAAAAATATTTTGGGTCAACATGGAAGAGACCTAAATGTCTTGATGCCTTGCATCATCCCCAAAAGGAAAAAATAAGACAAAAATGCTTATGACATAGAGAAGAATGTAGGCACATATAGAAGAATGCATAAAAAGAGAGATACATCAAACGAAACATCATGGGGATCACATTACGCACATGCAATCACATAAAGAAACGTGAAAAAGAAAAAGACTAGTAAGGAACATGTGAGTCAACCTAGAGCAGGTTGTCTACATCCCAATCTCGGTATGTATAAACGGAAGGCAAACAACTAGCCAAAGGGACAACAACACATACAAAAACTAGGACAAGGCTAAGAAACCCATGCCCCCACTAAGTGCAAGACAAGGATGAGCCGAGATAGGTGATGAGAATGAGCTCCTTGCAATAAAAAAAATGATTTGCAATGAATGTGTAACATGTAATAGTGAGAATGTTTAAGACCCTAAAACTATTACATGGCAAGGAGTGGAATGCATGCTTTAAGGGACTATCATTATGATATAAAAAATTTTAAATATTTGTTGTAAAGCACGACAATCATCAATACTATGTCCAATTACTCTACAATATCAACAATGAGATATGTTTGTATTCTTAGGATTTGGTTTTTTATTTTCTCTTATAGGAAGTAATGTAATAAGTCTTTGACTTATAAGTATGTGTAAAGTTCTTTCAGTTTCAGATGCTAGACAAGGGAATTGTAATTTCTTTAGTTTGTAAGGCCTTCATTGCTTGCTAGATTCACAAACTTATCTAGGTGGATATAGGGCAGTAGGGCCTAAAATGATCTTGTCTTCTTTATCATCATTATGAGGCATTGGTTGTTCTTTAGGAAGGACGACACTTATGTCAAGAGGAGGATCTTGATTTCCTATCCCTTTTTTTCGTTCAATAGGAATTTGCTCTAAAATTTTATGAATTTCATTCTCATTAGTTATGCCACATCCTTGGTTGGTTAAAATCTTAAATCCTTGGTCATAAGTCTCTTCAAGGTTGATAGGAGTATTGCTCACTTTGTTAACATAAGATGGATGCACTTGATTAGAGGAGCTAGGTTCACTCATTGTTGGAATTTTAGGTTTAGTTTGTGACTGAATTTCAGGATGTAAAAGATTAAACATCTCAAGTTGTGTTGGTTGTTTCATGGAAGCATAGAAGGATGCATTATTCTCAAGATTCTTAAGGAAATTGTTTATGGATTCATCCATGCTAGCATCACCTTCTCCAATGATGTCAACTTCATGAAGACACTCATTAGGAGTTGTGTGAGCATGAGTAGGTTCAATTGCATTAGACTCATTTCCAAAAACACAACTTGAAACATCAACCAAAGAGAACAAGGACTTCCACACATTGCTAAAACACATCCATTTTCAGATTTTTAGATCTAAACAAGGTGACTTGTTGATTATACGAATGCAATAAGTTGAAAATGAAATGTTGTAAATGCAATTTTGAATTTTGAAAATGTACTAAATGAAGCATATTGAGCTAGATGCAATGAATTTGATGAAATAGCAAATCGGAAAAATAAAATAGAAATGTAACAACAACAAACAGAAGCCTAAAATAGAGATTTCAAATTCCAAAAAATTCACATCAACACCTGATTAGGGACTCATTCGCCTTTAGTGGCAAATGGGTCCTGGATGAGGATTTTTGAAATGTTTTTACTAATTTTTAAGTGTTTTTTAATGAGTTTTAGATGCCAGAAGATACAGTTTAGGCCTAATAAGGGACTCATTTTCCCCAAGTGGTGAATGGGTCCTATATTAGGTTTTTTTAAAACTAGTTTTGATTAATTTTTAAGATTTTTTCAATGTCTTCCAGTTTCAGGTTTGTAATAGTAACCTTCAATTTAAAATTTTTCCAAATGTACTATGAAATGCAATGTGAAAAAGTAATGAAATGATGAATGAAAAGATGTAATTTTGTTTTGATTTTCAAATGAAAATTTGTGAGATCTAAATGATATGCAAGATGACTGATTTGTTTTTGTATTTTTTTAGATTTAAAGAAATGCAAAACAATGCAATTCTAAACCCTAGATGAGAAGCAAGTTTGAATGCCAAGTAGAAAACACTAAATGAGATCTAATTCAATGCAAATGAATGCAAGATGTAACCTAGGATGTGTTGGAATATAGTTTTCATTCATGTCAAAAGGGAAAATATGGCAAAGGAGATCGTTTGAATGGTGAGTGTGAGAGTAGTGGATTTGATGATAGATTCAAATTGGATTTCTCGAGAGATTTCGTGAAAGGTATTGTGTAGGTTGAGGAAGTGAAGGATGTGCCAGAAATGCTTTATTTCTACTCTTAGGTGTTAGGTTTTATCAGTTAAACCCTAAAAATACTTGCATTCATGGTGTTCAGAATAGATTTCTATTTTGATGTTGACCCAGTATCGGTGGTTGACAGTTGCATTAGTTGCAACTTATGTCTTTACAATCGTAAGGGTGACCAGCCCCTCTACCTAGCACTTTAAGGTTAATGCATCCCCTTCATATTAGTGTGACAATGTGTGGTCAGTGAGAGAATGAGAGAAGTATCTTCAACGGCCCAATGATTATTTCATTGGCGAGACACCAGCATATTAGTAGGAGTTTAGAAGAATTCTCCTTGATGGAGAAATAAGGAGTGTGGAAATGTTATTAGCGAGACTGTATGGCATTGGTGACACCTTTTTTAATGTCTCTCTAACATGGTGATGTCAAGGCTATGGTCAAGTGGGACCTAGTCATAATGACGTGGGTGACAAAGATGACAAAGTAGACGCATGGCGTGACAAGATTGGACTAACCGTAATCCACATCCTTGTTGTGGATTACAATGCAATGACATGGCGATGAGATGGACAGGTGATGTCATCAAGGGTTTTCATCGGCATGACTGATGATCATCAGTGAGACTTGTTCGGATGTCTCCTCGACAACCAGATGACCTTTCCATTGGTGAGACATTAGTAGTTCAACAAGACTTTGATATATGTCTCTTTGACATGGCAGTAGCCTACCAGCCCCACTGAGATGTTGGTGGGGCCCGAGCATGACCCATGAGGTCAGCAAGGAACAGTGTAGATTGCATGAGATAGATTGGATGATGCTAGTGAAAGGATTCATCATCGATGTGACTTTGGTGTATCGACAAGACTATGAAGCATGTCTCCTTGACACAACGATACATGGAGATTACTAAGTGGGACCCAATAAGAAGGTGATGGTATTGGATGGTTACTAGCGATTTCTCAAAGGGAAATTCACATCCTCCTTATGAATTGCATGGCATATGGGCCCATGTTTCTTCTCATGTGTTTGAAGGTGATTCATATTGAAGAGAAAGGTGAACTTCGATGAGACTTTAGCGAATGTCTCTTCAACAAAATAATACATGATGTTAAGGGAATACTACAATATTGATGATGGTGATTTGATTGACCTCTTATCCAACGATCAGGATTTAAAGACACGACAATGAACAAGGATCATAGGATCAAGGCACAAAAGGGGAAGATCAACGACTAGAATTCAAAAGCATAGATCTATAACAGTTTGACAGTGTGAACAAGGGTTCTCGACTGGCAACCGACATTGGAGAAAAATTTAATTGGTGCAGCTGCACCTGTGACCAATTGAATGAAGATTTGATCTTCAAGGAAGTAAAATAGATTGTGAAAGTGATTGAGATAAAAATCAGATCAAAGGATCAGAAGAGAGCATTAAATACATAATCAGATTTTAGGGTGTGATAGAGAGAACAAAAGAAAATTCTTTGTATCATAAATAAATTTTGTGGCTCGATATAAAGGTAGCTTGCTGCTGAGGTTTGCAAGTGAACGAAACCCTAATAGGGTGTGGGGGTTGATCAGGACGGTGTAGCAGATCTTGAGGAAATGATTGTAGGCTGGTATATAAGTAAGAAAATTAGGTATTGTCTATGGTGTTGAGTCTGCAAGTGTTTGAAGTCTGCTAGTGCACAAAGTGTTGTACAAAGAAATGTACAGCTGAGTATATGGTAGAGAAGAGAGTGCAGAGTAGAGTAGAGTGCATAATAGAAGTATGTGTTGTTGAGAGTGCATCTATAGCAACAAAGTGTAAGTTTAATAAGTGCAACATTGTATTGTATGTATTGATGCATCTCAAGTTTATGTAGAACCACTCATTTTCATATTTGAACATATAATTTTGATTGAGGTTGTAGCCTAATTGTACTGAGTTGTAGCTCAAAATAGGGGATTGTAGTCTCCTTAAAGTTGTTGCTTCTAAAACAAGGATTTGAGGCTTCCTTGGGGCTGTAGCCCTTAAAAATTGTAACTAAACTTTGATGCTTGTGAGATTGGATTAGGATAGTAGATCCTAGAAGCATTTCTCGCTGTGGTTTTTCCCATCTTGGGTTTTCCACATATATCGGATATTATGTGTTGATATCTCTTGTGCTTGTGGTTATTATATCTATTCATGTTTCAATCTGCACATCTGAGTTTAAGGTTGAAGCTCAAAAGGTTTTAAGGACTACAATTTTGAATATCATCGATTCACCCCCCTCTCAATAGATCATTGTGTTCTAACAATTGGTATCATAGCCCTAAGTTCCCTAGGAAAAGCTTAATTAGCTCGGGTAGATCTTGGATAAGTGAACACAATGGCATGTCAGGAAGGTTCAACCAAGCCACCTAGATTTGAAAGAACAAACTATGCTAAGTGGAGCTCTCTTATGAAAGGATACTTAGGTTCTCTTGGACTTGATGTTTGGGTGTTAATTAAGAACAAATATGTTCCTCCTACTGCTCCTCCTACTGATGTTGTAGCGAAGAAGAACTATAAGAATAATGAGAAATCTTGGTTTTCCATTATGAACAACTTGTCTGATTTCATGCATAGCAAGGTTATGCATTGTGAAACTACATATGATGTATGGGAAAAACTAAATAATATCTATGAGGGAAACTCCAAGGTGAAATTGGCAAAGCTACAAATACTAAGAGCTAAATTTGAAAGCTTGTAGATGGTTAAAGAAGAAAAAAATTGTAGATTATCTTTTGAGAGTTGATGATATAGTGAATGTTATTAAGGGATATGGGGTAGATTTGAAAGAAAAGGATGTTGTGTTGAAAGTTCTTGTCTATTACAACTAACTATGATGCCAAGATTTTTGCTATGCTATCAAAGAAGAGAAATTGATAAACTTACTCTTGTTGAGGTGCATGGCATAATTACTACATATGAGATGAGAATGCCACGTGATGAATCATCTAGGAGAGAAGCTAAATTTAAGGTTTTCAAGAAAGAAAAATATGAAAGCTACTGTTATTGCATTTGATCATGAAGAAACCAACAAGGAAGAAGCAAACTTCATAAGAAGGCTAAGGATAGGATCTAGAAAGTATAAAGGTAAGCTCCCTTTCAAGTGTTTTAATTGTGGTAGAATAGTTCATTTCAATTAAAAGTGTCCATATGGTAAAGAAGATAGTTCCAATAAAGAAGAAGATAGCAAAAAGAAGAAAATAATTTATCCAAAAAGAAAGAACTTTGGAAAGATGAAGAAGAGTCTATACATCAATGAAGAATGTGAATCATCTGATGCTAGTGATAGTTTAGAAGAGGATCAAGATCATGCTCTTGTAATGAGAGAAGATAGAAGAGGTTTTCTAGTTATGGCTAAAGAAACTAAGGATTGAGAAGATGCACAAATTGGAGATTCAATTGAAGAAGAAGAGGAGGCAGTGGTTGATCTTGAAGGACAATTAATCAGTGCTCTTGAAGATATTGACGAACTAAGAGATAAATATGATGATCTTAAGAGAGAAAACAAGAAAATGAAAAGAAATGCTCAAAAGGAGATTAACAGATTAACTCAAGAACTTGAGGAATCCAATAAGGTGATAGTTGGTCTGAAAGTTCATGTAGAAGAGCTCAAAAGAGTTGAGGATGTTATGAAATCTAAACTAAAATCTGAAATGGATAGGTGCATGAAACTTGAAGCAGAAATAGTTGCCTTACAAAAAGAATTGGAGAAGGCCAATGCGCAGATCAATAAGGGCCTAAAATTAAAAAGTGGTACTAATATAATTCATGAATTGTTGAGTACATAAAATCCCACCAACAAGGAGAAATCAGGTCTAGGACTTGAGAAAGGAAATAATTTCTTTGTTGATGCTTCTACAAAGCTCTATGAAATATTTAAAGTAGAAGAAAAATAGTCCCTAATGGTGAAAAATCTGACAAAGGAGAAGCCTCTGAAGATGAAAAAGAAGTCAACTACAACTGAGAAATTTGTTAAAGAGAATGAACCAATTAAAGACAAGAAAGTTAATAGGACAATTTTTTATCAACAAAAGAAGAAGTAGAATACTAAGAGAACAGACTTTGATGGGTGCACAAGAGTATACTATCCAAGGAGACCTAGACAAAGAAAATCTCCTTATCTAGTAGAAGGAAACTCCATGACTAGGTACCCATCATACTTTAATGGGTATTGCTATACTTGTAACAATTTTGGTCATGGAGCTAGAGAGTGTAAAGCCATTCCAAGGAGAAATACAAATTCCATAAGCAAAATTACATTTGCTCCTTTAGCTTATATGAATGTAGTTTGTTTCAATTGTAATAATTTTTGACATATAGCTAGAAATTGTAGAGAAAAAATTGTAAGACCGAATGCTCATTCTAAGAAGAAGAAAAACAAACCTCCCAAAGATGAAAAGAAAATTGAGGTCCTTGAGAAAAAGGAAGAAAATTTTGAAAATAAACCTATGAAGGTATGGAAGGAGAAAGAGAAAAATTCTACTCAGTCTATGATTTCCCAAACAACATTGCATGCAAAAGAACAAGATCTATCGATAATTGATAGTGGCTACTCCAAGCATGTGACTGGAGATAAAAAGAAATTCATTAAACTTGAAATGAGAAAAGGAGGTTCAGTAAGCTTAGGTGATAATATTGTTGTTAAGATTTGTGGTAAAGGAATTCTGAGCATAGATGGGCAGAACAAAACTAAAGATGTGCTCTATGTTGAAGGTCTAAAACATAATATTCTTAGTGTCTCCCAGATGTGTGATAATGGATACAAAGTTGTATTTGATTATGAAGGATGCAAGATAAGAATGAATGGTAAAACAATTGCTCAAGGGATAAGGACTAATAGTAATCTTTATAATCTATGTGAAGTGGAAGGCCAAACATGTCTAATTAGCCAAGCAGATGAGAGTTGGTTGTGGCATAAAATACTGGGACATGTAAACTTTGAAAACTTGGTAAAGATAAGTTCAAAAGGATTATTTAGAAATATTCCTAAGATTGCAAAGCTTGATAATATCATTTGCCAAGGATGTTAGCAAGGAAAGCAAACAAAGTTTAAATTTCCTACAAAGGATTATTCAACAACAAAACCCTTGGATATAATTCATATTGATCTATGTGGTCTAATCAGGACAAGGGGGTTTCAAGGTGAAAGATATTTCATGTTGTTGATTGATGATTATACCAGAATGGCATGGGTCATGTTTTTGAAGGAGAAGACTGAAGCATTTGAAAAATTTAAAATCTATAAGAAATTGGTAGAAAATGAGATAGGGAGAAGATCAAATGAATTAGATCAGACAGAGGTGGAGAATTTATGTCAAGTGAATTCATGGAATTTTGTGAAGATCATGGAATCAAACGCTAGTATTCAGCCCCAAGAACACCACAACAAAATGGTATGGTAGAGAGAAGAAACAGGATTGTGAAGGAGATGTGCAGAGCCATGTTGAATGAGGAAAACTTGATAGATACATTTTGGAAAGAAGCAGTATAGCCTGTTGTATACATTCAAAATAGAGATCTTATTAGATTTAGCAGTGGTAGAAAACCATATGAATTATGGTTCGGTAGGCCTACATCATTCAAGCATTTCAAAGTATTTGGAAGCAAGTGTTATATCAAAAGAGAAGTTCAAGATCTAGGAATTTTTGAGTCAAGATGTGATGAAGGGATATTTTAAGGGTATTCCAATCAAAGCAAAGCATATAACTATTATAACAAGAGATTGCATAAAATTTTAGAGAGTGTACATGTTAGCGTTGATGAAAGTCAAGAAAAGTCTAGCAGAAATTTTTTTGAAAGAGAATCAGATGATGAGGATATAGGTGCAACATAAGAAGAAGAAGAACAGGAAGAAGAGAATGAACAAGAGGTTGAACAAGCACCTGCAAAATATGTGCAAAAGGATCATCCTGCAGATCAAATAATTGGCGATAAGAATGAAGGTGTGCAGACTAGAAGAAGGGTTGCAAAGAACAAGGAATAGGTGAACTTTTCCCTCTTATCACAGCTTGAACCAAAAAGCTTTGATGAAGCCAGTAAAGAAGAAAGTTGGATAAAAGCAATGGAAAAGGAACTCAATCAGATTGAAAAGAACAAAACATGGGAATTGGTTCCTAGACCATCAAGCAAGAATGTAATTGGCACTAAATGGGTATTCAGAAATAAGTTGAACGAAGATGGAGCAATTGTTAGGAACAAAGCAAGGTTAGTATGCAAAGGATATGCTCAAGTAGAAGATATTGATTTTGAAGAAACATTTGCTCCAGTTGCAATATTAGAAGCTATTAGGATGTTTCTTGCATTTTTTTTGTATAAAGGATTTAAAGTATATCAAATGGATGTCAAATCTATGTTTCTAAATGGAAACCTTGAAGAGGAAGTATATATTGAGCAGCCAGAAGGTTTTCAACTATCAAAGGATGATGATTATGTTTGCAGATTGAGAAAAGTATTGTATGGTTTGAAGGAAGCCCCAAGGGCTTGGTATTCAAGGTTGGATCAATACCTGCAACAAGGATTCAAGAAAGGATGTGTAGATAGAAATCTATATTTCAAATATGAAGGTAAGCACATGATTGTTGTGGCAGTATACGTAGATGGAATTATATTTGATGGTAGCCATGATAAAATGTGTAAGATATTTGCTACTCACATGCAAGATGAGTTTGAAATGTCCATGTTAGGAGAACTCAAATTTTTTCTTGGTTTGCAAATTACAAAAATTGATAAAGGTATATTTATGTCTCAAACCAAGTATGCAAAAGAAACACTCAAAAAGTTTGGCATGGAGGATTGTAAACTAGTTAATACTCCCATGATTACTGGTTGCAAGTTGAGTAAATCAAATGAGGTCACCTAATGCAAATCAAACTTTGTATAGATCAATGATTGGAAGTCTACTATATTTAACTACATCTAGGCCTAATATAATGCAAGCAGTTTGTATGGTAGCTAGGTTTCAGGTAGAACCTAAGGAATTGCATGTCAATGCAGTCAAGAGAATATTTAGATACATCAAATGTATGGTCAACTATGGTTTATGGTATCCCAAATGCAAATATTTCACTTTAACAACATACACAGATGTAGATTAGGCAGGAAGTGTAGATGACAGGAAGAATACTAGTGGTGGAGTGTTCTTCTTGGGCAACAAATTGGTTTCCTGGATGAGCAAAAATCAAGAGTCTATCACACTTTCTACTACAAAAGCATAATATGTTGCAGTAGCTGCATGTTGCACTCAAGTCCTTTGGATGAAGCATACATTAAAGGACATCAAGGTAGAGTACAATGAGCCTATTTTGATTCATTGTGACAAATCCAGTGCCATTAATATCTCAAAGAATCCAATGATGCATTCCAGAAAAAAATCACATATCAATCAATTAACACTTCATCAAAGAATAGGTTGCAGATAAGGAAGTTAGCACAAAGTATGTTCCAACAAAGGAACAAGTGGCTGACATATTTACAAAGCCTCTTCCTACAAAATAGTTTGAATACTTGAGGAAAAATCTGGAAGTAGTTTCTCCCATTACATATCACTAACCATTAGTGATAGGGCATTTATCTAGGGGGAGCCTCATTGATCATTTATTTAACCCTGGTTAAGAATAATGTGTTCAAGTCATGTAAAATCTTGTTTTACAATTTCTAACGATTTGATGGTTGCAAAGTTTATCAAAATTGGAGCACTTCCTCAAGGGGAGTGTACCCTTTTCTATTGATTTCAAAGGGAGAGAGGTGTGATGCAAAATATAAGCTTGTTGAGAAGAGAAGAGATGAGATGTATGTCATAGGGGGAGTTGTTGTGTTACAGTGTGAATAATCCAATTGGTGCAAAGCTTCAATGGTACTTGGATGAGTAGTTAGATTTTTTTCATCCATGCTAAAGGGGGAGATTGTTGGAATATAGTTGTCATTGATGTCAAAAGGGAAAATCTGGAAAAGGAGATCATTGGCATGGTGAGTGTGAGAGTAGTGGATTTGATGACATATTCAAATTGGGTTTCTTGAGAGCTTTCCTAAAAGGTATTGTGCAGGTTGAGGAAGTGAAGGATGCACCCAGAAATGCTTTATTTCTTCTCTCAGGTGTTAGGGTTTATCAGTTAAACCCTAAGGATACTTGCAGTCATGGTGTTCATAATAGATTTCTATTTTGATGTTGACCTAGTATCAGCAGCTGACAGTTGCATTAGTTGCAACTTATGTCTTTACAATCATAAGGGTGACCGACCCCTCTACCTAGTGCTTTAAGGTTAATACATCCCCTTCAAATTGGCATGACAATGTGTGGTTGGCGAGACAATGAGAGAACTCTCTTCAACGGCCTAGTGATCATTTCATCAACAAGACACCAACATATCGGTAGGAGTTTGGAAGAAGTCTCCTCGATGGAGCAATAAGGAGTGTGGAAATGTTATTAGCAAGACTATATGGCATTGGTGAGACCTTTGTCAATGTCTCTCCAACATGGCGACATGAAGGTTGTACTCAAGTGGGACCCAATCATAATGACATGGGTGACAAAGATGACGAAGCTGACACATGGCATGACGAGATTGGATGAACCATAGTCCACATCCTTGTTGTGGATTACAATGTAGTGACATGGTGATGAGGTGGAAAAGTGACATAATCAAGGGTTTTCATCGGTGTGACTGATGATCATCGGCAAGACTTATTCGGGTGTCTCCTCAACAACCCAATGACCTTACCATTGGTGAGACATTTACAGTTTGGCAGGACTTTGATGCATGTCTCTTTGAAAGGGTGATGGGAGTATGATGTCAACTGTGGGACCCGACATGATGGTGGCATTAGATATGTACATGTGACAGTAGCTCTCTAGCCCCACTAAGATGTTGGTGGGGCTCGAGCATGACCCGCAAATTCAACAGGGAATGGTGCAAATTACACGAGATAGATCAAGTGATGCTAGTGAAAGGATTCTTCATTGATGTGACTTTGGTGTATTGGCAAGACTATGAAGAATGTCTCCTCAACACAGTGAGTGGGGTATGTGCAGGATCATGTTGGGCCAAAAATTGGTGATATGATGGGTATGTGTAGGGTATGTGGCTGATGACTTTTTTTCTACCATAAATTGATGAAACGAAAAGGGTTTTTAAAGGAGATTCTCAACTTTCCACCAATATAAATTATGCTTTATTTTGAATGTAATAAATAATTATTATTCATTTTCTATTTGAATTATGACTAAAGTCCTGATTGATAGGTTGATTGAAAAACATCTATAGATTTCAAATGGTATCACATTTTTTTAATCCCAAACATGTGTCACATTCTATGCTTCACATACTATAGGATTAAAAAAAATGAATTTCATGAAGTTTTGAACAAGTTAAGGTGGTCAGACATATGAGTGTTTATATTTTTTAAAATTTATAATAAAAAATTCATAATTAATTATTTACTTGGAAAAAAATTACAAAAAAATATGCATAACATCAGCACATGAGTCCTCTACTTATATCTAAAATCTTATAAAAAAATATTATCATTTTATTATGGTTAGGGTGGTTAGACAAACACCTACTTCTTATTTTTTCCCTGAGATTTAAGTACTACTACACTGAAATTTCAAATTTTCACCAAATAGATTTTTTTTTTTAAATCAACCTAGTAGTTTAGAAACTACATTAAATTTTCTATTGATTTTATTCTTACATATTTTTGAAATAATATAGATAGCTTATTCAAATTTTTACGTCAAGTTTCCTAACTATGATTTTTCTAAATTTTTGGCCACTTAAGGGCCTATTTTTTCCATGATGATCTTGTACATACCCAGTGATACATGGAGATTACCAAGTGGGACCCGATAAGAAGGTGACAGTATTGGATGGTGATGTTTGCTGATAGATGGTGACCAACGATTGCTTGATAGGCAATTCACATCCTCGTTGTGAATTGCATGGCATATGGGCCCGTTTTTCTTCTCATGTGTTTAAAGGTGATTCATATTGAAGAGAAAGGTGAACTTCGATGAGACTTTAGTGAATGTCTCTTCAACAAAATAATACATGATGTTAAGGGAATACTGCAAGATCAATGACAATGATTTGAATGATCGTTTATCCAATGGTCAGGATTTAAAGGCATGATAGTGAGTGAGGGTCGCAAGATCAGGGTGTGAAAGGGGAAGATCAACGACCAGAATTCAAAAGCAGAGATTTGTAATGGTTTGACAATGTGAACAAGGGTTATCGACTAGTAACTGACACTGGAGAAAAATTTAATTGGTGCAACTGCACCTGTGACCAATTGAATGAAGATTTGATCTTCAAGGTGGTAAAACAAATTGTGAAAGTGATTGAGATCAAAATTAGATCGAAGGATCAAAAGAGAGCATTAAATGCATAATTAGATTTTAAGGTGTGACAAAGAGAACAAAAGAAAATGTTGTGTGGCTCAATGCAGATGTAGCTTGTTGTTGAGGTTTGCAAGTGAACGAAACCCTAATAGGGTGTGAGGAATGATTAGGATGGTGAAGTAGATCTCGAGGAACTGATTGTAGGTTGGTATAGAAGGAAGACGATCAGGTATTGTCTATGGAGTTGAATATGCAAGTGATTGAAGTCTACTAGTGCACAGAGTGTTGTACAGAGAAATGTATAGCTAAGTATACAACAGAGAAGAGAGTGCAAAGCAGAGTAGAGTGAAAAACAAAATTATTTGTTGTTGAGAGTGTAGCTACAGCAATAGAGTGTAATTTTCAATAAGTTCAACATTATATTGTATGTATTGATGCACCTCAAGTTTATGTAGAACCACTCATTTGCATATTTGAACATATAATTCTGATTGAGGTTGTAGCCTCATTATACTGAGTTGTAGCTTAGAACAAGGGATTGTAGTCTCCCTAAATTTGTTGCTTCTAAAACAGGGAGTTGAAGCTTCCTTGGGGTTGTATCCCTTAAAAATTGTAACTGAGTTTTGATGCTTGTGAGGCTAGAATAGGATAGTAGATCCTAGCAACATTTCTCACTATGGTTTTTCCCATCTTGGGTTTTCCACATATATTTGGTATTATGTGTTGATCTCTCTTGTGCTTGTGCTTATTATATTTGTTCACATTTCAATCTGCACATCTGAGTTTGAGGTTGAATATGCAAAAGGTTTTAAGGACTAAAAGTTTTAATATCTACCGATTCACCCCCCTCTTAGTAGATCATTGTGTTATAACAGGATGCAAGGAAATATTCCAAAATTAGAAAACTACAATGCTCAATACTTGCTGGGTTCACCAAATCCTAGAACCATCCTTTTGTTGGAGAGAACAATCCTCAATTGTATGTCCCAACGTATTGCAATAGAAACATTGAAAAGGAAAACCTTCAAAATTTAAATATTGAGTCCAAATTCCATGAGAAAAATGGATTTGAATAGAGTGCAAGAGGGGTTTGGAGATGTCAACCAGAGAAAAGACCCTCAAAAACTTGTGATCAATAGCCATCCTAGCATCATCAATCTTTACAAAGGAGCCAACTTGATTAATTAGATCACTGATAAGATCCATATTCTGCATGACTAGGGGCATGTTGTAGAACCTGATCCAGAGAGGTACATAAGTAATCTTCACTGTACCAAGATCAAAAAATGGGGTCCAAGGAGAAATGAAAATTCCAGATTGCTTAAAAACCAAGGGTTGTTTTTGACAACGAAATCACAGTTTTCGATAGAACTAAAAGAAAGCAAGAAGAAACCAAAGTCCAAGGGATCAATCACTAGGACAGACAAGTGATTCCAAGTTGCTTTGACCCAATCCTAAAGTGAAGCCATAGACAGGTGCTTACACAAACATCTCATAATTAAGGAGTACGTATCCAATTCTACAACAATTGCATCAATGCAGCTATCTAAAATATAAAAATCCAAAAGCTCTTCTCCAAGGACCACCTCCACATCCTCGAAGAAAAGAGTAGAGCCACCAGGAGGAGAAACATGATCCATAGTAGGTGAAGAAGGCGGGATAGGTGTAGATATAGGAGGTGGCGAGTTGGTCTGTTGAATCTTCTCCATGCAAAACCTGTCGAACATTTGTGGTAGGGGTTTGCTTTATTTTTGTAGTTTGCAAAAACCTTTGGACCCAAATCAGGGATTGCACACCCGACACCAAGTGATAAACTAGGAAAGGGTGACCCCATAAGATCAAATCCTAGGGTCTATGGAGGTGAAGAGGATGGAGTAGCATTCGTCGGAGCTGAGCCAGATCATAGGGCATACCTTTTACATCCCTCCCCACTCACAGAGAAACTCCCTCCCTTCCTAAATCCAACCGATCATTTTCTAGTGCCCACACCCTGCTCACAAGACTGTGTCTTCCTACCTCCCATGCCCGCCACCAGGTCTCCATTGTCACATGCAACCTATGTTCCCAAGCTCCCCGTGCACATATTGAATTCAAATAAAAAAATGACATATATATTATTATGTATATTGTATTACAATATAATATAATTTATTATATTATAATACAATATAATGCATTATATTATAATACAATATATTATATTATATTATAATAATAACTTTTAATAATTTTTTTATAATTTGAATATTATGAATATCGGTTTTGCTTTGGTGTTTGCTATGACACCATGTACTTTCTACTTGAGCCTAGAAAAATTCAAAGTGGATTTTTATGTTTTTGGGAAAGTAAAAACCGTCTTTTTTCACATCACCACTTTTTTAGACCCCTGTTATCTTGCACAGACCTAAATCTTGAATGTTGCAATAATTTATTGATAAATCTACTCTTCAATGCTCTTGACAATGTTTCCAAATACAACTTACAAATAGAATTCATGAACATATAAATAATTTCATAATTTACAATGAGAACAAGGTGAAGGTATCCTTATCTAGATTACTCTTCTATTTTACAATTCTCAACGTTTTGTCTACAAAATGGAGAGCATCACACAAGCACTTTACCTCCAACCATAGATCGGTGGTCCCCCGCACACCTTCCAACTAGAAGTGGCCCTACCCTTTGATGAAGAGTTTAGTATAGAAACCTCTAGTATTTCCATCTAAGTATCTAGTATTGTGTCCTATGGCTCTAGTAAAATTCACTGCCAACAATTCATTGATGGAAAATTCATCGCCAGCAGCAATTCACCGCCATGGAAAATTAACTGCCAAAAATTCATCCAATTAATTTTTCGCGTGGTGAATTGTCATGGCAGTGAATTTTCCTGTGGTGAATTGTTGGTGGTGAATTTTTCGTATGTCATGTCCTACATAACAAGTACATTCATACAACTATGGATACCTTCCAACTATGTATGATGATATAACAAGTTATGCAAACCTAGAGCACAGTGAACCGACAAGTGCAAGCACAAACTTTTACACTTACTTTAGCCAAAGTTTTGAAATATATAGTCATCCAATTTCTTAGGAAGTGGTGTCATAAGTTCACCCACTTCTAACTCAACTTGGAAATCGAGTTAACTCAACTATTGGTTTGACCCAAAGGTTAACTTATTTAAATAGATTCTCTTATAAATAGTGATGACTTCACTAAAGTCGATTATTTGACTAAGTAGGTTTAACACTTCTAACTTGAATACCCATGCTACATTCTTGCAACATTTTGGGTCTAAGCAACTGCTTCTTATTTGATTCCTTAGTTTTAACCATGAGATTAACTACTCTCCTATTTTATGCACAATTAGTTAATACTGATGACATAATGCCATCAACTAGAAACACCTCATCTCAATCTAAAATTACTAATAATATGTCGATATGTATAATAATCTATTATTAAATGTAAATTGAAGATTACTTTTTTGTATTAAAGTTTCAGATGTCCAATGTTTATTCTTATGGTTCTACTCCTAAAGAACTCCATACAAAATATGGTTAATCTTGAAGTGGACACAAATAGACAATTTTCTTCTTCTTAAATAATGCTTCAAATTCTTCATTGTTGTATCAAGTATGGTTCTATCCTTCTAGAACACCATAACCAATCTAGTTAATTACGATATTAAATATCATTTAAATTGAGTCAATATAAAACTTTATATCCATAGTAATGTTCTTTAATATTTTAGTATATTAATTTGTTTAACCTTTGATAACTTAACAAAGAAACTCTTTGACTAATCTCCAAATTCTTCACAGTCTTCTTTGAGTTATGCATTATATAATTATGTAAAAGGCCTATGTTTGTATGTATACACATATTCATATATTCATCCTTCCATATGGGAAAACATATACTCATATATAAATGCATGATAAGTTTATTTTCAAGTTGGAGAATAATTTATATTTATAAAATATTTGGGCTCCTACACCTTATAATTTCCTAGCACTAAGGCCTTTGGTTAATAACAAGAGAATGTTATCCTCTATTTAGGATATGTGATTTTCAATCAATAGGTGATAATAATGACCCTTGGTCTAATATGTAATACTTATAATTTTTAAACAATAATTAAGACTATCATTTTTATTATGTTTCAGACCTTATCACAATAAATGTAATATACACTTGCAATAACAAATGTATATAAAGATGTTACCTGTAGTGTACAAAATTTTATACCTTTACAATTTTATATTATGTTTGGGTCCCTTAATTTATTGGATTTAATTAAGCTTCTAATTTTTTCAATAATGCATTCCAAATCCTTATTCTTTATGTTTTCCAAAAGGGGAACCAACATTAAATAAATGCATTCAATCATTAATTTACCTTGGATCACGTGTTTCCTAAAAATATAGGCTAGGACCCATTTTCCCATGGGTGAATGGGTCCCTTTTATGGGCCAGGACCTAAATTAAAATATTTTTTGGCGGTATTTTAATGATCAAAATTCAAATTGGAAGTGTCGGCTTTTGGAATGTAATTTTTGAGAAATTGGATAAGCACCTATAAATACATAGTTTTTTTAATCATTTGAAATCTAATACAAATGATCAAGATATCCTATTGACAAAATTATTGTCAAGAGCATTCAAGAGCTACATTATCAGTCATTTGTAGTAGCAATAAAGATCCTAACATCATGTCAAAGTTCATGTGTACATTCATGTTATCTTTTGAAGGCTAGCATTATGTTGTAGGTCTTCAAGCATGTTCAAACATTCAAGCAAATTCTATCAAGCGAGATCTATTCCCTTGGAGTGATGTGTTTATCTTCAGTCATTCAAGAAAGTCATTGAAGGGTGGTGAGTTGCAGCAATTGTGTTCATTCATCATTTATTTCCTTTCCATTAAGGTTTTCATCATTGACATCTTTCTATTGTGAAAGTGGGAACACTATTCATGGGATTTGACTGAGGCAAACCCCTATATGGAACCAACATTTTTCCCTCTTTGTGTATGTGCAGGTTATAGGCTAAAGAAGGATTAAAGAGATCTTGAAGAGAAATTTTGCATTGTTGTATTTGTTTTCATAATTGTTGTCCACCTACAAAAACTAAGTTACAAAATTTATTTTTGACATTTTGACAAATTTGCAACCAGAAATTAGCATCTCAGATCTAGCAACAGAAGACTACAAAATGTGTTTTTGGAAGCCCTAGCAAAGACCCATTCACCCATGGGTGAATGAGTCTTTCTGCACATCTCATAATCAACTTTTGGTGATAGGTACATACTCTCTATTATCTCCCATATTTGTCTATAAAGTGTTGTTGTAGTCTCTGTACTTTTGGGAATTTGCATTTTATACATTAGATCATATAGTTTAATTAGTTTAGTCACTTCAAATTATTTTAAATCATTTCTAATCATTCCTAAGACCCCTGAAGAATCACCAACCTAGGTCTGATTGACTCACCATTAAGGTTGAAAGTCAATCTCTTGGCTTTGTGGTTGGTATTCTAATAAAATCCACATGAAAGGACACATTGATTCTAGGTTCTATGCACTTAGGGTCTAGGATCCCTTTTCATTCATTTCATTTTGGTGAATCTAACATTTGACATCATACTTTATGATTTGGAAGTCTTTAAAACCCTAGATCTAGGTTTTGCATCATTTTTTTTTGCATTTCATATTTAGGGTTACATATTGCATATTTGCATCATTAAAACTCATAAAAATCCAAAAAATATCACATACATTCAGCATAATAGCTTGCATTAAGGTGTGTTTCAGTCAACTAGATCATAATTTTGTTAAAAATTACATTTATAATTATCACTTTTATTCATGCTTTGTCATACAATTGCACTTGTATTTCATCATAAAATTTTAGAAAAATAGTCTATGTAAAATCTATTTGTTGTTAGGAATAGTAAGCTTAAATATCAACTCAAACACATAGTTTTAAATTTTTCAGAACCCTATACAAAGACGCATTCACCCTTAGGAGACCTTGTCCTTATATAGGTTCTTTTGCAAAGTTTAACACACATCTTTGTCTCTATCTACTTAATTTCACTATACTTGCATATCTCTAATTCAATTTCCAAAAATTGCATATTTTGAAGCATTTTGCATTATTTCACAAAGGAAAAACAAAGTGTATTATTTACAATCAAAATTAACATTGATAAGTCATCATTTTTAGGTCTCTACATCTTAAAATTAGTCAATTATCATGTTTTAGATATAAAAACTGCATCAAAATTCATTCAAATATCTTTAACATTCTTGCATAATTTCACTTTGCTTTAATTTGGAATACATTAAGTAAAATTTGGAAGTTCATTTGTTGTTTCACCTGTCTACAAGTAGATTTAGGAATTTGAAGCAATTTTATTCACAACCAAACTTTCATTTCTTAGAACCCTTGAGCAGGACCCATTCACCACTGGGCAACCCTATATCTTGCTTACCCTAGCTAAAAAAAATTATTGAGACCTCTATTACTATGTTTACTATGTGATACTACTTGATGCTTCCTATTTTTGGGTGTTTGTTGTCTTTATTTAGTTTTTTGATGGTGATCTTGGGCTCACTCTTGGTCTTGTGAAACTTGTATGAGTTTCATAACCTAGTGTCCTACTGCCAATACTTTAGTGAGACATAGTTCAAGACTCATGGCATCCCACACTAGTACATCCGTAGTGGATCTTGGGTTTTCCAACTTTTTCACACACAATATTGACACTAGTCAACCCATTTTGGACCACATCCCTAATGCTACATTTCACATGACTACCTTACTATCAACCACTTTCAGTGATGTTGAAACCATAGTTGCTCATGCCCCTCAAGAGAGGCTAAAATAATTGGAAAAAGTTTAAGAAAAAATCCAAGATTATGTGAGTACAGAATATATTGATGGAACTGTGTCTTCTATTATAGATAACATGAGGAAGATTCTTGATAACAAACAAGGATTAGAAGTTGTGTGTAGCCTAGCTCATATTATTGATGATTGTGTTCCTATATTGACTAGTAGTGCTCAAAATTTGGGATATACTCAAAGTCAAGGAGGAAATAAATTTCCTCCCCCTACATCCATAGCCTCTATTCTCACATATACTCATCCAACTGTTGTCACAACAATGCAACCAACCAACAATATCACTCCAACTTTGGGTATTTCCACTGGGAATCCTTATAGCTTTGTGAACTCAAACATCATATCTCCAAACCCCTCACCTCTCACAGACTTGCAATATAATTGTCCACCTAACACATATACACCTCCACCATATTCACCTCCTTCTCAAAACACAACCAATGATTTTGTCCTAAACCAACTTTTGCAAAATGTAACATCCCTTCAACAAAAAATGTCCACATTGGAACCAAAACCAAAATTGACAACCTTCATAATATGTCAAAAGAAACCTATTGTCATTGGATATATTGAAAGAATAAGTGCCACAAGGCATAGAGATACCTCACTTTGAGAAATATGGTGGTAAAGGAGACCCTAGCAACCATGTATCAACATATACAACCTTATATAGTGACTTCATTCTTGAAGATAATCTCTTGGATAAAATTTTCCCTAGGTCTTTGAAAGACGCAACCTTGGAATGGTTTTGTTCATTGAAGAATAAGTAAATCCACTCATTTAATGAGTGTGTTAATGCCTTCCTCGCCATTTCCAAGTTCACATTGGTCCTAAGATGGCTTTCCCTGACCTAATGAGGTGTAAGCAAAAGGATGGTGAAAAATTCATAAACTTTATAACATGTTATCAATTGCTTTACTCATAAATCAATCTTAACCTCCCCAATATGGATCTTCAAATAATTTTAATTTACAACTTACAAAAGGAAATAAGAGATGGCTTAGGATGATGAAATTTCCACCTTTTACACATTTTTCTATGGCTTTTTGTGATTACTAGAATTTGGTTACCCAATATGAAGAGAAAACTTCATCAAATCATGCTCAAAAATATAAATCTCACAACAATTTTCAGCCATTCAAGAAGAAAAACAAAGGTTTTATTAAAATAAATTCACCTCAAATAACCCTCCATATTGGCTTCAAGTTTTTTCCATAAAAAAAATCCCATACCAATTTAGGGCTAGGGATAGGAAATTCACCCCACTCCCTGACTCCCTTCATTCAATTATGTTGCAACTCTTGAATAAGAATTTAATTAATTTTCCTCTGATTAGACCTATCAATACAACCAAGCCTTTACCTCCAAACCATAACCCAAATGCCTTTTGCCAATATCACTGACAAAGTGGACATGATATGGAACAATACATGCATCTTAAGCATCAAGTGCAAGACCTTATTGATTCCAATCACATCCAATTGGGCGGTGTTAATGATCAAGGGAATAAGTTTTTTGCCTCACCCAACCAAAATTTGTAAATTTTCACTAACCCTATGGCAAACCATTCAATCACCTTTGTAAAATTTAGTGAAGATAAGAATGATGTGATAGATGTCGATAAAATATAAGACATGACTAATGATGATAAGAGTGATAATGAGGATGATCTACAAGCCATGATCAGACTTGTTGACATTTCAACCTCGTAAGGGCCAAACCAACTTGTTACCTAACATTGTTTTCACACATATTGATACACCTGAACATGCACCTGATGGTCCTCTCTATATCACCAAATGAATCAATGACACAGCTAGAAATGGGTTATTAATTGATCCCATGTGTCTAGAGAATGTGATCACTAAGGAATTCTTATTTGTGCATGAACTTTGCCAATATTATTACTAACAATTGAAAGCATGGATAAAAATACGTGATGGTTTTTCTCGCCCTACAATAGGTTTGATCACTCTTCCATTAAAAGTTGGAACAAATAAATTAAATGTATCATTCTCCATCATCCCAACATCAGACCGATTCTATGTGAAGTTAGGCTATCCTTGGCTATGCTCCATGAATGTCATCTCATTGGTCATTCACAAGTGCTTAAAGTTTCCATTTGTAAACAAAGTTTTTACAGTGCATCATACTGGGTTCAATCCTCTGTCTTTCCATGGGAACTTTTCTTTTGGATCAAACCTATGGAACAAATTACATCTCGTGAGGATTTCTTCTTTGAATCATATCAAAAGTTTAAAGAAAAATATATAGTGGAGTTATCCCTTTCCAATATGCCACCTGAAATTGAAAGATCTATGGTTGTTTCTCCCACCCCAATCATTGTGGGTGAACCTATGACTGAAGCTAAAGCTCTCCCCAATAATTAAGGTGAAAACATCACCATTCCACCATCCTACAAGAGACCAAGAGATAACTATGCAATTCCCTTTGTGCCTCCCAAAATGAAGCAAGTTTATAAACCTAAAGAGAAAGTGGTTTCCCAACCCTTGAAGGTCCCTTCGTTCCTCCCCCAAGGGAAGTAAAGCATGATAAATCCACCACCTTCACCAAAACATGAAAATTGTGTATCTTCACCACAAAAAACAAGAACATACAATGGATATTATCATTAGACCTCTTATTGTAATTAATTTGGATGATGATGATGATGAGATTGCTAAGATTTATGAAATACATGATGAACTAAATTTGTCATTTTCAACTTATTTGAGTTTAGATGGGGGCAACCATGATGATCCTCCTAATGAGAGTGATCCACCATTTGTTGAGCCTAGTGATGCTCCTAGTATGACACTTGATGTAATCCCCTTGTCTAGTTATCCACATTCCATAAATGATTAGCAAGATTGGGATGCGAACAACCTACTTTAGGTTGGCTCACATGTGAAGTAATTTTTTGATGTGTTGGATTTTTATGTTCTTTGTGATTTCTTTCATGTAATGTGATCTCTCGTATCATGTTTCTTGGTGTGTCTTTTTGTTTGTGAGCTTTCTTTAGATGACCCTTGTTCCATTGTTGGTTCAAGGATACAAATGAAGAGAATATGTCATGAAATTCTTCTATTTGTATCTGCATTCATCCATATGCCATAAACCTTTTCTTTTCTTTTGTCTTGTGTTTTCCTTTTGGGGACAATGCAAGGCATTGAGACATTTAGGTCTCCTCCATGTTGACCCAAAATTTTATTTGATTTCAATCTATATGTGTCATTCTTCCATTGTGTTTGTTGCTCCACTATTTAGGGAATGATGACAATTTTGAGCTATATTAAATCACCACATAGCAAAGACATATGTTGACCCTGAATTCATGGATCCCTTATGTGTTATCTTTTGGAATTGTATTTGGGGGCAACCCCTCTTCATGAGACAACTCTATTTGGAAACATATTATTGGCATAGGGATTTCCAAATAAGCTCTCATGGCCTTTTATCATACATTGGAAATATTATATTGGCATACATTGGTATTATTATTTTGGTATGTTGTTCCACTTTGTTCATAGGTGTTGAACTTAGTGATGTGTTGACATTGACATTTTTGCTCCACTTTGTTCATGGGCATTGAACTTAGTGTAGAATTGGCATATAATCTTGATTATTTTGTGGCACCTTATCAAAGTTATTAGGGAGTATAACTTTTGGTATGGTTGACAAATGGGTACACACCTATAGAATTGGTGTGTCCTTCCCATTTATGCCACCCTTTTGTGGGTACATCCCTATAGACCTAGCGCATCCTTCCCACCTTTGTATGAGTACACACCTTGTAGACCTAGTGTGTTTCTCATCTTGCCTTGGGGGCTCACCTAGCGAATATTAGACTTCACTAGCCATTGTGAGTATATTTTATGGATGCATAGAATAATACAACTTGCTAGTCCATCATTTTTTCTTTTTGAATTAATTTTGACATTGTATGTTTATGTATCTTGTGTCACTGCTACATATATGTGTTTCTTTTGTGCCTTTTTAAATTTTCCATGAGATCTTAGATCTTGGGAGCTTGATCACCCTCCTTGATCCTTTGTCATCTTATCTTTCCAAAATTTGTACAATTGGACCTCCATTGACATATATTTCTCTACTTTAGTGTGATTTTGAGCGTAATTTCATACTCTCACTAAAGTGGGGACTAAATGTAGTGTAGAAAATTGTATACCTTTACAATTTCACACTATGATTGGGTCCTTTAATTTACTGTGCTTAATTAAGCTTCTAATTTTCCAAATTATGCATTCCAAATCCTTGTTCTTTTTTTTTTTTCTGAATGGGGAACCAACATTAAAAAATGCATTCAATCATTATTTTTTCTTGGATCATGTGTGTCCAAGAAATATAAATTAAGACCCATTCACCCATGGTCAAATGGGCCCCCTTTATGGGCTAATACCTAAATTAAAATATGTTTTTGGAAAAAATTTAATGATCAAAAATAAAATTATAAGTGTCAGCCTTTGGAATCTATTTTTTGGGAAATTGGATAAAAATCTATTAATACATAGTCTTTTATCATTTGAAATCTAACACAAATGATCAAGATATCCTATTGAGAAAATTATTATCAAGAGCATTCAAGAGCACCATTATCTGTCATTTGTAATAGCAATTGAAAGATCCTAACATCATGACAAAGTTCATGTGTGCTCATGTTATCTTTTGAAGGCTAACATTATTTTGTAGGTCTTCAAGCATTCAAGCATTCAAGAAAAGTCTATCAAGAAAGATCTATTCCCTTGGAGTGATGTGTTTGTCTTCAATCCTTCAAGAAATCCATTGAAGGGTGGTGAGTTGCATCAATTGTGTTCATTCATCATTTCCTTCCTTTTCATTAAGGTGTTCATCATTGACATCTTTCCATTGTGAAAGTGAGAACACTATTCACGGGGTTTGACTAAGGAAAACCTCTATATGGCACCAACATTTTCACCTAGAGAAAGTAAGTTACAAAAATTCATTTTTGGCATTCCGATAGATTTGTAACCAAAGATCAACATATCAAATCTAGCATCAAAAGATTGCAAAAATTGTTTTTGGAAGCCCTAGCAAAGGTTCATTCACCCATGGGTGAATGAGTCTATTTGTACATCTCAAAATCAATTTTTGGTGAGAAGTACAAGCTCTTTGTTATCTCCAAGATCTATTTGTAAAGTGTTTTTATAGTCTCTTTACTTTCGAGAATTTGTATTTTATACATTAGGTCATATAGTTTGATTAGTTTAATCACTTCAAATCATTTCTAAGCATTCCTAAGACCCCTAAAGAATCACCAACCTAGGTCTAATTAACTCACCATTGAGGTTGAAAGTCAATCTCTTGACTTTGTGGTTGGTATTCTAATGAAATCCATAAGAAAGGGAACAATTGATTCTAGGTTCTATGCACTTAGGGTCTAGGATCCCTTTTCCTTCATTTCACTACCTTAATGGAATAAATAACATATTCACATACTTAGCAATTCTTCACTACTTTAGTTTATTAAGTTGGCTCATTTTGGTAAAACACAACTTGGAGAGTCTTAAGTTTTCTCTTAAGCTCTCTCAAATAATTTAACTCAATATCACATATATCTAGCATGATTTAAACAAACGTGTACTAATGTGATAATCTAGCCTAACCAACTAGTTCTTGCAATTCTTATCAACTCTTTACGTTTTTATTATGGATATGCATAAATAATCTAGGTTTTACGTGTATAGGCATGCAATCATATACTTTCCCAAACAACCACACATTTGCATATAGCACTAGCATAATCCCATTCAAAATAATTGAGCTTATATTAGATTTAAGAGGAGAAAGAAGAGTTATTTAAGCCATGCCTGGAAATGATAAACCTGGCTTGATACTATTATCTATTGATTCAAAATTCTGCAACTCGACTCAAATTTTCTATGCCTTTCAAGTTACACACACAACACCAACTTTTGCAACTATTTACTTGAGTCTAATACCAATGCATTTCTCCTTCCAACTCACACACAACTCATTCACAATATTACTCTCACATTGTGAGAAAATAAGCAATAATGATAATACTTCTTTTTTTCCCCAATTTTACACCCAATCTACTTCGTTATTCTTCTCACGATGATTCGCGAAAATGAATAGAATAAAATATTTTTAAACTTTTTCCAAATCCATTTTACCTTAGATTGTTAAAAGAATTTCCAAGAATAGCAAATTGTTCTTGTTTTGAAGGCTTGACCCTCCTTTCATTTGCCACAATTTGTTTAGAAGTTGATAGAAAAAATAATACTGCCTCAAATGATTTCTTGTGCATCTCTTTAAGACTACCATGGTTTGATTTGACCAATCCCAAACATAACCAAAATCCATGTCTATAAAGTTTATTCATTACTATTCAAATGTAGTTGAAAAATCTTATTGAATACTCATAGGAAGAGCTCCAAAATACGACATGATATGTAGCAGTAATGCCACACCTACCACCATCCTTGCCATGTTTAAAAAAATTATTCTCTTTATTCAAGTTGTGGAAAACTAAAGAATAGGATCATAAGCATAAAGATTCACCATGCCACTTCATATGGCAGTTAATATGAGCTTGTATAGTGCAATAATCAACCACTATGTGGCTCTAAAAATAACTTAATAGCTGCCCATGGTGGCACCTAAGTATGGCAAACATAATAATCAATAATATGGTGTGCCATAAAGCCTTATAAATTGGCTTAGTTCACTCAATTTTTGAGTGGTAAAATTGCCATTTAATATGGCTTTTAATTTGTATTAAAATGTTATATATATATAGTGTGTGTGTGTGTGTATAGTAATATATTTCATTATCAAATTATCATTATATACATAGACATATATACATACGAATACATGTAAATATTAATCATTTATGTTTATTCATATACACATACATATATATATACATATACTTGCTTTATATATATATATATATATACATTATTTTATTATTCAAAAGATATTTGCAATTAATGTAATCTTAATTATCAAAGAGGATCATAAACGATAGGGGCATTATTTCCGTAACAACACTTAACCTATCAACTTAGGTTTATGACTTACCAAATGATACTTGAATTGACTTGATGAGGTTCCAATTAACCTAGGTGAGTGAGTGTGTGTGTCTACGTAGATAGTAATACCAAACATTCCATATACCAACTCCTCTCTTGGGTGATACTCTCCTGCCCCCTTTGGAGGGTTCAAATTTCCTACATTCAACTTAGAGCAAGATATTCATAGTTAGTTGATAACATACAAAATATAATCATAATATAGTTTAGGCATCATATAAGCATTTAAAAGTAATTTATCACATTGCATATACATGCATTTCATTCAACCATCAAATACCATAATGACATAATCATGCATTAAAACTGTATTTAAACATAAAGGTTAAAGTAATTGGTTAAATTAAGAATGGGGCGTAACATATCCTCCCCCGTAAGGATCATCATCCCCAATGATTCAAAGTATCATAACATATATAAAATTAAATAAAAGTTTTACTTTTAGTTTTCAAAATCATGTAAGAGACGAATTTTTTTTTGTTTAATCTCATCATAATCTCTCCTCGTAATATTGTCCTCTACAATCTGGTCCAGCTGGACCTTTCTTTGAGTGACCTTGCTAATACACATGTGGAACTTATGTGATTCAAGAACTCTTTCTCTTTTGAGATCTGTTGTGATATATGCTTAGCATCAACATACCTTTCCTTGCCTATAATTCTTCTTTGCTAATTTCTCTTTGATCATTTGATCTACTTTTCTATTTTTGATAACATTTTCAGACCAAGGCTAATCATGATATTTCCTAGCTTACCTCAACTCATAGGAATTCTAACTTTCTTTTGTATAATGTTTCAAAGGGATCTAAATTTATCATAGAATGATAGAAATTGTGTAGTAAGAAAACTCTATATATCTTTCAGAACTTGGTTTACCCTTTTTGTATAACCATCTGTCTTAGGGTGATAAGCTGAGCTTATATTCAATTAAGTTTTCAATGAGTTGAATATGGTTTTCTAAAACCTTAACATTACATGTGATTCCTCATCTAAGATAACCTTCTTAGGATCACCATGCAACCTACAAAAAATTGCATGAATTTGCAAGCTCTGATTGGTACTCCATCTATCAAATTTCCTAGTGTGAAATGGGTTGCCTTGGTGAGCCTATCCACAACTATCATAATAGCATTATACCCATTCTTTAACATAGGAAGACTTTGTACAAAATTCATACTAATGATCTGCCACTTCCTTTTTGGCATTTCACGAAGATATAAAAGTCCTACTAGGTGATGATGTTTTTATTTCACCCTCTAGCATTCCAAGCAACTTTCTACAAACCTTGTAGCATCTCTCTTCATTCCTTCCCAAAAATATAGTGGTTTCACATCAGCCAAAAATTTTGTCACTCTAGAATGCCTTGAATATGATGCAAATTGAACTTCCTTCCACGCATTATTCCTTAACTCCTCAAAGTTATGTACATACATCCTTCCTTTGAATCTTAGAAATTCATCTGGATCAAAATGAAACCCATCATACCTCAAATATTGAAGATCATCCATGAGAGATTTTTTGACTTGCTCAACATTTTCATCTCCCTTGGACTTCTGCAACACTTGATTCTTGAAATTAGAATGTGTATACCATCAAGGAGATATATCTCCTTCGACTTAGGGAATTTGCAACTTAGTTTTCTTTGCCCTTTTTATAATTGATTTCAAAATCATATTCAAATATTAGCTCAAGCCATCTCCTTTAATGAGTATTCAGATTTGGTTGGGTAAACAAGTACTTTAGACCATGATGGTATGTTTTTAACTCGAAGGTTTCCCAAGTAAATAATGCCTCCATAGTTGCAAAGCATGAGCATCTACTACTAGCTCAAGATCATTTGGAGCATAATTTTTTTCATATGTCTTTAACTCCCTAGAATGGTAGGTGATTACTCACCCTTCCTGCATCAGTACCCCACCTAATCCTTCTCCTACAGCATCCGGTACCTTTAGAACTGGTGTCATAGTTAACTTCTCCTTTATTTGGTCAAACTCCTCTTGACATTTTCCTGACCATTCAAGCCTTTTGCTAGCAGTTCCTACAACTAAGCCTTCAACTCCAACAACTCTGTTGTGGTCATTCAAAAAGAAACTTGGATATAATGTTTGATCCCGAAATTACATCTTATGGGAAAGTCAAAAGTTTTCTCAGGAAGTAACCTAAGCAATTCATCTGGAAATAAATGCTCAAAATCCCTTAAAATAGGATACGTTTCCATATCTAATCTTTCTTGTTCCATAAATTTCGTTTCTTCTACTTCTTGGAGTTCCTGGGATGCATAATAGATTAAATCATCCTAGAAAATAAAATCTTTGAGATCATCCGATTTCTCCATTTTGATCACAAAGAGTTGACATCCTTTTTTCTTGGCCTTCTTCTTATGGCTGAAATTTTCCTTAGCTTCACCTCACTTGGTGTACCTTGTAAATATACTTTGTTCCCAAGGTCATCTAGTCATTCTACCATTTTAACATAGTAATCTCCATAACTAGTTTATTTTTAGGATGACATCATAAGATCCTAGGGTGCTACTTTTCTTAAATTGAAAAGTTTGGATGTTGGATGCTCAATCTTGGCTTCAAACAAACACTACTCTACTGAAGCTCCTATCTGGTTAGCATACTTTACTGACTATAGTTTTGCCATGCGACCATTTCTAATAAATTTTAACTATAATTCCTAGTAGCTCCATTTCCTTCATAACCTTATATACTTCAAAGGCTAATTAGTTTATTTTCTCAATAGGGTATGTGCAAGATCATGATGGGCCAAAAAGTGGCGTTATAATGGGTATGTGTAGGGTATGTGGCTAACTCGACTTTTTTCTTACCCAAAATTGATGAAACAAAAAGGGTTTTTAAAGGATATTCTCAACTTTCCACCAATATAATTTATGTTTTAATTTGAATTTAATAAATTATTATTATTCATTTTTTATTTGAATTACGACTAAAGTCCTAATTGATAGGCTAATTGAAAAACATCTATAGCTTTCAAACGGTATCACAATTTTTGAATTTGAAAAATGTGTCAAATTCTATGCTTCGCATACTATAGGATTTAAAAAAATAAATTTCATGAAGTTTTGACCAAGTTAAGGTGGTCAGACATACAAATTTTTATATTTTTTAAAAGTTGTAATAAAATATTAATAATTAATTATTTACTTTGAAAAAAATTACAAGAAAATATGCATCACATTGGGACATGAGTCCTCTACTTATATCTAAAATCTTATAAAAAAATATTATCATTTTATTGTGGTTAGGGTGGTCAGACAGACACCTACTTATTTTTTCCCTGAAATTTAAGTACTACTGCATTGAAATTTCAAATTTTCACCAAATAGTTTTTTTAAAAAAAATAAACCTAGTAGTTTAGAAACTACATTCAATTTGCTATAGATTCTAGTAGTTTAGAAATAATATAGATAACTTATTCAAATTTTTACGTCAAGTTGCCTAACTCTGATTTTTCTGAATTTTGCGCCACTTAAGGGCCTGTGTTTTCCATGATGATCCTACACATACCCAATAACAGGCCTTGAATTTTAGTTGTTGTCTCCACACCCACTCTAGGTGGTGTGTTCATGTCTATTTTCATCTTCACCTTTGTGAGATGCTTCATTTTTCGGCATACTCTAGCCTCTGATCACATGCTCTAAGATACCAATTCTTACTCCTGTTTCATTTATCATTGCTAGGATTCAATATAGTTTAGAATCGGGGTTGTCAGAAGGTTTTCCTACCTTGTAGCTACCTCCAACGTTTGTTATGGTTCATAACATGTTGAATTTTTCTACTTCACTAGAAGTTTTCCATTTACGCATACAATTAGTTCCTCTAATTTAGCATTTGTATCAATAGACATTACTCACATTCATTCGTTCAACTTAATCAAATGAAAATTTTACTATATTATTTTTGGATTACATAGTATCCTTATTTAATACATAAACTTTGACTCTTTGCGGCTACAGGTCACTATCAAAAAGAGGGATATCCTTGAGTTCTTCCTTACTCTCAGAGTCAACTAAAACATTTTTTTTGGACGTTGGATGTACTCGTAGGTACTCATCCATAATCTCCTTACTAATCACTAGTGCATTCTTATCAAAACCAAAGGGCATCTCCCTATGAACTAATGGTTTGACTAGTTTGACCATAGAGATAGGAACAATGGCCTTCACAACTGTTATATCCTATTGCTTCTTCTCCAACCTGATACACTTGAGGGTGTCAACTAGTGTCTCAAAGTTATCCATCCAAGCACCTCCTATGTAGCTAATGTTGTGAAGGATTTTAACCTCCATGGACCACTCTTTCTTAGCCCTAAGGTTAGGCAAATTTTAGGGATTTTAATTCCTTACTTTTTCCCTTGTTCTTCTTTTTCCTTCCATTCTAGCATACAAGTATTTCAAACATTAGCTACTAATAATGTTTAAAGAAAAACTAACACAATGAGCTCATAAGTTCATGTGTTGAACCTGATAGCTCTGATACCATATGTAACAACTCTAACCATACTCTTATAGTTTTCACCTAGGTTTTTATTCATAAAGTAAATAATTCAATACCTTCAAATAGGAAAGTAATTTTTTTCTTTTCTAATATCACATTTTACATTCTGCATAAAGAATTTCATTTAACATTTTATAATCGAAATAACTTAACTAAACTCCATGTAAATGAATCACATATTTCCAAATACAACCTACAAATCAAATTCATGATCATATAAACAATTTCATACTTTATAATGAGAACAAGGTCAAGGTATCCTTAGTTGGATTACTTTTCTATTTGACAAGTCTCGACGTGTGGCCTGCAAGAGGGAGAGAATCACCCAGGCGCTTTACCTCCAACCGTAGATCGGTGGTCCTCTGCACACCTTCCAACTGGAATGGCCCTACCCTTCAACGAAGATTTTAGTATAGGAACCTCTAGTATTGCCATCTAAGTATCTAGTGTTTTGTCCTACATAACAAGTACGTTCATACAACTATGGATACCTTCCAACTATGTATGATGCTACTGACAAGTTATGCAAACCTAGAGCACAGTGAACTGCCAAGTGCAAGCAGAGACTTTTGCACTTACTTTGGCCAAAGTTTTGAAATATATAATCATCCACTTTCTTAGGAAGCAGTGTCATAAGTTCACCCACCTCTAACTCAACTTGGAAATCATACTTCCCTATGGTTAACTCAACTATTGGTTTGACCCAAAGGTTAACTTATCAAATAAATTCTTTTACAAATAGTGATGACTTCACTAGAGTCGATTATTCGACTAAGTTTCTAACTCAAATACCCATGTTGCATTCTTGCAACATTCTAGGTCTAGGCAACAACCTCTTATTTGAGTCCTTAGTTTTAACCATGAGAGTAACTACTCTCCTATTTTATGCATAGTTAGTTAAGATTGATGACACAATGTCATCAACTAGACACACTTGGTCTCAATCTAAAAGTACTAACAATATGTCGATATGTATAAAATCTATTATTAAACTTAACTTAAAGATTACTTCTTCGTATTAAAGTTTCAGATGTCCAAAGTTTATTCTTATGGTTCTGCTCCTAAAGAACTCCATACCAAATACGATTAATCTTGGAGTGAAGATAAATAGACAATCGTTCTTCTTAAATAACCGATCTGATTAATTATGATATTAAATAGCATTTAAATCGATTCAATATAAAAAATTATATCCATAGTAATGTCCTTTTATTTCTTTCCCAATTTTACGCTAGCCTACTTCGCTATTTTTCTCACGATTATCTACAAAAATGAATAGAATGGAATATTTATACACTTTTTCCAAATCGGATTTACCTCAAATTGTTAAAAGAATTTCCAAGAATAGCAAACCGTTCCTATTTTGGAGGCTTGACCCTCCTTTCATCTGCCATAATTTGTTTAGAAGTTGATAGCAAAAAGAATACGGTCTCAAATGATTTCTTGTCTAACTAATTAAGACTTCCACAGTTTGATTTGACCAAACCCAAACATAACCAAAATCCACGTCTATCAAGTTATTCATTACTATTCAAATTCAGTTGAAAAATCTTATTGAATGCTCATAGGAAGAGCTCCAAAATATGGCATGATATGCAGCAATAACACCACGCCTGCCACCATCCTTGCCACATTTTAGACTCTTCATTTACTCTATCTAAGTCTGGAAAACTAGAGAACATGATCATTTGCATAAAGATTCACCACACCACTTTATATGGCGATTAATATGAGCTTTTATAGTGATATATTTAGCCACTAACAACTTTAAAAATAACTGACTGCCTATGGTGCCGCCTAAGTAGGGAAGCCACAAATAATCATTAATATGATCTACCATAAAGCCTTATAAATCGGCTTAGTTCACTTAGGTTTTGAGTGGTAAAACTGCCATTTAATATGGCTTTCTAATTTGTATTAAATTTATATATATATATATATATATATATATATATATATATATATATATATATATATATATATTTCATTATTCAATTATCATTATATACATATGAATATATACTTAAATATTAATCATTTATGTTTATTCATATATACATACATATATACTTGTATTATATATATTCTATATATATCATATACAATATTTTATTATTCAAAAGATATTTGCAATTAATGTAATCTTAACAATCAAAGAGGATAAAAAATGATAGGGGCATTATTTTCCCTAAAACACAACCTATCAACTTAAGTTTATGACTTACCAAATGATACTTGAACTGACTTGACAAGGTTCCAATTAACCTAGGTGAGTGAGTGTGTGCATCTATTCAGATAGTAATACCAAACATTCCATATACCAACTCCTCTCTTGGGTGATACTCTCCCTCCCTCTTTGGATAGTTTGAACTTTCTTGCATTCAACTTAGATCAACATATTCGTAGTTAGTTGATAACATACAAAACATAATCATAATATAGATTAGGCATCATATAAGCATTTAAAAGTAGTTTCATCACATTGCATATACATACATTTCATTCAACTGTCAAATACCATAATGACAAAGCCATGCATTAAAAATGTATTTAAACATAAAGGTTAAAGTAATTGGTTAAATTAACAATGGGGTGTAAAAATGTAAGTGCATACCTTTCTCTTACACTTTGATTTATGCCACTATGCACAAAAGTTGTAAATGCATCGTTGTAACACTTGAATTGACCTGTTCAATGCATACACCAACTCTCACACAACATACATCAACCATTTGCCACTATAGACCACCTTAGCCTTCACCACTACACAATTCATAGCCACAAAGGATTAGATGATTAGATTGTGTTGCTTGGCCTAATCCAGGATTAGGTTGTATTATGCAAACTAGTTTTCCAAATTCAAAATTATCATTTTCACCCAAAATCCAAATTTTCACAAAACTAGTCATGACCCCATTAGTCTACACACCAATTCATGTAAATTAAAAACCATGGTTATGTATTTACGAACATGTCTATTTCTTGGGTATTAAAAAAACATTAATTGAAGAGTATTTGAAGCTAGATTTTCTCACTTAGAATCATACCAATCCACCAATTCACCATCACACTAGATTTGCATTTGTAGAACATATTTGGTGCACAAACACAAACTTTGTTTTTATACCAAGGGATCAATAGTCATTGAGACAAGCCAAAGAACTTTTCTTCATCTTAAAGCACATCTCACCATGCTTTTTAACATGACCAAAATTAGAAACGAGATCAAGGACAAAAGTGAGCAAATACAAAAGATTCATGTCAGTATCTAAGTTGCATCATTTAGATCAAAATGCACAACACAACCTATTCTAGTAGGACCAAATAATATAATGTGATCTTATCTATAGTTGCAAAATCTCTACACAAACCTATAACAATTCCCTAATGACAAATTCACATCTAGATTTCAATTTCAAATCCTTTGTCACAACAATTTTATTTCTCAATAACAAAGACAAGCCTTTATATGAGTACCTAATCTATAGTTGTAGAATCTCTACACGACACTATAACAGCTCCCTAATAACAAATTTACAAATTTATTTCAATTTCAAATCCTTTGTCACAACAATCTTATTTCTCAATAACAAAGACAAGCCTTTATATGAGTACCTAATCTATAGTTGTAGAATCTCTACACAACACTATAACAGCTCCCTAATAACAAATTTACAAATTTATTTCAATTTCAAATCCTTTGTCACAACAATCTTATTAGTCAACAAAAGATCAATTCCTTTCCTAAGTTCCTAATCTATATTTATCCAATTACAACAATCCTTTTATATATCTTATTCATTATTAAGTAGCTTTGACTATTTTATTATTAATTCTAGATTAGCATAGGTGAATAGGAAAACATCTTATCTACCCCCACAATGGCCTTCACATGCAAATTTTCAAAGATCATTCCAATAATATTAAGCCCTTATATGAAAAAATAGAACTAATTTTTAAAGCCCGTGGTCCCATGTAGCTACTTTCTATGTTTTATGCTTAATTTTACCAGCATAGGTGATCCTATTCAAATTCCAAATAAAGCTTAAAAGATAATTTAGAACCTTTTCCTATAATGACCAAGTTGCTATAATTTAGAGATTGAAAATAAGTTGTGAAAAATAAGGGGCTAAAATCATATAGATGTTGGATAATGAAAAATATGTCACATAGTTGCACACATTTCCTTTTCTCTTTCCTATTTCCCTCCAAAATTTTCCTTAACATTAAAAAATGCACATATCTACCATTCATTTATCAATTTCTTAAAATAAATAAAAAATAAATAAAATTATAAAAGCACTAAATCCATAAAATGTTCCTAAAATATTTGAACAATGATTGGTTAAAAAAAAAAAATTATCAATCACATGAAATCTTCCTCTAGAATTTGTTTTTTATATTATCAAAAGGCTAGAGCTTATGTGGTTAGGTGGTTCATCCCACATAGGAACATAGAGGTTAAGTGCCATAAGGAGAGGAAAAATGAGATTTGCCTCATTTTATAAAATGAGACTTGCCTCATTTTATAAAATGAGGTGGATAGGGATCATCCCATTTATTTTAAGATTGGAAAAAAAAATGCACTTATTAAAATACAAATTATTTGATAGATTAACTCAATGTTTTGGAAAAATTATTCAATATGTTAAGAAGATTAATTTGAATGAGTTTAATAAGAATTGCATATAATAATATGAGACTTTAATCAATTAATAGTATATACACATGAAACATAAAATGCTTATTTCAAATGAATCCCATAACACATGTAATACAGATTCAACTTCAAAATCCAATCTTAATATTTGGTTATATAATACATATAATGTTGAGATTTTAAATTGATATTTATTATAGTAATATTATTAATATTTATGGACTATAAATATACAATGAAAAATAAGGAATAGAGAGTGCAAACATAATTCCAAAAAATCTAAAAGAAAATAAAAAAGCATACACTAAAGAGAAAGTATATGATAACAAATCATATCCTTTGATACCTTATAAATCTTGTCATATTTATAAGCCTAAAATGTGATCACTTCCTTCTAAATCCTAGAAATAAACAAGACAATTGAAAGATCCAAGTGTAGAATATTGTGGAAGCAAAGTCTTAGTGAAATCTAATATTTCTTAAATTAAAGATCTTCAGTTGTTATAAACCAACAAAAATTTAAAAGAAATCATTCAGATCTCTAAAATAACAAAAGAATCACCCAAAATCTCATAATAAGAACCTATAATAAGAATCGAATAACCCAACACTTTGTATCAACTAATTAACCCGACCAAACATACCTATATTGACAATCAATTACAAGTAATCCATTTAGAACTAGATATAGCAAAATAGGGTACTCGGGCAAGAGGCACACTATATTAGAGCTAACCTAATCATAAAAAATGCAATGCTTTTCACCTCCGCTTTTGAAGGAGTCCTTTAACTTATCCCACTGTTTTTAAACTACACAAATCTTTCAAAGATTTTTTCTCAAAATTGTATTTTATTTTATTCTCTCTTCCATAAATGGCGTGTGCTAGATTGCTCGTTCTTGAAAGATTCTTAGTCATAAAGGCTGCTTGAGCTGGTTAAAGTTATGAATGCTTTAAAATAGATTACAGCAGTAAAAAATATTTAATTATAACAATGTAAGGATGAACGTTATGCATCCGAATCCTTCTTACCCCTTGCACCATTTTGTTTAATAAAATATAGTCACCGAAAAACCATTAGCTCTGAAGTACGACTATATTCATGTAGCTGCTTCAGCAGAAGAGTTAATTTTCTTGACAACATGCACCATATCACCCACTTTGATTACTTTTCCTGAACAAGCTTTAGGATTCAATGATTCCTCACAAATCAGATTCTGTCCAAAGAAAACCTGCAAACACAGAGATAGTTATTAACAATATCATCAATGGGAAAATGAACTTCTTTAGACAACTTAAACAGCACTTTTAACAAACAATCTCCTGAGCTTTGGTATTTAACAGTTTTGATCAGATATGTTCTGACCAAACAAATTCAAAAATGCCCTCAGACTTTCTATGCATGTCCATTGTTTATTAATAGTATGCATGAGATTCACGTGATCACCTTTCCTCTAGCTTTCTTCCCTGAGAACAAGATTTCTCCTGATCGAAATTTTGATAAGGTTTCAGTGGGTTCATTTCCTGCAATTCCTGTTTCTTGATTCACAGTAGGCACCTGAGCAACAAGGAAACACCATTTAAGTTCTTAATTTTGGAAAGCTATAGAACCACTCATTCTAAATGATAGGATTTCAGATAGTTTCATTTTCATGGCATTTAATCTATATGCATTGCACAGTGATTCACAAGTGATGACAAGGAGCATTCATATATTAATTCTTATCAAACTATATTCTTCCTCTTGGCTTCTAATAGAAAAATGTAAAAGCAAGGTCTGATACCTGATGATTTGAAAGACTTCTTAAGTCACAATCATCAACCTCTGATCCTCCATGATGTCATGAATAAAATGTTGTTCACATCAATGTGTTTTGTCTATGCATGAAACATAGAGTTTTTAGCCAAACAAATAGAACTCTTATTGCAATCAATTTGCACTAAAATTTATCTTAGGCCAACATTGAAACACCAACTTTGAATCCAAACTACCTCCTAACAAATATGAGTAAGTGCCATCTGCTCATCTTCCATAGTTCAAAGAGCAATCACAACTCTTGTTCATCCAACTATCTATGCCACTAAAAAGGTTAAACACAACCACTAGTGGATCTCCTATTGTCAATGTCTCTAGCACAAGTTGTATCAAGAAATCTCTATACATTCAACATCTTACCCAACTTAGGTCCTCATTGATGGGAAATAGAATACTTTGAAGAGCCATGAAGATAACCAGACCCTTTTCACAAAATTCTAATGTCCTTTGCGTAGATTAGACATAAACCTACTAAGAAGTAAGAACTACTACTTGGGGAATGCCAAGTCTTGTGTAGACCATCGTAGATATCAAAATTACAATAAGACTAGCATATGAAAATTGCACATGTTCTTTTCCTCATCCTCTGTCTTAGAACATTGTTCTACCAATACCTCCATTCCCACAAGAATAGGAACACTAGGTTACAATCTTGCATTTTAAAAAGCTACAATAGAAAGTTAACATACCTTTTTTTTTGGCCCAACCGAAGCCTTATGTTAGCTCTATCTCTCCTAATTTCCATTCTTAGGATAAACTTAGCAATCCCTGGATATTTCCTATCAAACTATAATAAGAGTTGAGAATTAAGCACTTTGATTATATCCGTATTGTGACCTATATGCAAAATTTCATCAATATATAAAATGATCACCAACCTACTTAAAGTACACACAACAATCAAATTTAGCTCTATTAAATCCCAAATTTAAAGCATACCTATAAAACTTGTGATACCACACTGTGGAGATAACTTCAACCCATAGAGAAAAAAAATTAATCTTCAAACCAAATTTTCCTTGCCTTTTACCACAATGTTCAAGTTGTGGCATATATTTCCTCCTCTAAATCACCATGCAAAAATATTGTCTCAACATTCATCTTCTCAATCTCAAGGTCATAGAGAGAGAAAAAAGATAATAACAATCTAATGGATGTAATTTTTTCCAAAGGAAAGAAAAACTCACCAAAATCAATTCACTTGACCCAGTAGTAACCCTTTGCCACCAATTTGTTTTGTATTTTTCAATTGTAATATCAAAATTGAATTTTTTTCTTGAAAACCCATTTGCATCCTACTAGTTTCCTTTTGATAGACAACAAAATCAACTCCCAAGTCCTATTCTTCTTCAAGGCTGCCATCTCACAATCCATGGTTTTCGTCTACAACGTATTCATTTGATTAAAATGCCTCTATAGTTCTAGGTTCACCATCAATAGTAGATAATGTAAAAGTATTAGGAAAATAACATGGGCTATATTTATCAAGTTCTCTTCTTGCTGAATGGATCTTCTCAAGAGTGGAGAGTGAGGTTCTTCCTCCTCCAAATTGTTATCTAGACTGCCTCCCTTTAAAGGTTTCTCACGAAATTCTTGTCCATCCTCAAGTGCAATCTCCTCAATTCTTGGCATTGCCTACACTTCCTTTTTCTCTTCATCTCTAGGTTATATAACAATAGAAGATTTAATCTCTGTAAAGACCGCATTTCAACTATATACAATCTTCTCTATCTCAAGATTTCAAAGCTTATATCCTTTCAAATCATCACCATAACTGATGAAGATACATTTATCAAAATTGAAGTCTAAATTAGATTTCTTATCCTTTGGAATATACATGTATGCATCACAATCAAACACTTTGAGATGTCGATGAGAGGGCTTCTTTCTTGTCCAAACCTCCTCTGAGGTTGTCAACAAGAGTTGATGTAGGATATTAACTGATTAGATAGCAAACAGAGTTCACTAATTTTGTTTATTATCCGCACATTATGAGTAATACTGTTTAACTAATTTAATGAAGTTTTATAAAGTGATTTAAGTGAAATATTTGAAGGAGATTAATAAAATCACTTTATTACCCAGATTTAAATGAAATATTGAAAGAGCGAGAAGTTGAAAAGATTTCTGGTGGCTTGGGAATTAATACAAAAGTACATTTTGAGGCTCCTTTCCATATGCATGGTTATTTTTCTGGATGAAATTGGGGATTTTTGGAGAGACAAACTCTTGGACGAAAACCTGAGGGATGCTGGTTTTGGTAGTGCAAGATTCTAGCCTAGCTGGTTGCTGAAGATATCATTCAGATTTCTTGCAATAGCTCAATTTAGATTGGAATTAATATCACCTTCCAGTGCTAGTATATTATAATATCAGCCAACTTCTTTAAGGAGCGATAATAGTGAAGGAGTTGTGTTTAGCAAACTGATAAAGAAATGGGGGACTGAATGAAATTGCCACTACAAGGAAAAGGAGCATCGTATGGAGCACATGAATGGTAACGTGGATGGACTTGGCGGATATATAAATTACTAAAAGAGATGTGATTTATGCTGCTATGAGTTGAGGAGTCATGGGAAAAGGAACAAGTGCTGCAGATGTATGGAGGCTTCTTTGCCATTAAAATATTGCATGCGGGAGACACTTATCATTGGGCAACAATAAAGACTTGTGAAAATATTAAGCTAGCAGATACCTTGGTGGTGTCACTGCTGCTTAAGGAGGCGTTGTTCTGTGCTGTATGGAAGCTGCAAGCACTACAGGTTAGCAGAATATAGTGTTAAATAATTTCTGAACATTGTTTGGATTTGTATACTATGCAAAATTAATATATGAATATTACTATCCGATCTTTGTATCTGGTATTTGCATTAAAATATTATCTGCAATGTAATGGTTATTGTCTGAAACCTAATTCACAAATTTTCCGAACAAGTGGAAATTTCAAAGATAGCTTTTAGCACAAAAATCATTTGACAAAATGCTGGAATATTGAAACTATAAAATTACAAAAAAATTCTGTGCAAATTTAGCATGGGATATTTCATTTTCCCAAAATTTATATTCTAATCTAGCACCATTAAGAATGCTTCTAGCCCTTTCCAATGTTGCTAGCTCTTTGCACAAAGGCCTCAAATTCAAGTACAATCTACACCCAATTTAAGATACAATTTGGTTTGGCTATAGGATACTCCAAGGGCATCATTTGGTTTGTGGGTTGGTCCCAGACAAACTCTGTGTACCCAAAGTGAACCAAGAAGAATTTGAAGGAACTTGGAGTGAATCCACATCCTTTTGGGTGCTTTTCTAAAACATTTTTCTATTTTAATCATTTTTAATTTTTTAGCATTTGACTTTGACTATGATGGTTAAAAACAAATCTCCAACTCTAAAAGTGACTGTAAAGCATTTGAACGACTAAAACAACCAATTTTACCTCATTCTGAATGCAAAACACAAAACTCACTTATTTTTGCTCAACTTTCATTCATTCTTAACATCACATGAAGAGTTGATAATTGATAAGCGGAAGTTCCAAAGTGGTTGGTTGACTATTCCTACACATGCATGACCCCAATTGTTGACAATGAGATCATAGAGCAAGATTTTTGCAAAAGAAGTGAATTTTTCGAATTTTTTTCGACATTTTTGTTTTACAAACTCTCATGTTTTGCTTTGAACTTCTTGTTTTGTTTTCACTCTTCCATGAATTTATGGTATATGCTTAATTTTTTAAATGTGGTATATTGCTACTTCAGTATGGACGTCTAGGGTTTTGTTTGGAGGATGCATATGCTGTTCCTCATCTATTGTGAGTGTTGGAGGCACATGAAAGCATTTATCAGGGGTCGTGGTTCTTTATCCAGCTTGGACGTTTCAGTTTGGAGGCTAAACTACACATAGCAACCATCTTTCAGACTTGCATGAAGGTTCTTGTATATGAAGCGCTTGTGTATGGGCAGAAACAGAACTGAATTTGAGTTTATTACTCCTGCCAGTGCTTGTGAAGGGATTGCTAGAGGTCAAGGAGCTGTGGCGTAAGGGTTTCTGTGCAATATCTCAAATCTGTAAGGTTCCATGAACTCATCTTTGACTGAGGCGTGACTTTTCAAGTCTGCAATAACTTATTTATATCTGTTGTAACAGACTGTCTAATATACTTTCTATTGTTCTTACTGCTGTTATGAACTTCTGAGCATAAACACCTCTTATTTGCTCATTATTTTGACTCAGTGGAATTCTGTTTAAGTCTGGGAACAATCCCTGCATATATATTGTTATACTCAGTTGAACAAAATTCAGAATTTGATTTCAGTTTAGCATATGCTTTCATTTTGAAGTCCATGTCAATTTATGCTATGTAATGAGTTTGATAAAATGGCACATCTATCAAACTAAAAACAATCGCCTTATACACATGAATCTTGCATTTTCTGGGGGGAATTTTCTTCTAGGTACTGGATATTTTCAGTAAGGAAATGATTTTGAAATCTTCCACACCTCACTGGAGATTTTAGAGTGAAGATTTTTACTCAGACGCCTGCTTGATGAAATTTTCCAGAGGAAATAAAATTTTTCTAGGGCATAATTATCAAGGTGTGTAAAATTTTCTAAGGCATAGAAAAAAAAGGAAGAAGGGGTCAGGTGCACCCAGGCTCAGGATGGGTTGAATTTTGTCTAAGTCATGGAAATAAAAGAAGACACCCTCAAGAAGTGAAACTCAAAGCATCAGGACCCTAAGAAAAGATGAAGATATGATGAGAGTGAAACGATAAGATGAAAATACATCTCTTAAATACGCCCTTGAGGAAGATGAAATTTGTCTAAGGCATTGAAATATGAAGTACAGGTGTTATACGCCCAGCCTACAAATGTTGAAAAATCATGAAGAAAGCAAAGTTGGCTAGAGAAAAACGATGAACCCTATCAGATCCAGAGATCACTCAGACCTTGGAAGTCAGAATATGGAGATCGGGTAAGTAAAGTGAATTTATACGATAAGTGTTCTAATGCTCTTCTCTTTATCTGTTTTGCAGGATGAACGTCGGGGCTAGAGCACGATGACTTGAAGCAATGAAGCAAGTAATCCAAGATGATATTACAACCTTGAAAGGAGATAAAGTTATGTGTTTCGGGCTCCTCCATGAGATCTCAATTGTACCCCAAATCATGAAGGAAGATGCTAAAAAAAAAAGGCTAAGTGCTGGAATTTCTCCACAAATGATCCAATATGCACCAAACTCAGGAAGGTAGGTGGCAAGGAAGAAGTGATCGAGTCCAAGACAAGAAAATATTCTAGATTCAGGAATGGAGAAATAATGAAGGCACAGGCATTGAAAATCATCCTCATACAATTCAAAGTTAGAGAATGTCAGTTGAGAAGAAAATCATCATCGAGCAAGAGAAAGAAGGTGCCGCCTTGGAGTTAGATCGAGAACGTGCCTGCCATAACCTTTCAAGAAGTTGAAGCCATGATGATCAGACTCATCGAATTTGCAGTCGAGAAGAAAAACAAGAACAATGCGAACACGTTTCCAGATAGGAATCTTCTAGAAGGGTGGTGGACATTAAGTGCTCATTTATTACCCCACTCTTCTTGGTGGCGGTTTTTAGGGTTAGGGCTTATATGGCTCAATCTAAGCCCTTCATTGTAATTGAATTTGAGCCGTCCATTGGACTTGGCCAACTATAAAAGGGGCATCCCCCCTCATTTGTACCAAATTAGATTAGATTAGACATAGAGAGCATTAGAGAGGCAGCTTAGCTTAGCGTAGTTTGATGGCATAGCATAGTTTGAAGAAGGAAAATTTTTCCTTTGAAAACTTTGTAAGAAATCATTGTGAACACTCTCAATAAAAAGAGTTTTCATTGATGATGATCTCGTCTTTTGTTGTGAGTAGCTAGCAAGGTTTCTTCGTCCTTCTGATTCGAGTAGTAGCTTAAAGTAGAGTAAATTTCATTTCATGCTAATAGATAATAGTAATGGAATGTGGTGTTTGACCTAAGCAAGCTTCGCTTATCCATACCACTAGCGGGTTCACTAACAGTGTGTTCGCCTTGTGTGGTCAACTGGAAACGTTGTGGACATAACTTCAATCATAGTTTGAATGATGGTATGCGTCGTTGTGATGGTATCTTCATGTCAAATGGTGGTTTAAATATCTTTAGTCACCTCCCTTGAAGATTGCATCGACTCCACGGAAGTTGTCCGATGCGAGGCAAAGCGAAGTCTGACTGAAGTTTGCTAAAGTTGAGCTCCATATCCCGCACTTAGGATAGAATTTAGGCTTTCTAAACCCTGCACCCATTTTAATTCAATACTTTCTAGTTAGTTTAGGAAACAAGAGCTTTATAGACAAAACCTTTCGAACATTCAAATTCCTTTCTCCGTTGTTGAACAATTTTGTAAGTCCCCTTGAAATACCAGCAAATCACATCGAGCCAACTAAGACTATCCACTGCATGAAGGAACCTTGGAGTTAAATGCATGATCTCTGTCGCAATCTTAGCATGCAGGAAACTTTGTTCAAGAGAGGATAGAGTGATCATTGGGGAACTTTATTTTGTGTTGGTGCGGTCATGAAAAATACATCAACAGAATTGGCGCTAGGAGGGCGAACGTTAGGTTGTTCATTTTCACAAGTGGAGAAATTCAGCTGGACTAAACCAGTATAAAATTTGAAATGCCAAATCAGAGATATGTTAGATCTCTCTTATGTCAAAAAATTCAAAAAAAGTAAAAAGCAGAAGTGGAAAATCAAAAAAGAGATTTCTCAATGGATGGGCACATTTCTTGCTCTCAAGATAGTCTCGCGGATATTGCTCGGATTCAAGAAAGATTGAATGCACAGCTGCGCCCCGGGAATTTGTCTAAGTTTTCTTTGCCAAGAAGATGTCGAATTCATGAGACCTCCCAGCATGAAGAAATCAATTGCTTAACATTCCTCTCAAGGATAGAGCTTGTTCTCCAAGGGAAAATTTTCTTTTGGGATGTCCCCAAGCCAGGAGTATTGGATGTAGAACCTGATGATTATAGCATTCCAGAAGTTATGGATGAGGCCTTCACGAGATTCATACTTAGGATCCAAAATCAAATGGAACTAGGCAATGTTTGCTTGAAAGGTGTTTTGCTCCCTCGTTGGTGTCAGATTCACAACCCACCTCATCCAGAGTACTTGCACAACATGTGAAGAAGCCATCAACTACACCAGATGTCATCTCGGATTACCAATACTACCATATGGATTCTTCAAAGACAAAGGATGGATTGAATATGTCACACGAACATTTTTAGCACCAAATGAAGAGTGTACCTCAACATCATCCAACAACAAGGAGAATAAATCACAACAGGATGATGTGATCGAACTTAGGGAGCAAGCAGATGAAGATTGTTCCTACATCACGCTAGAACAAGAGGCTATTGGAGCAGAGATCAAAGAAGCAATGGGATATATCCAAGCAAGAGGAACCACCCAAGGCAACTGTCAACATACAAAAGTGAATGAATGTACAAAATTGCAAGTTATTGAAGATCATCAAGAACCAAGAACAGAGGACTTAGCTCAAAGTAGAGATGGTGTGAGAAATTTTCAATGTTCATTCACTCAAGGAGGAAAACATGAAGAGGAAAGTAATTCCAGTACACTTCAAGAAGGAATGCTCCTTCATGAAAAAGTTCAATCATGCATAAACAGGATGGAAGAAATGATACGCAGCTTAAGGCAAGATGATGTGTTTGACGATCAATGGGCTACCAAGATGGAGGCAGAATATGAAATACATTTTGCATCAGCACTTGATCCATTATTCACGATCATGGAAGAATTGCTTGATGAAATTGAAACAAATGAAACACTGCCTGATAAAGAGATAGAAAATGAAGAACAATTCAGGTTCGGGCTTGATCTGTTGTTAGGGATTCAAAAGGAGCCAGCACATGGAATGATCCAAATTTCCAAATGCCCTCTTGAATCGATTTCTGTAATGTCCCCTTCTCGAGCCTGATCTTTCCAGTGACCGTTGGCCTATTCCGGAGACCCGTAGGCTAGTCGGAAGGTAAAATTAGGGTTTCCTATTTTGAAGGATGCTCTTGCTCGAGGTTGGTTGTTTCAATGGCGGATTCTTTCTGGGCTTTCAGAGAGCTTCGCAGTGATATGTTTCTCTTGGCATTCTGAGCACTTTCTGGAATTTACTATTTTTAGTAAATTCTATTTTTGGCAGTGGTCTTTTCGGTCTCGGCACAGTTGACTTTCCTCTTCAGTTGACTCAATGGGTTTATTTAGATTCTGGCCTCGGGATGCAGTTTCGGAGAGATAAGTTCATTTCACTTAAAATAACATTATATTTTAATGTTAAATTACCCCTTGGCCTAGTCTCTTAACTTAATGATGTTTTAAAAGGTGGTCTTTAAGGGTGGCGCCATCATTAAGTTAATTTTATATTTATCAAGGTTGAAATTAAAGCCTTAAGTTTGGACGCCTTTATTAAAGTGTTGAATTTATTTAAAAAGTCAAGATTGAGCTTTGAAGAGGGACGCCATCTTTTGAAGGGATTAGGGTTTGACTTTGAAAGAAGATTAGGGTTTTGAGAAGGTCAACAGGAAATTATAAAAGGAAGCCTTTGGTCCTCAATTCAACATCTTTGGTCTACAGGAATGTTATGCTGCCAGTTTGGCTCTGGGATTGCTTCAAGGAATGTACGCCTCCTAGCTAGGCATTGCTTCTCGCTTGAAAGATAGCGACTAGTGGTGAGTTAGTGTAGTTTGTGAGTCTTGCATTGGGTTTTGTGCATTGTAATCAGCTTGTGGCTTTCTAGATCAGTTTTATGCATGTTAGAGAAATTCTGGAAATTGCATTTTAGTTCAGCAGATTGTCATTTTTATTCATATATCAGAAAATACAAACAGGATCATTTTGGGTACTGTCTTATTCTCTCTGTCTATAAGGGGCGACCCTATTCCCAAAGTTATAGATTTTAATGTGAAGGCTGTGATTTTTAAAAGGAAATCGCCCCTCTTGCTGGGCCGTACTTTTTAGCTTGCCTTGGGAATTGTGCATTAATTAATAGTTGCATTTTAAGTCTGTTTTTGGTTACTAGCTTGAGCACCTTCATACTAGGAGTATTGTGCATCAGAGTTCATGCCATTTGAGTGAGAAATGAGTGAGTTATGAGCGTTTCACTGAGTCTTAGGGTTGCTGGTTGTGTTTAAAAGTGCAGGTCTGTCATAACAGATTTGAGAAATCTGCATATTCCTTATTGGACTGGTGTTAAGTGATCCATAAAGACTATGTGAAAGATTCCTTGTTGTTGCAACGATTCTTGAAGAACATCTAATACTTGATCTTGCAGGCAATAATATCTATTGTAAGCTGGCAATAGTACTGACAACAGTTCCTTAATATTGCTCTCTCATGATTTGTAATACTCATCTTTACATTCTGTAATTGCTTGTAATAACTTACATCTCCGCCCTATGGTCGCTCCTTTCCCACTCCGGGTTAGAAAGCACATTCTGGGTGTCGAGTTACTTTCAACATTCTATCTTATTTCCCTTCAAGCATTGTAATTTCTGTTATCTCCGCCATATGGTCGCCTCATTTCCTTATTGGATTGAGTAGCACATACTTGGTGTCGAGTGTGCTTTCAGTATATTAGATTGTAGGGATCCTTTGACCACATGCTCGTCGTTTGCCGGCGCATTCTTGGTTAGAGTTCTTGCATAAGCATTTTGATTAAGATCCTCTGACCAATGCTCACACCTTGCCCACATTGAGATCCTGGTGTACATTCTGGTTAGAGTTGCTTCAGCATCGTTTTGGTTTAGCTGCTAACCTTAACGGGTGCATTGGTTTGTAATTTGCAATTGAAAAAGTTGAAAAATTTTGGCTCGGAATATTTTAGTGGTATCAGAGCCAAGATCTTGCCATCCTGTGAACAAACCATCTATGAGTGACAAAGAAAAGAGGTACATAGCAAGGGAAGACAAGAAAATTGGAAAACAGTTGCAGCCCTATCAGGCTCCAGAAGGTTAGACAGCTTCAGAGGTCTTGAGGGCTCATTGGGAGTCTTCTCAGGAAACTGATATGGCAGAAGGTGAGAGATCAGTTGGGGGTAACGAGAGGTTTACCAACAACAGAGATGACAGTGGGAAGGAAAGAGAGAGATCGATAAGTCCCGGAAAGAGATTTGAAAAGAAAATGGATGCCTTGATGGACATGGTATCTTTCATGATGGGGAAAGTGGGCCAGAACACAACTCCACAGAACAACTCAGGGCATAGAGGAGAGCATAGTGCCTCCAACCAGCATGATGAACATGCAGCTCGGCCTGTTTCAAACAACACTTATGTCTCAACCAGGCCATTCAAACCCACTTTCTTGGCACCTGTAAACACTCAGCCAAATCCTGAAGAGAATGCTTCATTCGTGGAGCAGTTGAGACTTGGCCGTGGGGAGTATGATTCTCTCCCTGTCGACATCAAGATGGATATGTCCTATAATGACTTTATGGATCATAAACGAAAGAATAAGGGACAAGGGAGACATCATGAGCAAAGAAGATCAACAATACAAGGGGACTTGTATCAAGCTGTCAACAAGGTTATACTTCCACACTATGACGGGAGTGATAACAGTTCCGCTCGAGCTTGGATACAGAAGCTGGATAACTATCTAGCTCTCAGGCCCATGGCAGAGGAGGAGGCGATTAAGTTCGCTACACTACACCTTGATGGGGTGGCCCACGAGTGGTGGTACCATGGCCTAGTCACCTTGGGTCATCGGTCTATCACTACGTATGATGAGTTCACCAATAGGCTCATCGAGAGGTTTGAGAAAAAGACCCTGAAATACATTTCAGAGAACTTGCACAGTTGAGGCAGTATGGCACAGTTGATGCCTACATAGCTGAGTTTCAAAGACTCTCAATCATGGTCACTGGAATCACGGAGAGGCGGTTGGTGATCCTTTTCAGTGAAGGATTGATGGAACCACTCAAGGGATGGATTAAAGCTTTTGATCCACCCTCCCTACAGGAGGCCATGAAGAAGGCAAGAAACATGGAGTGGGCAGCTCCTAAGGCGAAGTTCCAGCCTAGGCCATCCTTTCACAAAGGGGACAAAGGGAAAAGACCTCATCAAAGACCTCCTTTGAGACCTCAGCATAAGGAGTTCAAACATCATAATCCTCATGTCACCAGACTGGATCCTGAGACATTGAATGAACTCAGAAGAAAGGGGTTATGTTTCCGGTGTAGGGAAAAATGGTCGCAAGATCATGTTTGCCCAAAAGGAGTTAAATTTAATCAGATTGAATACTATTCAGCTGGTGAAAGTAATTCTGATTTTTCAGACCAGCAATCTGATTTTGAAGATAGTGAAGTAGAAAGGGCTCCAGAAGAGTCTGAAGATGAAAAGGAAAGCGGAGGTATTTTGGCTCAACTTTCGAGCTTCCAAAGAAACGAATCCTTCAAAGTTCGAGGGATGATTAAGGGGCAGCGAATCGTTGCTTTGATCGACACTGGAGCAACACATAACTTCATTGATGAAGTTGTGGTGGCAAAGAAGGGGCTGCAAACAGAAGAGTTTGAAGGATTCAAGGTCATGGTTGCTGATGGGTTCCACATTTCATGCACCAAGAAGATCTCAAACATGACTATGCAATTGGGGAACTACGAAGTCAAGGATGACTTCTATGTAGTCAGCATTGGAGATACTGATGCCATTCTAGGCATTCAATGGTTGCGTTCACTTGGAGAGATCTCCTTGAATCTGCAAACTATGGAGCTCAAGTTTCAATCCGATGGGAAGAGGATAGTACTAAGAGGAATGTCCAATGGGGGTCCTCGGGTTGTGTCATTCAAAAGAATGGCAAGGCTGATCCGTCATGATCAAGCTGAGTGGGTTGCTGAATGTATAATCCTTCCTGCTAGTCCGGTTGAGACTAAAAGAGACTATCCTCCTGATGTTCAGTCTCTACTCACAAAGAAGAGCAAAGTATTTGCGGATTTGCCTCCTGGACCACCACCTAAACGGGGTTCGGAACATATCATAGAGCTCAAGGAAGGAGCTAAACCAGTAATTACAACTCCATTTCGTTACCCCAAGAAGCAGAAGGATGAGATTGAGAAGAACATTCAGGAACTCTTGGAGATGGACTTCATTCGCCCAAGCAAGAGCCCCTTTGCTTCAGCAGTGGTTCTTGTGAAGAAGAAGGATCGTACCATGCGCATGTGTGTGGACTATCGTGCTTTGAATCAAAGCACCATCAAAAACCAATACCCCATTCCAAGGATAGATGAGCTCATTGATGAGCTACATGGAGCCAAGTTCTTTTCGAAGATTGATTTGAGATCAGGCTACCACCAAATCAGGATGAGGGGGTCTGATGTTGAGAAGACAGCTTTCAAATGTCACTATGGCCACTTCGAGTTTCTAGTCATGCCTTTCGGGTTGACTAATGCTCCTGCTACCTTTCAGTCTTGCATGAACAGAGTTTTTCAAAGGCAGTTGAGGAAGTTTGTGTTGATATTCTTCGATGACATTTTGATTTTTAGCAAGACTTGGGAGGATCATCTCAAGCACTTGGAGGAAGTGCTTAGTATCCTAGAATCTGAGAGCTTGTTCGCCAAAGCATCCAAATGTGAATTTGGAATGGAGGAGTTACTGTACCTTGGCCACATAATCAGTGTTGAAGGAGTGAAGGTGGATCCTGAAAAGATCAAGGCAGTAGTTAATTGGCCACCTCCTGAGAACTTGACTCAGTTGAAAGGTTTTTTGGGTCTTTGTGGATTTTATCGGAGATTTGTAAAAGGCTACTCACAGAATGCTGCTCCTCTTACTGATCTCACCAAAAAGGGAGCCTTTTGTTGGTCAGAAAAGGCTCAAACTGCTTTTGACAAGTTTAAGAGAATCATGAGCTCTTGTCTGGTTCTGGCCATCCCGGATTTTTCCAAGCCTTTTGAGCTATAGTGTGATGCATCCGGTGAAGGAGTTGGGGCTGTCTTAATGCAAGACAAACATCCCATTGTGTTTGAGAGCAGAAAACTGAGGGGTGTTGAAAGAACATACTCAATCTATGACAAGGAAATGCTTGCCATTATGCATGCATTAGCCAAGTTCAGGCAGTATCTGGTGAGAAACAAGTTTGTGGTCAAAACTGATCACAATAGCCTCAAACACTTCATGCATGAGAAGGATCTGAACGAGAGGCAACAAAAGTGGGTGAGTAAGCTTCAAGCTTACAACTTTGACATTGAGTATGTCAAAGGGAAAAATAATGTTGTGTCTAATGCTCTGTCAAGGAGACCCCATTTAAGCTCATTGTGTGAGCTTACTGTGGATTGGAAGGACATGTTGCTTGCTGATTATGCCAAAAATCAGTTTGCAACCAGCATTATTGAGGGTACTTTTCATGACGAAAGGTACAAGGTGATTGAGGGATTGATACACTACAAGGGGAGAATCTTTCTAGTGGCTGATTCTAAGCTCAGGAAGAAGATTTTATTGACATTTCATGACATTCCGCTTGCTGGTCACCAAGGATTCTTTAAGACATATAGGCAGATCCGAGAAAGATTTTCTTGGAAAGGATTGAAAGGAGAGGTTCAACACTACATTCAGGAGTGTCCTGTTTGTCAAATGAACAAGAATGAGCATACACTACCAGCTGGTTTGCTGCAACCACTTCCTATTCCCAATCAAAAATGGGAAAGCATCTCGATGGATTTCATCACAGGGTTGCCCAAGGTCCAAGGGAAGGATTGTATCTATGTGGTAGTGGATAGACTAACAAAATTTGCTCACTTCTTTGCCATTACCAGCTCTTTTTCAGCAGCCCAAGTTGCAGATCTGTTTTTTCATGAGGTGTTTAGGTTGCATGGGTTGCCGAAAAACATTGTGAGTGATAGGGACAGCAAGTTCCTAAGCACTTTTTGGCAAGAGGTCTTCAGAATGAGTGGTACTGTGCTCACTCCAAGCACTAGTTATCACCCCCAAACAGATGGACAAACTAAAATAGTGAACAAGTGGTTGGAAGGCTACTTGAGAAACTATGTGTCGGAGCAGCAAAGAGCGTGGGTTAAGTGGCTTCACATAAGCGATTACTGTTATAATTCTTCCTTTCATATGTCAATTAAGATGTCTCCTTTCTTGGCTCTTTATGGGTATGAAGCACCTAGCTTTGCTGATTTGGTGTTTGGTGATAGCAAAGCACCTCAAGCCAAGGACTTGTTGCAGCAGAGTCAAGACATCATGAAATCATTGAAGAACAATCTTCAGATGGCACAGAATCAGCAGAAGATGTATGCTGATCAGAGGCGTATTGAGCGTTCTTTTGAGGTTGGAGATATGGTTTATCTCCGACTACAGCCTTACAAACAGTCTACTCTCAAGAAGAGTGGAGCTGAAAAGCTCAAACCCCGCTTCTACGGGCCGTTCAAGGTTATCAGAAGGGTGGGAGTAGTAGCTTATGAGTTGGAGCTACCTTCTGATAGCAGAGTACACAATGTCTTCCACGTGTCACGCCTCAAGAAGGCACTTGGACACAATGTGGTTGCCTCCTCACAGTTGCCACCTTTGGATGAAGAAGGACAGTTGGTTTTGATTCCAGAGGAGATTCTTGATTCCAGAGAGCGTTCTTTGAGAAGAAGAACAATTCGAGAATACTTGGTGAAGTGGAAGAACCTGCCTATGGAGGATGCGACTTGGGAAAATGATGAGATTCTGCAGCATCCTAGTTTGCGATTGCTTGAGGACAAGCAATCTTGGGGAGGGCGGACTGTAATGTCCCCTTCTCGAGCCTGATCTTTCCAGTGACCGTTGGCCTATTCCGGAGACCCGTAGGCTAGTCGGAAGGTAAAATTAGGGTTTCCTATTTTGAAGGATGCTCTTGCTCGAGGTTGGTTGTTTCAATGGCAGATTCTTTCTGGGCTTTCAGAGAGCTTCGCAGTGATATGTTTCTCTTGGCATTCTGAGCACTATCTGGAATTTACTATTTTTAGTAAATTCTATTTCTGGCAGTGGTCTTTTCGGTCTCGGCACAGTTGACTTTCCTCTTCAATTGACTCAATGGGTTTATTCAGATTCTGGACTCGGGATGCAGTTTCGAAGAGAAGTTCATTTCACTTAAAATAACATTATATTTTAATGTTAAATTACCCCTTGGCCTAGTCTCTTAACTTAATGATGTTTTAAAAGGTGGTCTTTAGGGGTGGCGCCATCATTAAGTTAATTTTATATTTATCAAGGTTGAAATTAAAGCCTTAAGTTTGAACGCCTTTATTAAAGTGTTGAATTTATTTAAAAAGTCAAGATTGAGCTTTGAAGAAAGGGATGCCATCTTTTGAAGGGATTAGGGTTTGACTTTGAAAGAAGATTAGGGTTTCGAGAAGGTCAACAGGAAATTATAAAAGGAAGCCTTTGGTCCTCAATTCAGCATCTTTGATCTACAGGAATGTTATGCTGCCAGTTTGGCTCTAGGATTGCTTCGAGGAATGTACGCCTCCTAGCTAGGCATTGCTTCTCGCTTGAAAGATAGCGACTAGTGGTGAGTTAGTGTAGTTTGTGAGTCTTGCATTGGGTTTTGTGCATTGTAATCAGCTTGTGGCTTTCTAGATCAGTTTTATGCATGTTAGAGAAATTCTGGAAATTGCATTTTAGTTCAGCAGATTGTCATTTTTATTCATATATCAGAAAATACAAACAGGATCATTCTGGGTACTGTCTTATTCTCTCTGTCTGTAAGGGGCGACCCTATTCCCAAAGTTATAGAGTTTAATGTGAAGGCTGTGATTTTTAAAAGGAAATCGCCCCTCTTGCTGGGCCGTACTTTTTAGCTTGCCTTGGGAATCGTGCATTAATTAATAGTTGCATTTTAACTCTGTTTTTGGTTACTAGCTTGAGCGCCTTCATACTAGGAGTATTGTGCATCAGAGTTCATGCCATTTGAATGAGAAATGAGTGAGTTATGAGCGTTTCACTGAGTCTCAGGGTTGCTGGTTATGTGTTTAAAAGTGCAGGTCTGTCATAACAGATTTGAAAAATCTGCATATTCCTTATTGGACTGGTGTTAAGTGATCCATAAAGACTATGTGAAAGATTCCTTGTTGCAACGATTCTTGAAGAACATCTAATACTTGATCTTGCAGGCAATAATATCTATTGTAAGCTGGCAGTAGTACTGACAACAGTTCCTTAATATTGCTCTCTCATGATTTGTAATACTCATCTTTACATTCTGTAATTGCTTGTAATAACTTACATCTCCGCCCTATGGTCGCTCCTTTCCCACCCCGGATTAGAAAGCACATTCTGGGTGTTGAGTTACTTTCAACATTCTATCTTATTTCCCTTCAAGCATTGTAATTTCTATTATCTCCGCCATATGGTCGCCTCATTTCCGTATTGGATTGAGTAGCACATACTTGGTGTCGAGTGTGCTTTCAGTATATTAGATTGTAGGGATCCTCTGACCACATGCTCGCCATTCGCCGACGCATTCTTGGTTAGAGTTCTTGCATAAGCATTTTGATTAAGATCCTCTGACCAATGCTCACACCTTGCCCACATCGGAATCCTGGTGTACATTCTGGTTAGAGTTGCTTCAGCATCGTTTTGGTTTAGCTGCTAACCTTAACGGGTGCATTGGTTTGTAATTTGCAATTGAAAAAGTTGAAAAAATTTGGCTCGGAATATTTCAATTTCCTACCCCACTCCACCCAGTTTGGATCATCTCCACATTTTAGATGCAAGAGGTTTGGTTCACCATCAACTTCGACCTCCTGATGAAGCAATGGACGACAGGCAAGAATGCATGCCAATGAATGAAGTGCACCAGGTTGTATCTTTCCCTACTATTGGCTACAAAGAATATCATTTTGATTATGGAGATTTAGGAAAGACAACTTGTTTATGGATCAATCATGGTCTGGATGAGTTGCCCCAGTTACTAATCTTTCTTGAAGTTTTTCCTAAGTTTCAGATTTGTCCTTTGAAAGAATATTTTTCCGAGTTTAAAGATAAGTTTGCAAAACTTTGCACTATGACTACTACTTTGCTATTACTGCACATCCTGAGAAATCATGCTAGGAGTTCTATGTACTTGGGTCTTTTGACTGTTGTTCACTTAAAGTTTTTGTTTTTGTTTAGATTAGTTATCTTGCTTTCGTAGTTTAGTTCGCTTTCAATAAAGGGATCCCATTTGTGAAGGGGGTGTTGTGTTGTTTTCACCACACTCCAATACAATGTTGATATAATGTTAGTCCATTTCTTGGATAATCATTCAGGAAGTGCTTTAGGATCCAAGGTTGTTCTTTCAAGTTTTATCATTTGGTTAGGATTCGTGCTTGACTCAAAAGGGAATCGTCTATTGTGTCTTGGCACCTCTAACACACGTAATTAATTGCTCTAAGTCATTGAGGTTTCTTAGGAGAAGTCGTGGCAGGTGAAAAATCTTAAATCCTACTTAATCACCCTTGTAATTCTCAAACCCATTGGAGGCTTCATTGCTTGCTAGCCAATTATGGAATTGACGGAAAATCAATATGAAAAAGAAAAGCTAAATGTGCTAAAAAAGAAATATTTGAAAAGAAAAAGAAAAATGAAAGAAATGTTATACTCTGAATATTGGTTTTGGGAATATGTGGATAACTCCATCGGGGCTATGTACGCCTGACTGGCAGTGGAGCAATATTCGTGAGAATTACAGGATGCTTTTGAGGTCGGGATCATTATGTAGCTCATCACGACGGATTCTAAGAACTTCAATGGTCTTTTGAGCTGGAATAAACACATATGCACACACTTGTAACCAAAAGATGAGGTGCCTTGATCCAATTTAGGATTCCCCTTCCCTTTTAAGTATGTCCCCTAGTCAATTGATGGGTTGGAAGCAATTATCCAAAGGTATTGAGTATGGAATGGATTTTGTCTTTGAAATGTTCAAGAACAATTATTCAAGTTGGCAATAGATGTTGTGACCTTTTCACACATCGCCCCATTGCAAATGGGGACCCCCTTTTTTTATGCTTCGTTTGGGTCTTTTGGCTTGATTTTGGTTGGATTTCCTGTTGTCTCTCTCTTGTTCTGTCTATCTTTCCGGGGATGTGCCCGTCTGAATTGAAATTTTGGCCAAGTCTGTAGAATTAGGGTTTGCATTCTTCATGTCAATTTTAGGTCAAATTGAGCTGGCTAATGGAATTTTGATTGTTACACCATGCTTAGAACACTTAAGTTATCTGCCTACAAATTTTGAGCTGAATCTGACAACTTGCTATTTTTAGCAGTCTGGGCATCGAAGCCATTTTCAGGGTTTGCATGCGAAGTTTTTCGGTGCATGTCTAGAGAATATTTTTGGGTTTTCCGAGACCCACGCAATGATATAACATGCAAGATGAGGTGATAACTTTCTGCAGTCTTGACTTCAGAGGCTATTTTTAGGGTTTGCATGTTGGAGTCTTCAACGCATGTTTGGATATTCTTTGTGGGTTTTTCAAGAGCTTTGCAGTAATGTAACATGCAAACCAAGATCAGGACCTTTTTGCAGAGTTGTCTTCAAAGGCTATTTTTAGGGTTTGCATGTTGGACTTTTCAATGCATGTCAACATTTTCTTCATGGGTTTTTCAAGAGCTACGCAGCAAGGTAACATGCAGGCAGAGTTGATCACTTTTCAGGAGCTTACTATTTTTAGCCAGTACCCGTATGCAGTCCAGTTTGCTGGATTTTTCTGGGTTTTGTGAGATCTCTCGGGCTGTGTGACATGTAAACACATCCAGTCGCTGATTGGTCACTTTTTCAGACACTTACTATTTTTAGCAGGATCACTCCGACAGCTGCCCAACACTTCAACATCACGAACAAAGCAACATGCAACAAAAACGGAGTCAAAAGGAGATCATTTGATCGACATGCAAGTCAGATTAGGGTTTCCAGCTTCAGGACCCAAAATGAGGGGTCAAACGCCAAAATCTCCAAAAACTGATGTATCCCATTGCAATCAGTATCTTTCAAGGAGTCCACTGGCAAAATTTGAAGGCAAGCTGAGCACTTACTATTTATGGTAAGTCACTTCTCAAACAAGCTATAAATAGCAAGTCAACGCAAGGCACCAATGTGAACAAGTCAGTCAACCCACGAGAACCCCATGGAACAAATTCCACATCAAATAAAATTGCAGAAGTTCTGAAATTAAGCAATTGCTATAAATAGTAAGTCACCTCTAGAAATGGGATATAAATGGCAGGCCAGCACAGATGACAAGTGTGAACGCAACAATTACCTCACAAGGGTTAGGGTCAACCAAATTTAGGTCTTGAAAGTACTAAGAATCCATGGAAACCACAAAAGCACCAGAACTTTCTAAAAATAGAAAGGTTGCAAGGAGGCATGAAAATTTTTCTTAGTATGAAAACTGGAAGCAAAGGCTCTCAAATGCACCCTTGCCAGCAGAGGAGATAGCTAGAATTTTTCCAAGGCATGTAAAACTGGAAGTACACCCCTTCAAATGTGCCCAAGGAGGAAGGCTGGTGGAGAGAAAAGTTGATGAGTCTTGTTAAAACTTCCTGTTGACCCCCTCATATGCACCCATCTTGGAGGAGGGTGGAGAAAAGTTTCTAAGTTAAAAATTCCTGCACACCTGGCCAAATGCGCCTAAGTTGAGGGGCTGGCTTAGAAATAAGCTAAGGCATAGAAAAAAAAAAAAATCTCCTCCACCCCTAATATGAGCCCAGATGAGAAGATGACTTGAAAAAGTTTCTAAGTATGTAAGAATGGAAGTAAGCACCTCCAAATGCGACCTTGGTTGGAGTGAGGGCAAGAAATTTGTCTAAGGCACACAAAATTTGAAGCAACATACCTCAAATGCACCCACCTTGTGATGAAGGCATCCATAAAGTTCTAAGGCGTCATGAGATGGAAGTACCACCCCTAGAATGCGCCCAACATAGGAGGTGGCTAGAAAAAAATCTAAGTCAAGTGAAATGGAAGCATGACCCCCATAATGCGCCCTAGCAGGGAAAGATGTTGGCTTTAAAATTTTCTAAGTGTGAGGAAATGAAAGTAGGGACCCTTGAATGCGCCCAGCTTCAGGAGGTGCTTGAAAGAAAATTCTAAGTTACGAAAAATGAAAGCTCAGTACCCTAAATGCGCCGAGAGTGAAGGGTGAAGGTGAAAATTTTCTAAGTATGAAAAGTGGAAGTAGCCCACCCCAAATGCGCCCTGGCTTAGAAGATGTGTTTGAAATATGCTAAGTCAGGGTAAAATGAGAGTAGACCCCCTAAAATGCGCCCTCATCAGGATGGAAGCTAGAAATTTGTCTAAGTGTTGCAAATTGGAAGTTACCCCTATTAAATGCGCCCACACTGAGGATGAAGGTTTAAAATATTCTAAGTGTCGAAAATGGAAGTACAAGGGGTAAAATGCGCCCTTGGGGAGGAAATGTTGTAGAGAATTTCTAAGTGGTTGAAATGAAGGTGTGAGGGGTGGAATGCACCCAGCTTGGATGAATTAGTAAAAAAATTGCCTAAGGCATCAAAGTGGAAGCCCAGAGGGATAGATGCGCCCAAGGTTGGTGAGATGAAATAAACCTTAGAATTAATATTTTTCAAGGGTGGAAAAATTAAATGTACCCCTTCGCCTTATACACATGAATCTTGCATTTTCTTGTGGGAATTTTCTTCTAGGTACTGGATATTTTCAGTAAGGAAATGATTTTGAAATCTTCCACACCTCACTGGAGATTTTAGAGTGAAGATGTTTACTCAGACGCCTGCTTGATGAAATTTTCCAAAGGAAATAAAAAATTTCTAGGGCATAAATATCAAGGTGTTTAAAATATTCTAAGGCATAGAAAAAAAAGGAAGAAGGGGTCAGGTGCACCCAAGCTCAGGATGGGTTGAATTTTTTCTAAGTCATGGAAATAAAATAAGACACCCTCAAGAAGTGAAACTCAAAACATCAGGACCCTGAGAAAAGATGAAGATATGATGAGAGTGAAACGATAAGATGAAAATACATCTCTTAAATACGCCCTTGAGGAAGATGAAATTTGTCTAAGGCATTGAAATATGAAGCACAGTTGTTATACGCCCAACCTACAGATGTTGAAAAATCATTAAGAAAGCAAAGTTGGCTAGAGAAAAACGATGAACCCTATCAGATCCGGAGATCACTCAGACCTCGGAAGTCAGAATATGGAGATCGGGTAAGTAAAGTGAATTTATACTATAAGTGTTCTAATGCTCTTCTCTTTATCTGTTTTGCAGGATGAACGTCAGGGCCAGAGCACGATGACTTGAAGCAATGAAGCAAGTAACCCAAGATGATATTAGAACCTTGAAAGGAGATAAAGTTATGTGTTTCAGGCTCCTCCATGAGATCTCAATTGCACCCCAAATCATGAAGGAAGATGCTAGAAAAAAAAAGGGCTAAGTGTTGGAATTTCTCCACAAATGATCCAATATGCACCAAACTCAGGAAGGCAGGTGGAAAGGAAGAAGTGATAGAGTCCAACACAGGAAAATCTTCCAAATTCAGGAATGGAGAAATAATGAAGGCCTGGGCATTGAAAATCATCCTCATGCAGTTCAGAGTTAGAGAATGTCAGTTGAGAAGAAAATCATCATCGAGCAGGAGAAAGAAGTTGCTGCCTTGGAGTTAGATCGAGAACGTGCCTGCCATAGCCTTTCAAGAAGTTGAAGCCATGATGATCAGACTCATCGAATTTGTAGTCAAGAAGAAAAACAAGAACAATGCGAACACGTTTCCAGACAGGAATCTTCTAGAAGGGTGGTGGACATTAAGTGCTCATTTATTACCCCACTCTTCTTGGTGGCGGTTTTTACGGTTAGGGCTTATATGGCTCAATCTGAGCCCTTCATTGTAATTGAATCTGAGTCGTCCATTGGACTTGGCCAACTATAAAAGAGGCATCCCCCCTCATTTGTACCTCATTAGATTAGATTAGACATAGAGAGCATTAGGGAGGCACCTTAGCTTAGCGTAGTTTGATAGCATAGCATAGTTTGAAGAAGGAAAGCTTTTCCTTTGAAAACTTTGTAAGAAATTGTTGTGAACACTCTCTCAATAAAAGGAGTTTTCATTGATGATGATCTCGTCTTTTGTCGTGAGTAGCTAGCAAGGTTTCTTTGTCCTTCTGATTCAAGTAGTAGCTTAAAGTAGAGTAAATTTCATTTCATGCTAATAGATAATAGTAATGGAATGCGGTGTTTGACCTAAGCAAGCTTCGCTTATCCATACCACTAGCGGGTTCACTAACGGTGTGTTTGCCTTGTGTGGTCAACTGGAAACGTTGTGGACATAACTTCAATCACAGTTTGAATGATGGTATGCGTCGTTGTGATGGTATCTTCATGTCAAGTGGTGGTTTGAATATCTTTAGTCACCTCCCTTGAAGATTGCACCAACTCCACGGAAGTTGTCCGACACAAGGCAAAGCGAAGTCTGGTTGAAGTTTGTTGAAGTTGAGCTCCATGTCTTGCACTTAGGATAGAATTTAGGCTTTCTAAACCCTGCACCCATTTTAATTCAGTAATTTCTGGTTAGTTTAGGAAACAAGAGATTTATAGACAAAACCTTTCGAACATTCAAATTCCTTTCTCCGCTGTTGAACAATTTTGTAAGTCCCCTTGAAATACTAGCAAATCACATTGAGCCAATTAAGACTATCCACTGCATGAAGGAATCTTGGAGTTAAATGGATGATCTCTCTCACAATCTTAGCATGCAGGAGACTTTATTTAAGAGAGGATAGAGTGACCATTGGGGAACTTTATTCTGTGTTGGTGCGGTCACGAAAAACACGTCAACAATAACCATAATGGAGGAAAGAATGGTAAAGGAGATAATTCAGTTAATAACCGAACTCCTAACCAGTGAAATGTTCTGGTAAGCTCAAGGCCCTTGATGCCTGTCTTCCCACCTAGAATTGAGCCTCAAGAGGGTAATAAACCTACATTGATTGAAATGCAAGACCAACTCAAACAAGATTGGCTTGATGCAAGACTTGGTTTTCAACATGATATCTCCCTCTGGGATTACATTGATTTGAGAATGAGACATACGCCCCATAGGGGTAATTGTGAGCATAGATTGCGGACTCTGCGGACTCGCAGCGGACTCGGGAGTCCCGACCCTGGCCGAGTCAACTCGCCACGGACTCGGGAGTCGAGTCCAGGAGAGTCCTAGGTCGGGACTCCCGAGTCCTGACCCAGGACTCTCCTGCGCGGCTGAGTCAGAAAATGGGTTAAAACCCATGTTTTTTTTTGCTTTTTTGTTCATTTTTTGACTCACTTGTGAAAACCAGGTCTGCAAATTGCTTTGGGGTTGATAGAAGAAAGGAGATCGAACTAAAAAGGTCAAAATAGAGCAAGGTAAGTGATCTAACAATTCTTTTTGTTTGTTTTCTTCAATTTTTTTGCATTCAAAATAAAAAAATCAAGAAAAACAAGGGGAAATGCTGCCAATTTTTTTTCTATTTTCCTTAATAGTCTAATTCTTATTGTTTCTATTTTCTAGCTTGGTTTTGCATTTTTTTTCTTTTGCAAATGTTTGAAACTTTGAAATTTTGAATCACATTTATTTGCTGATTTTTTAGCAAACCCTAGCTGATTTTTTTTTCCATTTTGAACTTGAAACAGCAATGTCTTCTTCAAATCCAAAGGGACTAAAAAAAGACCCTGCATGGAAGTATGGAATTCCAGGAAATAAAAAAGGTGAATTGACATGTCATGAATGCAACAAATGGATGACAGGAGGAATAAACAGATTAAAATACCACCTTGCTAGAATACCTGGGCAAAATGTGGAGGGATGCAAGAATACTACTCCTGAGATTATTAGAGAGATGAAGGCCCTTCTTGCTGAATATGAGCTTAAAAAAGAGGAAAGACAAAAAACAAAGGATGCCCTAACAGCAGCGATGAGTGGATCTCAATCCCAATCTACACCCTCTATGCCCCATGGTGTTGCAAGTCCAAGCTTCCGTGCTCCACATTCATCTTTTGGTGAGAGTCCTGATGGTTCCTTTTCTACTGCTAGTGCTAGTCAGGGTCCTTCATCAGGACCAAATTATTTTATTCCACGTAATGTTCCAGGAGCACAACCTTCACTTGAAGGTACTGGTTGGAATAAAGAAAAGCATCAAGAAGCTAGGATGGCTGCTGCAAACTTTTGGTACTACAATAATCTACCTTTCAATGTTGCAAACAGCCCATATTGGGAAGGTTTGGTGAACGCCCTTACAGTTGCAGGAAAGGGGTTTAAGACCCCATCATCTAAAGATTTGAGTGGGCCATTGCTAGAGGAAGCCGTAAAGAATACACGGCTTGTGGTTGATGAGCAAAAGAAATTTTGGCGAAGAAAAGGTTGCAGCATTTTATCTGATGGGTGGACAGATGGACGAAATAGAACACTCCTTAACTTTTTAGTGGCCTCTAATGGTGGATTGGTTTTTCTAAAATCAATAGATGCCTCCCATGAAGTTAAAAATGCTGAGACTTTATGCAATCTATTAGATGGGGTGGTCCAGGAGGTTGGAGTTGATAATGTTGTCCAAATCATCACGGACAACGCAGCTGCATATGTAGCTGCAGGTAGACTACTTATGGAGAGGTATCCCACAATTGCATGGTCTCCATGTGCTGCACATTGCTTAGACCTATTGCTAGAGGACATTGGGAAGATTTCATGGGTCAAAAGTGTGGTTGAAGATGCAAAAAGTGTTACAAAATTTATCTACAACCATACTTGGGTGCTTTCTTTGATGAGAAAATTTACAAATGGCAAGGACCTTGTGCGACCTGGAGTGACACGATTTGCTAGCCACTTCCTCACATTGCAAAGCATTCTTGGTGCCATTGGTCATCTCAAACAAATGTTCGTGTCCGATGCTTGGAAGGAGTCCTCATTTTCCAATAGACCTGAAGGGGAGAGGATTGTTGCCATAGTTTTTGATGAGACATTCATCAAAAATGGAGAGGAGTTGATGGGGGTAAGTAGCAATCACACAAAAATAAATTATACATGATAATCTATTTGCTGTTTTTATTTTTTGAGGGGTTAATTTTGTTATGATTTAACATTTGTTTTCATTTTTTTAGGTGACAGAACCTTTGGTGAGGGTTCTTCGTATGGTGGATGGAGATGGCATGCCAATGGGTTTCATCTATGAGGCCATGGATAGGGCCAAAGAGGCCATATCACATTACTATGGTGGAAACAAAAGGAAATATGAAATCATATGGTGCATCATTGATCGGAAATGGACACACCAACTCCACCAGCCGATTCATGCCTTTGCCTACTTCTTGAATCCGAAGTTCTACTTCTCGAACACATTTAAGGCGGATGAGGAGGTCATGGAAGGTCTTGTCATATGCATTGATAGGATGGTGCCTTGTTGTGACCTTTTTCACACATCGCCCCATTGCAAATGGGGACCCCCTGTTTTCGCTTTTCGTCTCCTTGCAACGGTTACGTGAGATCACCTTGTTGAGAGTTTCAAGTCAGTTTGCCAAGAGTTACCCGAGCCAAGTCAGTAGTCCATGCTTGAATCAGTGCGTAGACGTCATGGAAGCGCTCAGAAGGCCCAGGAAACGAAGATCGCCTGTGAATTCGGCCAATTCTGAGACTTCCTACTTTTTAGGAAATCTTGCTTTTTTGCTTTTTCATTTTTGGCATTTTTGGACCAAACAGGGTTCCCTATTTTTTAGGGCTTTGCGTTTTCTATTTTTAGAAATTTTCTATTTTTGGAAAGTTTCTATATTTAGAAAGGTCTCGAATTCCAAAAATGCACTCAAAAGTCCAAAAAAATCGAAAAATCACTAAGAAAATCGAAAGAAAAAAATTGAAAAATCATTGAAAAATCTGGAAAAACAAGGTAAAAAGCATAGGAAAAAGTATCAAAAGCATGAAAAATCAAAAGGTCGAAATCATGGAAAATTAACTCAAAAAAGGATGAAGTTCATAAAAAAATCTGGTTAAGTTCGCCATTTTCAAGAAGGAAAATGTCAAGAGGAAGAAGGTATGAATGTCTGGAAGTTCATGAAGTCCGCCCAACAGTAAGAGTATGAATGTCTGGAAGTTCATGAAGTCCACCCAGCAGTAAGAGGAAGATGTCTGGAAGCTGGTGAAGTCCGTCTAGCACTAAGGAAAAATGGCAAAGAACATAGAAAGTCCGCCATCCACTCAAGATGCACATGCCAAAGGGTTATGAAGTCTGCCTTAGCATCAAGGAGAAGGTGCCAAAAGGTTGTGAAGTCCGCCATCCACTCAAGAAGGAAGTGCCAAGAGCTCACAAAGTCCGCCCTCAATATCCTAGCCCCCTTCAAAGTCCGCCATGCACTTAGGGAGATGATGCAAAGACCATCCAAAGTCCGCCATCCACTCAAGGAGAAGGTGCTAAAAAGTTTTGAAGTCCGCCCTCAATATCCTAGCCCCCTCCAAAGTCCGCCATGCACATGCCAAGAGGTTGGGAAGTCCACCTAGGCACATGAGAGGAAAAAAATTCAAAATTTTTGCTAAGTATTGATGCCTACCAAGGAGAATTTCGAAATTTTGCTAAGTGTGAGAGCTTAAAAGGGTGGAGAATTATTTCCAAAGGATAAAATGTTAAGACAAATGCCAAAATCTTTTGAAGTCCGCCATGTTCAAAGAAGGAAGTCTAAAATCTTTTAAAGTCTGCCCTAGAAAAGAGGGACGTCCAAGATGCTTGTCCAAAAGGGTTGGAAAGTTCGCCATGGTCTATCAAGGGAGAAAATAATGATTTTTGCTAAGTGTTTGGTGCCTAGCCATGACAAATTCGAAAATTTTCCTAAGTATAGAAGTCAAAAGATAAATGGAGATTTTGGCTAGGAATCATGACGTTTTCAAGAGGCTAAGTGCTAAGTTTGAAAGGACAAGTGCTAAAGAAGTTAGGCTATGGCAAGGAATAAAATGAAGTGTGCCTAGCACAAAAGTGAAAGAGAAATTTAAATTTCACCTAAAGTCTTGGATGTCTAGAGGAAAAGTTGGCCAAGTATACAGAGAAAAATGCAAGGCAGGGGAGAAAGGAAGGATCGCCCTTGGCCAAAAGGAATAAGAATTTTGCCTAGAAAAATTCGACTGAGCAAGAGAAAATTTGACTTTGGCGGAAGAAAATAAGCTCAGTGCAATTAAAAGTTCGCCATGGCAAAGAAAAATAGGGATCTGGCATAACATTTATCGACGGAATGGCTAAAATTTTGGCTTGGCTAGACGAAATTGGGAATAAAAATTGGAAAATAAACTTTTGGCCAAAGAAAATGAAGAGGAGATTGGATAAAAAAATAAATGACAAAAGTCTTGAAAGTTTGCCTTGATAAAATGGATAAAACAAGTCTCAAAGAGTTCAACTTCTAGAGAGAGAGTATGGCAAATCAGTGAGAATTCCGACTTCGGGAGATTAAAATGGAGAATTAAATATGAAATATGCCCGTGCCAAGATGAAAATTGCAAAGAGAGTATGGAATCCGCTTTGAAGTGATAAATTCGACACAAAATTCACCGTGACTTCAGGAGAGAGAGTGTTAAAAATTTAACTTCGGAGCTAGAATTCAAGAGAGAGAATCTGAATTTGTTTATTTTATTTCTTGCAGGTGGATGACGACACGAGGCGAATCTTCAAAGAAGAAGCAATGGCGTGGAATGGTGGCAAGTCTGCTTCAAGCCAAATGGAGTGAAGGAAAAAGGATGGGACAAGCATGAGAAAGTCCAACCTTGCCTAAGCACATCATGTCCAAACCTTTACAAAGTCCGACTTTGCTTGGAGAAAGTATGTCCGAACATCCATAAGATCCGCCAAGTACAATGGCAAACATGATGCAAAGTCCGACCTAGACCAAGAAAAGAAATGTCAAAGTGTTGAGTAAGTCCGCCCAAGGAGAGGATGAGAAAATTAGCTAAAACTCAAAAAATTGGCTAAGTGTTGATACCTTGGGGAGAAGAATTCACTAAGTGTTGGACGAAAAACAGGAAGGATGAAGAGGAAAATAAAGAGGAAGTGAATTAAATCCTTGTCCAAGGATGGAATTTGTCCTACATAGCACAAGCCAAATTCAAAATTGAAGAAAAATCCATAGGCAAAGTTCATCCAAAACCTTGGCTAAATGTTGAATAGTCCGTGTGAAGGTGGTATAAAATGAACTTGAATAGCCAAAATTTGGCTAAGTATGGGAAATACTTCACAGAGAAAATTCCAATTTCCTCTATCATGGCGAAAGCACAGGGGCATTCTTCTCCAAATTCAAGACACTTGAACGGATATCCAGACATCTTGGAAGGATTTCATCTACAATCCCAGACCTGTTGAAGCAATCAAGGCAACTTCTTGAGGGATTTCATCTTCTGAAGAATTAAAGACAAGCTTCCAATCAGAATCAGATGGTGACAAGAAGAGTGTTCCAAACAGATCTCCATACTTAGACAATTTCTCGACACAAATTGGAGAATTCAAAGAGGAAATCCAAAGTAATAACATCAACATAGTTCAAGCAGGAGGAAGTTCAAAGCAACCAACTTCAAGTCCAGACACCTGCTCCAAGGGGAGACTTCTAGACCTCAAAGATTCCAGTACAGGTAAGAAGAAGAAATCAAAGTCTCAAAAGGAATCCAAGATCAAAGCTAGGAAGGAACAAGCGCAAAGGACAGAGTCATCGGCAAGGAAAATATTTTAAGGCAAGCACGTGGAAGAAAAACGAAGCAACCAAGGAAGACATCCAGCACGCTGAGGTGGCGCCTCGTCATCTTCCAACCAATCAAATTGTTCCAAATCAACATGCAACAACATTCTATTTTATTGTTGATTTATATTTAGCAAAAGGGACAAGTGTCCTCGAATGTAATTTTCTCATTGGTCGAAAGTGACAAACCCTAATTAGGGTTTTATTTTGTAATCTCGGCCGTTGATTTGAAATCAATCTTGGCCATTGAATTGTAATTGGGGAGCCTATAAATTGAGCTCGCCCCTCATTTGTAAAGGTGGAGACAGAGTATGAGATTGTTGCATTGAGACTATTTCGAATAATAAAAGCTCTTATGCATGATTTGCTTTGAACAACTTTTATTGTCAAATAGTAAGCGAGGTTGCATATCTTCTTCTGCCATAGATTAAAGTTAGAATTAGATTAAGTAGAATTTGCTTTGAAAGTTGGTTAATTGAATGAGAGATTGATCGTATTGATTCAATGGTGAAGTGTAGCTCATACTTTCTTCGAATGGATGATTTGCATTCGATGTGTAAAGTTAGCCTGAGCTCTTAATTGTGGAAGCTTAACTTCAGCCTCATTCGAGGTTTGAAAATTATTATCACAACCCTTGAAGATTGCACCCATTTTGCGTATGTTGTCCAGCAGGAGGCGAAACAAAGTGTGGTTTATTCCCTTCACCGAGTCCTTACTGTCTCTTGAGTTCTTAGGCATGGACTAGATTCTCCTGAACCCTTATTCTTTTTGCCATTTTTTGAGATCCACAATTGAAAGTCCTAAGTGAAGAAGGCCTTCAATGATAAATTCCCTAAGTCCTAAACTTGTGAAGATTTTATTACGTAAGTCCCCTTGTTTATTACCAGCAAATCACAACGGCCATTGAGCTTATCCACACGCCGAGACCCAACAAAAGAAACCTTGGAATCGCCATATGATCTTCTCGCAATCTTAGCATACACGGTGGTTTTTCAAGAGAGGATAGAGTGTCTTTGGACATTTTATTCTGTGTGTTCGGTGGATGATAAAACGTACACCAACATGCCTGACAGTGAGTTGAGAGATAAAGTGCTTGATGAGTTGGAGGTGAGATTTGTTACATCTTATTTATGAATTTGCAATGTTGAGCCTTGACTATCTATGAATTTTCTATATTTGATTTACTTTTTCTTTTATCTATTCAAGGTCTACAAGGGTGCAGAGGGGAGACTCTTTTCCTCCCAACAAGCAATTGAAAGGAGAGGAAAACAACAACCAGGTAAAAAATGAAATTAGAAACTTGATTCTTACATATAGATTGTTTACTTTATTCTTATTTCTTAATACTTATATTTTTTAAACATGTTTTTGTAGATCTATGGTGGGAGAACTATGGTGCTAGCACACCAAATCTTCAAAAGCTAGCCATACGTGTCTTGTCACAGCCATGCAGTGCTTCTGGGTGTGAACGGAATTGGAGTTTATTTGAAAACATTCACACAAAGAAGAGGAATAGGTTGACTCAGCAGCGCCTAAATGATTTAGTTTTTGTTCGGTACAACCTTCGCCTTCGAACTAGAAAGGTGGAGGGTGTTTCACACGAGTCCATCGACTTGGATGACATTGATCCATATGGTGAATGGACTATTGATGAACAAAATGATGAGGCTGATGTCTTCCTTACTGATGAGGATCTTGCTGAATTAGAGAGAGCAGCAGCAGAAGAAGAAGCAGCAAGATTGGATGCCATGGAGGATGATGAAGACACATTCGAATATCATGTTTCCCCTGCTCGATCTCCTAGTCCTCATTTGGATACTATAGCACGGGCACCTTCTAGTTCTAGGCCTCCAAAATTGAGTACCATTGGGAGGGGAAAAAGGAAGATGTAGATTACATATGGTTGTTAATGTTTTCCTCTTTTTGACATCATTATATGTAAACATTTATAAACTTATGATGCTGTTATACATTGAAACTATGAGTATTTGATGACTATGAATGATGAAATTTCAATTATTGAGTGTTTGATGATCATATGACATGTGTAATCTTTGAATTATGAGTGTTTGATAATCAAATTAGGCTCTTATGTTCTCTAAATGCATTAATTTGTTCTTGTTTTTTTGTAAAACTACGGTTTTTTTTTTTGCCGAGTCCTAGCCGAGTCTTTTCCCGAGTCCGTGCCGAGTCCCGAGTCCAAGTCATATTTTTGGGCTGCCGAGTCCGCGGCGAGTCCGAGTTTTCCAACTATGATCGTGAGCACCACAATGATCTGAGAAGAATAGTGGGTAAATTGAGTTTTCCTTATTTTGATGGATCAAGGAAAACATCAGCACATTCTTGGGTTCAAAAATTTGATACCTATTTCTAGTTGAATCCAATGCTCGAAGATAATGCGATCAAATACTCTACCATAAACTTAGATGGAATTGCTCACAAATGGTGGCATCATGGAATGGTCACAATGGTCCATGATTAGATCACTTCTTATGCTGACTTCATTGAAAGGTTAATTGAGAGGTTCGATGTTAAGGATCCTGAACTCCATTTCAAGGAGTTAGCTCAATTGAAGCAATGGGGATCTGTGGATAACTATATTGTTGATTTCTAGAGACTTGCTGTTTTGGTCACTGATATCTCAAAAAGAAGGTTGCTAGTTTTGTTCATAGACGGTTTGATGGATCCCTTGAAAGGCTAAGTCAAAGTTCTCAATCCTAGCTCATTATAGGAGGCGATCAAAAAGGATAGGGACATGGATACTACCAACTTGAAGAATAAATTTCAGTCTAAGGGTTGTACATCACAGAAGGATAAGAGCAGGAAACCTTTCCAAAAAGAATAGCCAAAGGAAAACAAAATGGATGATGAGCCTCGCTAGGAGTTGAGGAGAAACAAACTATGTTACAGTTGTAGAGAACTCTGGGAACCTGGGAACCAGGACACAAATGTCTTGGAAAGGGCAAGGTGCACTATATAGAAATTGCTTCAAAAAGTGAGGAAGAAGATAAGTCTGAGCATAATCAGGGCAGGGAGCACAGTGAATCAGAGGACAATCAATTGGATGCCAACGAGACACCACCTAAGGGGATGAAGGGTGGTACAATTGCCACTATGTGGGGTACTCCTAGATTCAACTCTTTTAGAGTTTAGGGAGTACTGTAGGGACAAAGGATTACCGTCTTGATTATTAGTGGGGCTACCCACAATTTTATTGACTTTGCTATGGTCACTAGGAAGGGTTTACAAACTAAAGAGCATGAGGGATTCAATGTCATGGTTGCAAATGGGTATCGGATCTCTTGCACACAAAAGGTTCCTTAGATGAGCATTACAATGGGTAACTATATAGTTACCGATGATTTCTATGTGGTTGACCTTGGTGACACCAATGCCATCCTGGGTATTCATTGGTTACACTCGCTTGGGAAGTATTCTCAAAACTTCCAGACTATGGAATTCACATTCAAGATAGATGTCAGGAAAGTGGCATTCAGAGGTATGTCTAATGGATCTCCCAGAGCGGTTTCAGCCAAACGTATGGAGAGCATTTGTAGACATGGTGATGTTGCTTGGGCAGCACAGTGTCTAATCTCTTCTAAGTCTAGGGACAGCAGGCCTAAGCCTTATTTGGATGATTTGCAGGAGGTGTTGAGCAACCGCAATATACTTTTCAGTGACATTCCTCTCAATAGACTGCCCGACAAGGGTTTCGAGCATACAATTAAGGTGGAGGAAGGGGCCAAGCCAGTTATCACTACCCCCTACCGGCATCCAGATAAATTTAGGGATGAGATTGAAAAGGATATCAAGGAATTGATAGATATGGGTCACATTCGGCCAAGTTCAAGTCCTTTTGCATCTTTTGTAGTGTTGGTAAAAAAGATGGGACTCTTAGAATGTGTATCGATTACTGTGCATTGAATAACAAGATAATCAAGAATAGGTATCCAATTCCCAAGATCGATGAATTGTTAAATGAGCTACATGGGGCTGTCTACTTCTCTAAAATAGACCTCAGATTAGGATACCATCAAATTAGAGTGCGGGATTAGGATATACATAAGACAGCTTTCAGGTGCCACTATGGGCATTATGAGTTTTTGTACATGCCTTTCAGTTTGACCAATGCTCTTGCAACATTTCAATCCTACATGAATCACATCTTTAACAAACAATTGTGGAAGTTCCTCCTAGTATTTTTCGATGATATATTGATATATAGCAAAACTTGGGAGGACCACCTGAAACATCTAGACAAAGAGTTGGGAATAATGGAGGCACAATCACCGTATGTCAAGGCCTCCAAATGTGAGTTTGGGATGAAAGAGATTTTGTATTTAGGTCACATCATCAGTGCTCAAGGAGTACAGGTGCATCAAGAGAAAATCCAAGCAATTTTAGATTGGCCACTGCCGAAGACACTCACAGAGCTGTGAGCGTTCTTTGGTCTATGCAATTACTACAAGCGATTCATCAAGGGGTTCTCTCAGTTTGGGGCACCTCTCACTGATCTCACCAAGAAGGGTGCTTTCACATGGACTAGTGAGGCTCAACGAATCTTTGACAAGTTGAAGGATGAGCATATGCCCTGTGCTAGCATTCCTAGATCTTACCCATCCCTTCGTGTCGGCATGTGATGCATCAGGTGAGGGAATCGATGCAATATTATTGCAAAATAGGCATCACATTTCCTTTGAGAGCAGGAAGTTCAGAGATGCAAAGAAGTTATATTCTATATACGACAAGGAAATTCTTGCAATCATGCATTCATTAGCAAAGTTCAGGTAATATTTGGTTGGTGGGCGGTTTGTGGTCTGAATAGATCATAACAGTTTGAAGTACTTCCTAGAACAGAAGGATTGAATGATCGCCAACATAAGTGGGTCAACAAAATCCAAGCATATGATTCTGATATTGAGTACGTGAAAGGAAAGAAGAATAAAATTGTTGATGCTCTTTCTAGGAAGGCTACCATTTGTTCCTTGTCCAAGATTTCAGTGGATTGGAAAGCTCTTTTATTAGTTGAGTACTCCAAGAATGTTTTTCCTATGAATTGATGGACAGAAAATTCCAAGATGATAGGTATAAGGTAGTAGATGATATCATCTACTACAAGGACAGGATTTTCTTGGTTCCAAAATCTAAGTTGAAGGAGCAAATCATGAGAGCTGTGCATAACACTCCTTTGGCCGGACATCCTAGGTTCTTTAAGACCTACAGGTAGATTAGAGAGAGGTTCTCTTGGGGAGTTCTCAAGGATGATGTTCTGCGTCATGTTCGAGAATGCACCACTTGTCAACAGAACAAGGAAAAGCACATTTTCATGTTGGCTTATTGCAGCCCATGCCTATTCCGGATCAGAAATGGGACAGTATATCAATGGACTTCATCATCGGTCTTCCTAAGGTTCAGGGAAGAGACTACATTTTTGTTGCGGTTGATCGATTAACGAAATTTGCTCATTTCATGGCTATCTCATCAAAATATAAGGCACCTCAAGTGGCAGATTTGTTCTTCAGGGCGGTATTCAAGTTACATGGGCTACCAAAGAATATTGTTAGTGACAAGGATAGCCATTTTCTCAGTGCTTTTTGGTAGGAGTTATTCAAGTTGTCAAGTACAGAATTAACTCCTCCCACTAGCTATCACCCTCAGACGGACAAGCAAACAAAGATAGTGAACAAGTGGATTGAGGGTTATCTCCACAACCACGTTGCAGAGCAACAGAGAGCCTAGTTCAAATGGTTGCACTTGGGTGAGTATTGCTATAATACCACCTATCATATGTCCATTGGGATGTCACCTTTCATAGCATTGTATGGATACGAGGCTTATTCATTTTCAGATGTGGCATTTAGTGATAGTCGGGCACCTAAGGCAAAGGACAAGATACAAGAAAACCAAGATACCCTTAAATCACTTAAGGATAATCTACATCACGCTCAAAATCAGCAGAAAGTGTATGTGGACAAAAACAGAACTGAGCGTACTTTTGAGGTGGAGATTTGGTCTATCTTTGCCTTCAACCATACAGATTGTCCTCTTTGAAGAGGAGTGGTGCCGAGAAGTTGAGACCAAGATTTTATGGGTCATACAAGATCATCAGGAGAGTGGGCGAGGTGACTTATGAGTTGGAGCTACCTGGGAGCAAGAAGATCCACAACGTGTTTCACATTTTGTGCCTCATGAAGGCACTTGGGCAGCAGGTTGCAGTTTCAGCAAAGTTGCCCCCTCTTGATGAAGAGGGCAAGTTAGTTCTAATCCCGAATGAGATTTTGGATGTGCATGAGAGGAAGTTAAGAAACAAGACAATTAAGGAATATCTTGTTAGATGGAGGGATCTACCTAGAGAAGATGCCACATGGGAGAACGAAGAGGTCCTTCAACATCCTAATCTCAAATTGCTTGTGGGAAAGCAATTCCGGGAAGGGAGGACTGTAATGTCCCCTTCCAACTGACAATATCGAATATATTATTAGCTTATTTAATTCTTGTAAGCTAATAATTAAAGTTTGGGAATTATTTATTAATTAATTAATGTTACATTATGAAAAGCAAATATTTAATAATGTTAATTAATTAATTATCTTTTATAAAGTCCAAAGTGGGACTTTATTATAATTTCTCACCTAAAGTGCAATATTAAATTATTTAAATTTTCTTAGGTGGTTATTTCTTCGGAGCTTACAAAATGGGGTTGGAGAAGGCATTATTCATTATTGGAGTTTATTTTCTTCTACTGTGAGTTGTCGAACTTCACATTTCTAAGGTTTCAATGGTGAAACAATTCCACCCTAGCCAATTCAAAGGGAAAATCACACGATTTTTCCAGTTTGGCTTCATTGCAATTTTGTGAGTTTCCTTCAAAGACAAAATTGAGGTAAACAATTTCTATTTTGTTGGTGAATATTACCAAGGGTTTTCATAACGGACGAATAGCTTGGTATTTGTTGGTTGGGCGCTATCTTTCTTAAACTCTGACTGCAAATGCTTGGAGTGGGAAATAAGCAGTGGACTAAGGGAGTCAATTAGACATCTCTGTGTTTACCTAGGCAAGTCGTGGTTTTCTTGGTGGCTAGTGTTAACCATAGTTGAGACGTGTCTTTTGCAAGGGCTATGTAGTGTTGGCAAGCTCATTTCAGAGGGACGTGTTTGTCAATACAGAGTTGGGCGTGTAAGTTGAGCTCATTACTTCAAGTCGTGGTTATTTGTGCCTTGCCATTCTTTATTGCTGCATTAGTATGGACGTCTAGGGTTTTTTTTGGAGGTTGCATATGTTGTTCCTCATCTGTTGTGAGTGTTGGAGGCACATGAACGCATTTATCAAGGGTTGTGGTTCTTTACCCAGCTTGGACATTTCAGTTTTGAGGCTAAACTACACATAGCAACCATCTTTCAAACTTGCATGAAGGTTCTTGTATATGAAGCGCTTATGTATGAGCAAAAACAGAACTAAATCTGAGTTTATTACTCCTGCCAATGCTTGTGAAGGGATTACTAGAGGTCAAGGAGCTGCAACGCAAGGGTTTTTGTGCAACATCTCAAATCTGTAAAATTCCATGAACTCATCTTTGACTAAGGTGTGACTTTTCAAGTGTGCAATAACTTATTTATATCTGTTGTAACAGATTGTCTAATATACTTTGTATTGTTCTTACTGTTGTTATGATTATCTAAGCATAAACATCGACCTATGGGGATGCAAATGATACCAACGAGTTCATGGGATGATGGAGTATCATCCCTATGCCACTCTCCCATGCTGAGGAGATGATGCAACTCTCCTCTGAACTCCTGAGCAAATGCTGTCCTCCAAGGATTATGAAAGAATTCTTGGTCACATGAAGTAGGACAATCGTCTCCCATCAAACTATGGAGTATAACTCCACCACTGTGGGTTGGTCTATCGGTGCCATCATGCTCACTGAAAAAAAACTCCCCTGTATTCTTTACTTCCCAAGTGTATGCCACACATGGGTAAGTGCCTCCAACAGAAATCCCTAAAGCAGGGAAGTTGCACTCTCTGTTAGGAAGACATATGCATGATGTAACTTTGATCCCTATCCTTGTAAACAACCATCTGAAAGTAACAGAATCGGAGTCCCGTAGGTCCTAGTTCCATCTTCCGAAGATGGAAATACTCCATCCCAAAATGGATGATATGAATCCTGAGCAACCCACACTTATGCATCATCAAATCATTCGTGTGTGGACTGAAAGAGAAGTGATGAGCACTCCTTAGTATGCAATCAAGGTGGAATGCTCCTGCTTGCGCCAGTGGTAGACCTACATAACTGTTGGGAATGCACACCTCATCACTCTCATCACCTAAATCAGGAGGTGGCTCACATCTTCGATCCTAAAGGGTAGGTTGGGGAGTTGTTTTGCAAGTCCTCTTTACAAACCCGATAGGAAAGTCCCTATCTAAAAGCAACTGGAGGTATTATGATTTCATCCACTCTAGGGCATGCTTGATAGTTCACAAACAAGATATAGAAGTACCCAATACTACCCCTACCTACCTTTCCTCCAATTGTGCTGACCATAAGAGGTACTTTACAAACTTGTGTGTGTTGTTGAAACAAGTTAAGGTTTGGACAACCTTATCCCCGGTAACCTTAAGTTGTCCCTTGAGTCCCTGTGACTCACTAGGCTCATCCCTATCATCAGTCTTAACCAATGCATTACCCGAACTACTGGCATATATAGGAGACATGCTCCCACTAGAAGACGCCCTGCAATCCTCATGCAAATAAGATGGGACAGCGTGATGACTCAACACGCTAGTCACACAAGACTCCACCTCCCCAACACAATACTCACTGATATCAATCTCTACCTCGCCAATGTAGAGACTAGTGCTCCTTTCATAGGTGGATACATGCACCTCACTATTGGCTGGTCCACGCAGTGTATGCATCTCCACCTTTGTCATATTTGTACTTTGAGCCCTCAATTGGTTCTCCCCCAAAGGTGACTCATGATCACTATGGTGCAAGCTATGTGAAAACCCAAAAATGTCATAATCATTCCTATCCTCATGCCCATGCAAATCTGAAACCTCCTCGTGCTCGACCACCATTAGGGGTTCTCCCCTCAAACCATGAGTACCACTACCATCCGCAGGTGTCATGACAATCGTAGAAGATTGGATATCTGTTGTGGATGAAGAATATTGAAACAGGTTCAACTCCTCATAGAGCTCGTCAATCTAAATATCTGATTCTTGAAAGGCCTTCTCAGTGCTTTTCAAGGAATCCTCAATGACGGTAAGCTCATCAGTAAGCTTATCCACTTCCCTTTCTTTCCCCTCAAGTGCATCATAGTAGATCTCACCAAGGATGTGTAGGTGATCTCTACCTGAGAGGAGCTGAATGTAATTGGTCTTCATTACCACTAACACTTCTCTAAATGCCTATGAATTGGAAAGGGAAAGTTCTCCATTTGGGTCCGTAGGTACTCCCAAAGACCTCCAACAACATTTTGCCATCGACTTAAGAGTGTCATTGAAATGTCTAATGGCTGCACTAATCTAGTCTTCACTCACCTTCAGTTGTCCTACCAACTGATTAGACCCCTTAGTTTGATCAGCCTCATACAAAATTTCTAATTTGCAATCAGCGTCGTGCAACATAAAATCATATTCGTTTTCAAGGCTAATATCAACTCCATGAGTGTCAAAATTGTCATCCTTCATGCCTAACCCTGTAGATGAGGTTAGGTCAGCAGTATAGTCAACAGTAAATCCATTCCAAACAGGATCTACGTCATATGTCGGGACCATCACAACTAAATCACATGTGCTAGAATTCTGTTCGACCAGGGAAGATGTGACCATTGTTTTCCTCATGATAGGTGCCCTTTGTGAATAGATCATTCTCCAACTCCCAAGTTCGGGTATTTGAACTGTCACCATTAGCTGATTTGGAGGCTCCAACATAACTGCCCACAATATGCTCATCAATAGGTGCTGACCCATGAAGTGTATCACACTGATATCCAATCTCGTTGCTTTCTACGTCTTCCCTATGAATGAAAATTTTTCCTGCAAGTGAAGATTGCTCTTCAGATGTGGCTGCAATAGATGATTGACTTCCTAAGTCGCTCTCCTCGTTGTCTACCTCTGTTCCTTGATCAAAACAATACTGCTGATCAAGCTTTTCAGGAATGCCTATAAGCTACAACTCATACTGAAGCAATTCGTCTTCCTTATTCAGATGTTGAGGTTTTGCAACCATCGTTAAGTATGCCTTTTTCATGTCAGGTTCTACATTTCCTGCATCAGCTCAAACATAGATTTATCTATAGTCATCTTTTCCCCTTGCTTCTAACAATTGTTGAAGAGAAGCATGAAATTAGACATACAAGTGCTAGTCACCAACATGCAAAAGATGTGAACCAGCTGAATTTTTATGATTCACCCAACAGGATGGCAAGATAAGTTGTGCTCTAATACCACTATAATGCCCCACCCTAGTTTGACTTCAAACTTTGCAATTTAGCTCAGATTGTTTTTATGTTTGACAGATGGGGCATTTTGTCAAACAATTGGCAATCTCAATGCTCTATTCACTTTCAGGTTTAGGCAAATTTCAAATGCACATATTGATTCATCAAATAAGAAATTCACAACTTTGCAATGTTTCCATTTGATAAATCATACATTACATCAGATATAGGGACATCATTACTCACGAATTTCATCACAGTTTAATCATCACTTTCCAGATTACATAATCAGCAATACATCATCAAAAATTTACATTACCATGTGCATTATTAATTGCAGAAGTTTGAATATATCTATGAGCACCTTTAATTCGTTGCAATCAGCAATAATGATGTTCAGATTTTTTGTTGATCAACTTTGACGCAGCAGGTATACAATGATTTTTAGGACTAATAAACCCAATCAACAATTCAATGCAAGTCTGCACCAATTCCACGGCCTAGCAAGGTATCCACAGCTTGTATGAGAGTTGGTAACCACAAGAAAGGACCCCCAACACAAACAGGCACAACAATAAGATGTCTCCAAGTTCTCATGCCCAAGTTAATGCATTCCAGTTTTTGACATCTGCAAATAAATGTCTCAAAAGTCCTTCAACTAGCAAGGGAAGTAGCCAAAGTGAAATGTCCAGCAAAGGATAGACAATGAGAAATATCAACCCAAACCAAGTAAGGGTTTGAATCTTACAATCAGCAATATGAATTTTCCTGGCAATATCCTAATGAGTTATTCAAACCCTGGGTATTGAAAACTTTTTGTATTTTGCAGATATAAATATTAAAATATGATTACTAGGCAACACTTGAATCTTTCCTAAAGATTTCTAAGCAATCTTGAAGCGCAATGCACAACCCCTCGAATGGAGTTATCTACAAACAGGCTTGGGAGATCTTTCACTTCTGCACCATGCTATTCTTCAAAAGGAGGGCTTTCGTCCTCGTTGAAGCTAAGTAATTTCAGACTCTCTAGTCTTCCAAAAAAACCCTTAGCAAATTTCTTCAAATCATGAATGAATGTGCAAAATGAGCTCTCAATGCCCTTTTATTTTTCCACACCCAATTTGCATTTGAATTTCATTTCATATAATTTCATTTTCCACCTTATACCTCCCTTCAGTTGGCGCACAACTTTATAATATATTAATATTATTTAAAACCCCCTTATAACTCCTTAATTATAAAGCCACTTTAATAATTAAAACTCCCTTTTTGCTCCAAAAATGCCTTTTAATTAAAATAATCATAATTCAACACATAAGGCCCCTGTTTTATGCATCTATGATTTAAAACATTCCATCCTAGTTCTGATGAGATATAACACTAAGGTGCTTTTAAAATATTTTAAATAGTATTTAGCGACCTTAGTAAAATAATTAAAATAGAACCATTAATGCACCCATTTTACAGAAACTACCACAATGCATCGGATTCAGAAACTGACTACACTAGAGTGATCTTGATGAAAAATAATGATAATCGAAGCCGACCAGGTGACTTAATATAAATAGACACCCTCTCCAAAAATCTTGGAGAGCACACCAAAAGTCAGAAATCACCCTAAAAAGTGGCATATAAGTCCTTCAGACCTCCTGAACTCATTGGAATCATCAAATAACTCCTTTGATCATGTTCAAACACATCTAGAAGGTCAACGCTAACTGCACTACAAGGGAATCCAAAAATGGGGGCATTATAGGATGCTAGCATCTAATTAATGTAATCACAATGTCCCCTAGAGGAGCAATGTTTTTGAGAGTTGTGCATTGTGAGGATGAGGTGAAAGATTCCTAATTTATCACGAACATATTCATGATGACCATTGAAGGAGTGGGGCCTCGTAACATTGCTCAAATCATAATGGATAATGCAAAAGATAGTAAAGCAATTAGTTTGGTGGTTGAGGAACATTTTTTTACAGATTTTTGGACACCTTGTGCTGTCCACTCCAATTTTATGCCTCAAAAGATTTGCAACAAAATTGATTGAATCAAAAAGGTGTATGTGGGGGTCGAAGAGATCTAAATGTTTGTCACCAACCATCACATGTTACAAGACATATTTAGATCATTGTAGAAATTGGAGCTACTAAAAGAGTGAAACAATGTAAGATTTTATGTGATATAGAAATTTATTTACCAAAATTTAATGATGTTCACTTTCTAATATGATCATTAACCATACTTGGTCACTATGAAGGCAAACCAACACTAAGTAGAATATATGAAGCAAATGATCCTAGATATTAGTTGATGGGATCGTGTGGAATATCTCCATTTTGAGTATGATCTAGTACACCAACATAGATAAGCCTTTTTTGCAAGAAATATGTGATGACATCAACTCAAGAATTGAGAAGATGACTATCATAAATGTTAATGAGAAAATCCTAAAGGAACTTTCTTCAAATAGGTGCAGAAAATTATTGAAGATAGATGGAAAATAATAACCACCCTACTACATATTGTTACATTTGCATTGAGTCCAAAATACTATAGTTGTAAGATCCTTTATGTGCCGACAAGGGTTGCCCTATATAGAGATTTTCAAACCAATGAAGCATACAAAGAAGCATTTCATAAATTCTTCCTTAATCCTATGTAGGATGTAATCATGAGTGAATTATTTGATTTTGTACACTCTAATGGTCAAAGTATTGAAGCACTTCTAAAAAGTTCAAGAAGGATGCTCATAGTTGGCAGTACTTCTATGGCCAATCATTCCCACATCTACAACCTCTTGCAATCAAAGTCTTATTACATTTTTTATTAAAAACTTAGCTAAAAAAAAAAGATGAACATTTTGATTTAATAGGTTGCTAGTTTATTTGAATCTAGGGAGAATTGGAGAAAAAACTCCATCCACATGGTAAAGCACAACCAATTGCACTCAAAAAAGGTAAAGGACTTAGTGTACATGCATTCGAATTTGTGTCTCCTTTCATACAAACATGACTACAAGGAAAGGAACACAAGGTTGTAGGATATGAAGCTAGAGTGTAATAACCACCTGTAATGTTCCCCCTTTTAGCCTGGGTCAATGTTTGATGGATTAGCCTATCATCAAGTCCTCGTAGGCTAATATTGGTGATTAGAGGGCCTTGTGGGGGAGTTAATTGGTTCTCCAAATGGTAGTTGGCAGTGTTTTCTTCTCCAATTCGTTGGCATATTCTGAGGTGATCATCTCCATGGGTTTTTGGCCCTGTTTATGCATACTATTTTCAGTAAGTCAATGGGATGTTGGGGGCCAACCTTACTATTTATAGTAAGGCATCCAGATGAGTAGAGAGAGCAATGGGTTAGCCTGTGAAGTCAAAATTAGTTAATGTTGATTATTAATGGAGTTATGATATTTATTATTATTAAAGTTATTACTTTAATAATAATTAAATAATATTAAAAAGGAGTATCATTAATGATTTATTGACTTTATGATAAGGGTTCTTTAATAATATAAAGTCAACTCATTAATATCATTGAGATGGGTGCCCACTTAATGAAATAACACTTGGCAACAAACGCACATATATTTTATTATATTTAATGATTTAATTGCTCATGGGAAATTGTGCCATTTGGGAGGTGATATAAAAAGCTTTGAAAAAGCATATTGAGCATTCATTATTCAATATACACTTATCAAATTTGTGAGCTTTGTTTAGGGGAGAAACAAGGGTTTCTTGCTGCTGCAATCTAATCGTGGAGAATGTTCATTCTCTCATGTTCTTGCATCCCATAGGTGTCAAAGATCACCCAAAGGTTGAAATTACAAATGGCTTTACATCAGAAGTCACATTGTGCTTATTGAGGAGTATATTACAGGGTTTATTGAAGAACATTCATTTTGATCAGAAAGATATATGTTGTTGATGCCATTTATTGTTGTTTACACCTCTTTGGTAGCCACCTGGGAGACAAAGGAGCAGATCGTGCAGTACTGTTGTTGGGTCGTACTTCTCTTATGTTTGGCGTGGTGAATCTAGGCTAAAATGCCTAGGGGTTAGTGTTGAAACTTCAATCATTGAGGGCGGCTAATCATCTAATATCAGTTTGCTACATTATTAAGGTGGAGAAATCAATATATGAAGCTAGGTGTCCATTAATGGAGGTTTCCAGTTGCTGATATAAATTTTCAGAACTGCACTTTTGATGCCATGGCTATCCGGGTATGAGCTTACATGTAAAAACATTCAATAATAAATCTGAAATGAAAGAATATTGCATTTGCTTTCATAGTTTGTTGTGTTGCAATCTATTTATGTATTTCATTACTCTCTTTTGCATTTCTTGGCAAACTTTCATTAAAAACTCAAAACAAGCAAAAACCATGAAAAACCAAACAAATCAAACAAGGCAGAAATTCAGTTAGCAAGTGTCCATTTGGGGTGGGATACTTCAATGGTATTAGAGCGGTTTCCTGCCATCTTGTGATTGGGTATTTTCATGAGTAAAGAGTTTATGCATTATACCAGAGGTGCAGAACAATGGTAACCACCTCTAGTACCTGAAGGTGAAACAGTTTCAGGAATCTTGGGTATTCACAAAACCAGTTCTAGTGATAGTGATAGTGTGACAGGTACCATGCCTGAGAAAGATAAGGGTCATGCAGAGTCAATTAGTCCTGACTCCAAAGCCAAAAGGCAATTTGATTATATGATGGACATGATGTCTTAGCTGATGGGCACGATGAGGCATTTTATTCCACCACAGCACACAGGTTATCTAGGATAGACTAGTGGTACGCAGGGATTTGGTCGGCCTAATGTCGTGGTACAGTAGTCTACATCCTCTGTTGGGTCAGTCTTTAGACCCAACCAGCCGACCTTCACTCCAAGGGAGGCGCCACAGGGTCCTCAGGCTCCACAGGTTCAGGTACAAGAGCCACAGGTACTCACTATTGGGGATATCACTCGTCATTATGCGGAGCATATGACCTTTCCTACCGAGATTAGGGAGTTGTTGACCCTAAATCAGTCCTTGGGTCAGAAGAGGCCTAGAGGTGGTGGTGCAGTTAGGACATAGCACAAGGCACAACAAGCACCATAGGCTACACGTGACTTTCAGCAAGCTGTGAGCAAGGTCACCTTGCCACACTTTGATGGCAATGATAAATGCACTGCTAGATCTTAGGTCCAAAAATTGGACAACTACTTGTCTTTGAGTCCCATGCCAAAGGATGAGGCGATTAAGTTCGCTACACTGCACTTGGATGGACTTGTGCACGAGTAGTGGTATCATGGCATGGTTACATTAAAGCACCATCTCATCACTACCTACCATGAGTTCACAAACAGACTCATTGAGTGCTTCGATTGGAAGGACCCAAAGTTATACTTTAGAGAGCTGGCTCAGCTCAAACAGGTGGGAAGTTTGGAGTCATACATTAGTGAGTTTCAGAGATTGTCAATGATGGTGCCGAGCATCTTAGAGAGGATTGGTTATTTTGTTTAGTGATGGGTTGCTTGAGCCATTGAGAGGTTGAATCAAAGCATTTGACCCTCCCACTCGACAAGAAACAATGAAAAAGGCACGGAGTATGGAGCTTGTTGCCCCAAAAAAGCAGCTTCTACCTAAATCCATGACTCCTCTAGCAAAAGAGAGCCATCAACAAGTTGCAGATCAGAAAAAGAAATCAGCGATTACTATTAGACTTGATGATGAGTCACGTGATGAGTTGAGAAAAAAGAAATTATGCTACTAGTGCAAAGGACCCTACAATAGAGATCATGATTGTCATATGAGGCCTAAGGGCAAGGAAAATCGTATGGAGTGATATTTTGTTGATGATATTGATTCTGAAATTTCAAAGCAGTGAGCTGATCGAAAGGACAATGAGGTAGGAAGAGCATTCACAGGGTTGGGAAAAGATGCCAAGTTATCTCCTTTGGCATTGTACTCTAGCCTTTACAATCAGGGGTCATTCAAAATCAGAGAAGTCGTGAATGGACAATGTTGTATCACTTTGATTGATACTGGAGCTACGCATAATTTCATAGATGAAGGATTGGTTGCCAGGCGTGGACTTCAGGCAGAGAACTTCGAGGGATTTCAGGTAAGAGTAGCAGATGGATTCACTCTTACTTGTACCAGGAGGATCCTTGGTCTCACTCTATTGTCGAATGACTATGAATTTCAAAATGATTTTTATGTTGTCAGCATGGGTGAGATGGATATTGTGTTGGGCATGACGTGGCTTCATGCATTGGAGAATTTTCCCTTAACTTATAGAAAATGGAAATGAAATTTGAGGTGAATGGGAGGAAGTATGTGTTGAGGGGAATAGCTGAGGGGAGTTTACGTGCCATCACCCTCAGCGAAGAGAAGAGTAGAAGGAAGGAGGAAGAAATTGAATAGATGATGGAGTATGATTCTATTCATTGCTCCAATGGTTCAGAGGAGGGTAACTTAAATTAGCAGGGGGTTAATGTGCAATTTGTTAATAATCCTCTATTTGAGAGTGATGTTGGCTTGGTTTATGACAATCCACTCTTTGAGTTGGATGACGATCTTCCTCTTGACCTTAGTGCAGAGTTTGGACGCAAAGTTTGGGATCCTTCTTTTGCATCAAGATTCCAAACAGGGCTTATAGATGAGTTTCACAGTGTGTACATTATGAGGAGTGCCTATAGTTTTACCTTTGACCCACTTGTACATGATTTGTTTCCAATGCACAAATCTCGTGCGCATGAGTTGGACAATTGGTATGAGGTATTTCCTTACGTAGATGAGGGAAGCAAACCCTGCCTGTATCCAGAGTTGCTTTGTCATAATGATCATACTTTTGAGACACATGATATAGGGGTTGACCTTGGTTAGCATGTTTTATCAATTGTGTTGATGCTAGTGCTGCAGGAGTTATCTGGAGACATGAGGGACATTTCACAGTTCTTCCCTTGGGACCCAAGTGGAGTGGTGTTTTCTTTTCAGTTGAGATTTCTTCTGGACAAGCAATTTTGGGGAGGGCGGTCTGTAATGTCCCCTTTTTTAGTCTGGGTCAATGTTCGATGGATTAGCCTATCATCAAGTCCTCATAGGATAATATTGGTGATTAAAGGGCCTTGTGGGGGAGTTAATTGGTTCTCCCGATGGCAGTTGGCAATGTTTCCTTCTCTGGTCTATTGGCATATTCTGAGGTGATCATCTCCATGGGTTTTTGGCTCCGTTTATGCATACTTACTATTTTTAGTAAGTCAGTGGGATGTTGGGGGCCAACCTTACTATTTATAGTAAGGCATCCAGATGGGCGGAGTGAGTAAGTCAGAATTAGTTACTATTAATTATTAATGGAGTTATGATATTTATTATTATTAAAGTTATTACTTTAATAATAATTAAATAATATTAAAAAAGGGTATCATTAATGATTTATTGACTTTATGATATAGGGGTTCTTTAATGATATAAAGTCAACTCATTAATATCATTGAGATGGGCCCCCACTTAATGAAATAACACTTGGCAACAAAAGCACATATATTTTATTATATTTAATGAATTAATTGCTCATGGGAAATCGTGCCATTTGGGAGGTGATATAAAAAGCTTTGAAAAAGCACATTGAGCATTCATTATTCAATATACACTTATTAAATTTTTGAGCTTTATTTAGGGGAGAAACAAGGGTTTCTTGCTGCTGCAATCTAGTCTTGGAGAACGTTCATTCTCTCAGATTCTTGCATCCCACAGGTGTGAAAGATCACCCAAAGGTTGCAGTTACAGGTGGCTTTATATCAGAAGTCACATTGTGCTTATTGAAGAATTTATTATAGGGTTTATTGAAGAACATTCATTTTGATCAAAAAGATATCTGTTGTTGATGCCATTTATTGCTGTTTACACCTCTTTGGTAGCCACGTGGGAGACAAATGAGTGGGCTGTACAGTACTGTTGTTGGGCTGTACCTCTCTTAGGTTTGGCGTGGTGAATCTAGGCTAAAACGCTTAGGGGTTAGTGCTGAAACTTCAATCATTGAGGGTGGCTAATCATCTGATATCAGTTTGCTACATTATTAAGGTGGAGAAATCAATATATGAAGCTAGGCGTCCATTAATGGAGGTTTCCAGTTGCTGATATAAATTTTCAAAACTGCACTTTTGATGCCATGGCTATCCGGGTATGAGTTAACATGTAAAAATATTCAATAATAAATCTCAATTGAAAGAAGATTGCATTTGCTTTCATAGTTTTTTGTGTTGCAATTTGTTTATGTATTTCAGTACTCTCTTTTGCATTTCCTAGCAAACTTTCATTAAAAACTCAAAACAAGTAAAACCATGAAAAACCAAACAAATCGAACAAGGCAGAAATTCAGTTAGCAAGTGTCCATTTGGGGTGGGACACTTCACCACCCTCAATTTTTTCTTTTATTTTGTTATTTTGATTACCCAAACACAATATGAATTTTGCAATATTGGACACACACACACACACTGCTATCATAAGTCTGCTATAGAAAATCAGTGTTTATAACTTTATACATTGCATGAGGATGGTTGGAAAGCATATAAATAGTTCCACTACAAAACCAAATGATAGTTACAAGTTCAATGAATAACCCAACAGAAAATACCTCTGAAAATGGAGTAAATGGGATTATGTAATCTGATATATGCAATTCCCAACTCCGCTACAGGTCTGAACTGCAAAGATAAATGGAGGCAGGTCTGAAATTGGACTGTAATGGTGCCCAACAGCAAGAGGAACCCCTGTTTGACACCTCCAAATGTGAGTAGGATCTCTCCCAAGGATGCTAATTGTTGGCGTAACAACTAACACCTCTGGAGTAAGAGTTGCTACGAACAGCCTATGTACACTACGCAATGAGTGCTCTTCAAATTAGGAGGGGAAGCTCCCTCGTCGTGCTTTACAAAAATACCTGCAAAGGGAAATAAACTAAACTAATTCCTGTCTTTTTGTTTCAGCTGTAGAGGTACAAGGCTTTCTTGAAAACTAATACGTTGCAGCTGAGTTTTCTCTGGTTTCGCAGATTCACTAACTACAACTAAACTTAATAACTTAAATTCTATCCAGTTCCCTCAAGAAAACAGAGCATGAGAAAACGGAGCAAGGTTATGACTATCAGACGATAAACGTGTTTAGATTCTCTACTTGAAGGCAAGGTGGCGCAACTATCATCTCAATCTGAACAAGTTTATTGGCACAAAACAGATTTAAGAATTTACCATGATAATCTTATGAAACCCTATGTGGCATAACACTTGATTATAATAGTAAAGACTCGCAAAACAGATTTATCATCACAATCTTATGAAACCCTATGTGGCATAACACTCGATTAAAATGATAAAAGATTCACAAAACAGATTTATCTAAACTAAGGGAAGTATTTACCATGACAACTTATGGAACCCTATGTGGCATAACACTTGATCATAACAGTAAAGACTTCTCAAAACAGATTTATCATCACAATCTCACGAAACCCTATGTGGCATAACGCTTGATCAATAATGACAAAAGATTCACAAGACAGATTTATCTAAACTATGGAAAGAATCCACTATCACAATTGCATGAAACCCTATGTGGCATAACAATTAACTGTAATAGCAAAGACACATGAACAAATACCAAAAGAGCAATATTGAGGGCAAGGTAGGCGCAGCATATATTTCTCTCTCAAGCAAAAGTTAATTACAAATGAGCAAAAGCTCTTATTTATATACATCAAGGTGTAGGGAACCCTAAAATCACCTTGAGTTCACTACAGTCTTGCAATGCATGCAATTATTAAACCCTAATGAAGTAAACTATACAGTTAACTGGAAAGCTACCATCAGTTAACTGGTACAAATAACCTAAATGGACCATGTGCAACGTCCTTATTTAAAGCAAAGTTAACTGGACACTACCTTCAGTTAACTGGAAACCCTAACCCTAACTCCTGTTGATAATTCCAAGGATGATAAGCATGTGTTAAGTCACCAAGTGTGAAGAAAGTCAAGTTAATCTTTCAGACTCAACCCTTGAAAATTTAGCTGCGCAGACTCCATATCAACTCTTCACACAAGAACTCATCATCTCTCTATCTCAACTTTGATTTCAAAACAACGCTTTATCTGTGATGTCCCCATCGTGTAGTGTGACGAGGTTAGCCTATTATTAGATCCTCGAGGTGTGCAGGATCAATTACTCGGTGTTTGGTAGCTCCAGCCAGTCGATCTTCCAGAGTGCATTTTTAGGCTTTAGAAAGTTAGGTCCGGAAGCTGCTATTTTGGGCAGGGCACCTGGTTCAACCTTTCAGCTCAGAGTCGACCCAGTTCAGCAGTTTGATGATCAGACGGAGAAATAAGGAGTAATTAATGATTTATTAAATATTTAATATTTTGACTTTATATTAAAGTCACTTTATTGAAATATTTAAATATTTAATTAATTGGCCTGTTATAAAGTATTTATTATACTTTATAATAAAGTATTAAATTTTGACTTAATGAGTATTTAATATTCATTAAAATAAGGACGCCAATTATTAAATATTTCTTCTAAGTTTAAAAGTGCGAATTAAGTCATTTATTTAAATGATTAATTAAAAGGAGATTGGGTCGAATTTCTTCAAGGAGTATATATTTTCACTCTAGGCAAAATCGAACCATTCTGATATTATTATTCGACTTTTGTCTTTTTGCTCTGAGCATTGGAGTTTGCAAACCTTAGGGTTTCTGGCAGACAGACGTTTCTGGAGAACGAAAACTCTTCAGAGATTAGGCAGACTGAGACTGTGAAATACCAGTTTAAGCTTGCACTTGGTGATTTCACACAGAGATCACAGATTGGATTTATTGAGCTATTCATTCAGCGTCAGCAGAGAATAATCATTTACAGTAGAGGCGAATCTTTCAGAGGACATTTATCTGAGATCTGGCACACATTTCAAGGAGCCGTACTTCAATTAATACTGCTGTTGTCAGGCCGTACAGTCCTGTACCAGCAAGGCCGTACTACCTCTTCACAGAGAGAAACGTCATCTCCTTCAGCTTATACTTTCTGGACCTTGGGCGCTTGGTTTATTCGAGACTTTGCATTGAGATTCGAGCCTGCAGATCCATGTATTCAACCTAGCCGTACCATCCCTTCATTCATTTAATGCAGCTACAGCCGCCATCAGGTTCTTCAAGAAATTTACTGTATTTCATTGTTTTATTCAGTTTTCTGTATTGTAAAAGCTCTGAAAAAATAATATAATGGTGCGCCCTTACTCTCTGAACATATTTGAGCTTATGGCATGAAGTTTGGAATTTATTTGAATTTATTAGCATTTATTGAGAAAATCGCAGCTTTTAGCATTTTGTCTGAAAACCATCAAAAACACAAAAAAATCCAAAAATCCGTGAAAACACAAATTTAAGTTAGGGTTTCCGAATTGAGAACCATCAGGGTTCTGACATTCTCTGCCACTTTCTGTGATTGTGTGCATGTCATCTTTACACTCCTCAGTCGCCTTTCTGAAACTGGCTGCAATTACTGAAATATTCTCTAACCTAGGCGCCATAGGTTCACCTTCAAGGCTGTCACGAATCAGCTTCTCGAACTCTGCTTGAACTTTATCCAACTCAACATACGTGCCATCTTCCAGAAGATAATGACACGGAATCTGAACAACGAAGCCACTGACCAGTGCAAGTACTCCAATCACATCATCCTTGAGTAAAAACAATTTGGAAGAGATCTTCTCACATATTTCTGTTCTGAGAAGGTGCTGCTCTCTCCAAATAAAAACTTTGTCTTGGTCCTCAACAATCTCCAAGGCATCATATGCAACTGACAACTGAGATACCAGAACACGATCCTTTGCCAAGTTCTCTGCAACTGCAATCTCAAGCGACTGAACACCCTGACGGAGTTTATGCGCATCACTTCTCAACTGATACAGATCTGCAAGAAGAGTTTTACCAGCAGCAACTAAATTATCAATCCAGTTGTCTAAAAGTCTGCCATGACTAACCAACTGATCCAATTTTTGTTGTTCTGCAGGTGTATGCTGAGGAAGAACAGGTGCTCTACTCGAATTCCCATGAACAAGATCAGAAATGTATCGACGAAGTTGACCAATTTCAGCTTTAAGTAATGCCTTATCTTCTCCATCTTTGGTGATACGCTCTTCAAGATTATTGGTAACAATCTTAAGAAGAGATACATCTGTCTCTCGTGTAGTCCTGCCAAGATTAGCCTTAGTGAATGTAAAGTCACCAACTTCGACTTCATCTAAGCTTTTACCCTCTGGAGGAACTGCAACTTCAATAACAATCTCGGATTCAGGAGTCTTCTCAATGTGCACCTGTTTCTTTATCTTCTTGTTTGACCTTCTCTGATAAGGTTCACCGAACTCAGATAAATCAAGGTTGTATGATGGTTCACGCCTCTGTCTCCCTAAAGACTTCTCGAGCCAACAAGACTGAACAATATTCTCAATTCGCGAGAGACTGTCCCTGATGTATCAACCTGGTGGTTCAGGTGTCTCCGATCCAGCCTGAATTGGTGTCTCAGGCTCAGAATCTATCAATGGGCTGCACGTGAGGCAAACTAGGAGGTGAAACGTGAGGCTCAGCCTGAATGACTGTCTCTACTGGAACCTCAGGAACATGTTCAATTTGTTTCTGCTTCCTTTTACCAGTAGCCCTTTTCCCCGTGTTTCCACTAAGTCTAACCCCTTCAGGAGGTATAATAATGGCCTTGACTCTAGGTCTTGCTCTAGAAGTAGAAGGCAACGAAGAGAAACCCTTTGGCGGCTCTGCTACAGGAACTGACTTCCGTGTCCGTTTGCTCTCCAAGAATAACTTGCTAGTCTTGATAACTGATCTGGAAACCTCTTCGATAGAAGTATTCTCCTTGGCATACCAATCAGGTGAGCGAAGTGGCTGCCGAGCAACTTGATCCTTAACATAAGAATTGAGAAGAACTTCTCCATCATCATCGGATAGACCATCAACATCTTCTAATAGGTAATCAGAGAGCTGACCAATAGTGGGTCTACAGTAGTGACGACGACGGACCTCGAATTCATCTTCACAATTTGCCCAGAAATCTTCAAGTGCTGGTGCATGTGCAATCCCTCGCTCTAACCGATTTGCATAATGTCCAAGAGGATCATAGGAACGCCTCTCAGTATAAGGCTTGAGTTTGAACCTTTCAATCTCAGTAGACATATGCCTGGCATCTGTTGCAACATCACATGTGAAAATTCCCAATGTGAATGGAAAATTAGCCGCAGTCTTATGACGACTACGAAGAAAGAAATGAACGTGCTGCATCTGTCTGAGGAACTCCATAAAAATGAGCTTATCTGAAGGGTATCTTGGTAACATCAGGGGCTCTCCAACATATCCATAAACACGAAGGTATGTGAAAGTAGGAAACTGGATAAACCAATCCGCCCAAGTTTCCATCGCTGATTTAGCCTCGATGGAAATACGAATATGCATTTCATCATCAAGATCTCTTACTGTTCTCATGGAAAAGTGATCATTCACTGCTTGGAAGTCCTGCTCGGATTGAGAAAACTCCAACTGAGGATAATACTCATGAACACGCTGAACACTAAAAGTGCCATTGGTTTTAAGAAACTTGTAGCTACCTTGAAATGCAACCAAGTAGACCAAATAGGATATCATATGAAACTCGTGATACTTGAGAAAGTTAGTAATTTGCTGATGTAAACAATCACTAATCAACATAGCCCAATCAAAACGCTCTGTACCATCAAGAATTCTGGTAATCAAGTAAAACATCCATGAACGGAAAGTGCTAGCATCTGATTGACCAGTAACTCGGTTAAGTAAAGTTATCAAAACAGCAACTTCCTCTTTGAATTCTCCACGACCAACCTTCTTAGGCAAATTAGTCTTCTGCACTGTTAACCATTTCTGAGCAACTTTTCTCTGTGAACGTTGTTGATCAGCATTCCATATCTTCTCACAAGCCTCAAGAACCACAGTGAAGTTATCTGAACGAGGAGGAATAGCAAAACATTTCTCTATGTCCTTCGGATTGAGACTGCAAACAACCCTTCCATCTACTGATCTGATCTGTCGTGAAGACGAGTCATAATGCTTGATGCAAGCAAGTACAAACTCAAGATCGAAGATAGAAACAGGAATGGATGCCGCTGCCAGCAACCCAGAACGCTCAAGATTCTTCATCGAATTGCTGCTAACATTCTCCAAACTGCTCAAATTGACCACTGGATAAACATGATTCAGGTCTGTATCTGTCGTTTTGATGAAATTATGTGTAAGGGCTGATTTCACCTTGTAATCAATAAGGTTGAACTGCATTTTGAAAATGATGACTTTTGACTGTAAAGTCGAATATATTTGGAGAACTTTCTGAAAACCTCTGGACAAAGCTAAAAATAGCCTCTGACAGAAGAAATTTTCGAAGTTTTTCTGGAACATGGGTTTTGTGCACAACTGAATTCTGAACAAACCCAGATAGCTAGATTCTTGAAAAAATGTGATTTAAGCCCACATGCAAAGAGATTCTCGGAAAAAGGCACAGAGCTTCAGAATGAAGGCAAGGGGCGATTTTCTCGAAAAAATCTAAGACGTGGGTCTTGCTGCAAATGCTGAAATATGCGAACCCTAATGATCAGATTCTGAATGTGTATTTGAATTTCTTTGACATGCGAAGAAAGTACCTAAGGTGAGAAATAGAAGAAATAAGACAGAAGATAGAAAGTTTTGCTTGTCTGCTTCTGAAAAATCTGCAAGTTTCTTCTTCGAATCTTTGACAAAACCTGCATGCAAAGTGAAAATAAAGTCTAGAATCGACTTCCTTTGAACAATCTGAACTCGTTGCTTCGAAGAACGCTGAAAACGGACCCCTGAATCACCTTAAGCTTGCTGGTCGCTCAAAAAGAATAAGAGCTTCAGAGCAAAAGATGATGAGATAATGGACGTGTTGTGACCATTTCACACATCGCCCCATTGCAAATGGGGACCCCCTGTTTTCGCTTTTTGCCTCGATGTTGCAACTGCTTATCATTTGTCTTTTTACAATGAGGTCATCATTTTGAGGGTTTCAAGTCAGTTTGCCGAGAGTCATCTGAGCCAAGTCAAGAATCCATGCTTGAATCAGCGCGTAAACGTCACCATCGTGCTTAGAAGGCCTGGGAGACGAAGATCGACTGCCGTTTCAGTCAAATCCGACACTTCCAAATTTTTAGGGTTTCTCACCCCGGGCCCCCTATTTTTTAGGACCTACTTTTTTGGCACTTTTGGGCAATTCTGGGATCCCTATTTTTTAGGGTCTATTTTTGGAAAGTTGCTATTTTTGGAAAATTTCTATTTTTAGAAAGTTTCTATTTTTAGAAAGGTCACGAGTTTCAAAAATCCACTCAGAAGTTCGAAAAGATCAACGAAACTCTCAGAAAATCGATTCGAAATTTTTTTGAAATTTTGGTGAAATTCTGGAAAATCACATAAAAGGTTCAAAAATCTGGAAAATTTGCTCAAAAACGGTGAAAAATCTGGTAAAAATCACAGAAAATCTTTCGAAAAATGGTTGAAAATTTGAAGAACCAGTCAAGAAATCTGAACATTCATGAAAAAAAATCTGAGAAACTCATGAGAAATCTGAGGTAAAGACCGAACATTCATGGAAAATCTGGAAATTCGTAAAGAATCTGAAGCATTCATGGCGATCTGATCATGGTGAAGGTAGGATATGCCTGAACAATCATGTAGGAAACTGAGATATTCGCCTAAGTATGGAGGACCTTCAGCTCACAAGATAATGGTGAACACCTTCAGCCATAAGCAATGCAATGGCAATGAATCTGAGCAAGTCCGCCCCTGTCAAAGCATCAAATGGACAGACACAGGCTGAAGTCCGCCTTGGGAGAAAGCTAAAGTGGCTAAGCATAATCCAAAGTCTGCCTGGTCAAGGATGGAAATGGCTACTAACAGGCTGAAGTCTGCCTTGTCCAATGGCCTAGCATGTGATGAAGTCCGCCCTCCAACCAAGACTTATGGCAACCAAAGTAAGGAAGTCCGCCCTATGGAAAGAGGTATGAATGTCAGAAAGCTGGTGAAGTCCGCCCAGCACTAAGGAAGCATGTCCAAGCATAAGGATGCTCATCCTTGGACCTTTCAAAGTCCGCCATATGCAAAGAGGGAAAGTCTGAAAAAGTCTTGAAGTCCGCCAGCCTTGAGGGAGCATATCCTTGGACCTTTCAAAGTCCGCCATGCATGTCCTAAAGATCTCCAAAGTCCGCCAAGTTCAAAGGAAGGATGTCCAAAAAGTTCCAAAGTCCGCCCTTGATATCCTAGGATGCTTTGAAGTCCGCCATGCAGCAAGGAGGCACATCCTAAGACCATCCAAAGTCCGCCATGCTTGTCCTAAGACCTTCCAAAGTCCGCCAAGGATGTCCAAAGGGGCTTGAAAGTCCGCCATTCACAAAGAAGCATGTCCAAAAGGCTTGGAAAGTCCGCCTAGGCATGTAGAAGAAGGAAAAATCAAAATTTTCACTAAGTATTAATGCCCAGCAAAGAGAATTTCGAAAATCTGCTAAGTATGGGGGCCTAAAAGGGTGGAAAATTGATCTTTGGCTAAACATCATGACATTTCCAAGAGGTAAAATGTTTAGACAAATGCCAAGAAGCTTTAAAGTCCGCCCTAGAAAAGAGGGACATCCAAAATGCTTGTCTAAGATGCTCATAAAGTCCGCCATACACTTGGAAGAGGTTGGCAAGGTATCAAAGAAGTCCGCCATACTTATCCAAGGCGCTAAGGAAGTCCGCCTAAGCACATGAAGGGATAAAATGATGATTTTGCTAAGTGTTGATGCCTAGTCCAAGGAAAAGTTCGAATATTTGCCTAAGTATAGAGGCTAAATGATGAAAAGTTGAGATTTTTGGCTAAGTATCCTGACACTTTCAAGAGGATAAGTGCCAAGTTTGAAAGGACAAATGCTAAAGAGGATTGGGATGTGGCAAGAAATAAAACGAAGTGTGCCTAGCACAAAAGTGGAAGAGAAGCTAAATTTTGCCTAAGTCTGGAGAAAATACTAAGAAATTGACAACTTTTGACGAAGAAAAATGCACAAGGCAAGGAGAAAGGTAAGATTGCCTTTGCCCAGAAGGAAAGGGGAATTTGTCAACCGTCCAAGAAATTCGCCCAACGAAGACATCCGGACGAGGATTTTGCCTATAAAAATTCGACTGAGCAAGAGAAAATTTGACTTTGGCAGAAGAAAATAGGCTCAGTGCAAGAGAAAAGTTGGCTATGGCAAAGAAAAACAGGGATCTGGCATAGAATTTGTTGACGGAATGGCTTGAATTTTGGTTTGGCTAGACGAAATTGAGGATAAAATTGGAAAATACACTCTTAGCCAAGAAAAACGAAGAGGAAATCGAAATAGCCATGGGTCGAAGACGAACGGGTTGGAATAAATTAAAATATTTTAATATTTTAATAATTTATTTTCAATGCCTTGGACAAAATCAAATTCGCCAGACAATGTTTTGGAGGAAAATAATTTGTGCCGGCCAGAGATAAAATCCGAAGGGCAAAATTAAATTCACCATGGCTTCAGGAGAGAGAGTGGTAAAAATTCAGGAGAGAGAAAATCTGAATTTGTTTATTTTATTTCTTGCAGGTGGATGACGACGCGAGGCGAGTCTTCAAGGAAGAAGCAAAGGCATGGAATGGAGACAAGTCTGCTTCAAGCCAGATAGAGTGACGGAAAAAGATGGCACAAGCACGAGAAAGTCTGACTTTGCCCAAGCTCAGCATGTCCAAACCTTTTCCGACTTTGCTTGGAGAAGGTATGTCCAGACATCCATAAGATCCGCCAAGTACAATGGCAAACATGATGCAAAGTCCGACCTAGACCAAGAAAAGAAATGTCAAAGTGTTGAGAAGGTTCGCCAAGCATAAAGAAAAGATGGCAAAACCACTAGCAAATCCGACTTTGCTCAACTGAGAAATGGCACAAGCATGATAAAGTTCGACTTCTCCCTAGAAATGTTTGTCCAAAGTGGCTTGAAGTCTGACTTAGGCCGAGAGAGAAAACGTCCAAGCTCATGTGAAGTCCGCCCAAGGAGAGGACGAGAAAATTGGCTACAAGAATTCACTAAGTGTTGGACGGAAAACAAGAAGGGTGAAGAGGAAAATAAAGAGGAAGTGAATAAAATTCTTGTCCAGGGATGGAATTTGTCCTACATAGCACAAGCCAGATTCAGAATTGAAGGCAAATCCACAGGCAAAGTTCGTTCGAGCATGGTGTTGAATGATCCAGATGATGTTACAAAATGAACCTGAATAGCCAAAATTTGGCTAAGTCTAGGAAATACTTCACAGAGGAAATTCCAATTTCCTCCATGGTGGCGAAAGCACAAAGGCATTCTTCTCCAAATTCTAGACACTTGAAAGGAATCCAAGATCAAAGTTAGGAAGGAACAAGCACAACGGACAGAGTTATCGGCAGGGAAAATATTCTAAGGCAAGCACGTGAAGAAAAATGAAGCAACCAAGGAAGACATCCAGCACGCTGAGGTGGCGCCTCGTCATCTTCCAACCAATCAAATTGTTCCAAATCAACATATAACAACTTTCTATTTTATTGTTGATTTATATTTAGCAAAAGGGACAAGTGTCCTCAAATGAAATTTTCTCATTGGTCGAAAGTGACAAACCCTAATTAGGGTTTTATTTTGTAATCTCGGCCGTTGATTTGAAATCAATCTTGGCCATTGAATTGTAATTGGGGAGCCTATAAATTGAGCTCGCCCCCTCATTTGTAATGTGTGGAGACAGATTATGTATATTGTCGCATTGAGACTATTTTGAATGATAAAAGCTCTTGAGCATGATTTGCCTTGAATAACTTCTTATTGTTGAATAGTAAGCGAGGTTGCATATTATCTTCCGCCATAGATTAGAGTTAAAGTTAGGTTAAGTAGAATTTGCTTTGAAAGTTGTTAATTGAATGAGAGATTGATCGCATTGACTCAATGGTGAAGTATAGCTCATACTTTTTTCGAATGGATGATTTGCATTCGATTTGTAAAGTTAGCCTGAGCTCTTAATCGTGGAAGCTTAACTTCAGCCTCATTCGAGGTTTGAAAATTATTCTCACAAACCCCTTGAAGATTGCACCCATTTTGCGTATGTTGTCCAACAGGAGGCGAAACAAAGTGTGGTTTATTTCCCTTCACCGAGTCCTTACTGTCTCTTGAGTTCTTAGGTTTAGACTAGATTCTCTAAACCCTTGTCTTTTTGCCTTTTTTTTTTGAGATCCACCTTGAAAGTCCTAATTGACAACCTTTAAGATAAATTTCCTAAGTCCCGAACTTGTGAAGACTTTCTGCGTAAGTCCCCTTGTTTATTACCAGCATATCACAATGGCCATTGAGCTTATCCACACGTCGAGACCCGACTAAAGAAACCTTGGAATCGCCATATGATCTTCTCGCAATCTTAGCATACGCGGTGATTTTTCAAGAGAGGATAAGGTGTCTTTGGACATTTTTATTCTGATGTTTGGTGTGTCATAAAACACTCATCAACAGGACGCCATTCTTGAAATATATAGAATTTCATCATTGAAAATTCGCACTAAGCAAAGAATGGTTGAAAATGGCGCTTGGCTTCTAATTGGATCCCATTTTAGTTAACTGGAACTGGAACAAGCTAAATAAGTGGTCATGCATTAGGGTTTGCCCTTTCAACACTTCAGTTAACCACTCAACCATGCGATTTTAGCTTCAGTTAACAATCTTATCAAGTTCGCCATCTTCAACCTTGCTTTAAATTCACACATTTAACCTAAGGCGTGCCTTTTGATAACTTCAGTTAACATTCATAATTGAAATGAGAAGTTCGCCATCTTCATGCAATAAATATTCTAAAAATAGCGACCCTTTTGGGACTTCAGTTGGCCTTCAAGAATGCGCCAACTTCACATTTATGCTTCAATATAAAATCTAAATATAGCAACCCTTTTGGAACTACAGTTGCCATCCTTAAAAAGTGCGTAGCTTCACAAAACTATGCTTCACTATTTAACCTTAAATATGGCGACCCTTTTCATGACTTCAGTTAACATGCAAATTCGCCATACTTCACTAAAATATGCTTCACCATTCAATTCGTCCCTTTTGAACTTCAGTTGATATTTGATGAAGCGCCATCTTCACTAAAATCTTCACAATTGCAACCAAAATCGCCATGCATGTAAACTTCAATTGACATTCAGTGATAATCTTCAGTTAAGTGAACATGCAATCAAGTTAACTTGACATGCAAGGTAGTTAACTGAACATGCAAACTAGTTAACTCGACATGCAAACTGAAAGATCACTCCACATGCCAATATATGAACTGAAGATAACCCAGAAATCGTTCAGTCTAACTGCAGTCAGAACTCCAGTTAAGGCGTCCATTCAACTCACTTTCGAAAATTCAACTTTGAACTCTCAAGCGAATTCCAGACTTAGCCAAATTTGATGAAAATTTAAGCTAAAACCTCTGTCGGGACTGTTCATCCTCTGACACTGGTTGACTGACTTCTCCAATTGGCTGACAGGTGCATTGCAGGGCTGAAAAAACTGATCAAAAGATATCTTAAGACTATACGTCATAAAACTGTCATCTGAAGGCTCAAAAATCCAAGCGCCTTTTCCAAAAGCTGCGCTTTTTACCAGACTTAGTCAAATTTTGACTTCTGCATTTCATACGAAGGGAAAAATAAATCCTCCATAACTTTCATTTTCTTAACTTTCAGGACTGGAACTCAGGTTCACTGTGTAGCTGACATCATTCTGCACAATAGCTGCAAAGGCACATTTCCCAAGAAAACAACATCTGAGGGGTGAAAAACTAGGGCGCCTTTTTGAAAAGCTGCTCTTTTCATCCCAGACTTGGCCATTTCAGGAACTGGCTAGAATATCACAAAAACCTTGACTGCAAGCTGCCGAGGCATCTCACGAACTGACGGAGACAGGCAACGGAAAGCTGAGCATAATACGGACACATTGAATATCTGGTATCATCAGAAAGAAAGCATTAAAGGCTTGAAAAGCTTGGGCGCCTTTCCCAAAATGTGCTCTTTTGCTTTTTCTTCTGACGTTCTGACTAAGATTTGACCCTACGTTTGACCTCAAGTTCAGGCACTTCAGCAACTCAGATTCACCCGCTGACGGATGCGTCGCGAAGCTCGAACAAGAAGTGAAATAAACATCTTGGGTGGCATTTAGCCAAAAACCTTCATTTGGCACCTCAAAAAGATAGGCGCCATTCCCAAAAGCTGCGCTTTTTACCAGTGTTAGCCAATTCTCACCTTAGCCTCGTTTTGCTTGTATCTTTCACAACTTGCTCGAAACAGGTCCGTTTGACAGGCTTGATAGCTTACTGCGAAGCTGACGTGATGCCGGACGAATGTCTGCTGGAGGTGACAAACCCTAAAAACAGGATCTGGACCCCTAAAAGATAGGGCGCCCATTTAAGAAAGTGCTTCCTTCTCCAGAGATAGAAAATTTTAATGATTCCCGTTCAGATTTTCACTTTTCTTAAATCTTTTCAGCAACAGACTGACATGACACTGACACCAACTCCATATCTGAAAACCCCAAAAACGACCATTTGACAACACTTTAACAAGATTAAGACTCAATTAAGCAAAATGCCTTAGTGAAGCAAAAATTTTGGTTTTGGGTACAACACTAATCGTTGCCAAATTCACCCAGCACTCCAGGCAGCCTTCAAAGCATCATGTCCACTCAGAAATAACTTTCATGCATTTTTCAGTCACATATGGACAATTTTTCAGACCCCTGTAGACATCAACCTCTTCCTTTGAACAAGCCCAAACTGTCACCCAACTGCAGATATTTAACCCAACACTTTGTTTACCTTCAAATGACAAGAAATGACATGTTTCAGGTCTACAAATAACATTCAATCAGACCCAGCACTGTCATAGAGATCTTCTAACATACCCAGCAAGTCTGAAAAGGTTGGGAAACACTGTTACAAGTCTGATAAGACTGAAAATGACTGCTTCAGGTCTGGATCAGCAGGGGATACACTTAGAAAACACCTTCAACATCAACCCAACTCACTAACCACTAACAAGGATCGTCACCAATAGCTACATGCCCAATGGACTTCAACCAACTCACCCAAACTACTCATAAAGGCACATGCAGGTCTGTAACAATAGTATGAATCATTTCTCAACACACTAAGGCCACTTGACAAGGGGTACAGTTAGCAAATGTCAACAATAGTATGGCCTGCTCATACAAATTACAGCCCAGCAATAAGGGTTCCCAAATCACCCTCAAAATCCCACTATCATCTCTGCAAAAAAATCTTCAACAAGTCTTCACTAAACCCTTGAGAATCTGTCACATCAAAACATTTCAAAACCCCAAAAAACCTGCAATTAGAACACTTTTAAAAACACTTCTTTTTGAAACCCTGAAACCAAAAACTCTATAAAATACCAAGGTGATTCCTACATGAAATCACTCTACCAGCTAAAGAGGATTTTTCACCATTGAAACTAGTGATTTGATGAGGGTTTTCATCCTTGATCAATCCTTGGAAGAACTTCTCCGTTCACTCCAGCAGCATCCTGTTATGTGTACAAACTCCAATAATACAAATAAGAGCCCCACACCTCCTTTTATAGCTTTTTCCTTGCTTTTTCGAAAAAACACTTTTTTCTTTTTCACTGCTTTTTCAAAAAAGTGTTTTTTGCTTTTCCCTATTTTTGAAAAAGCTTTTAGCTTTTGTTGCTTTTTCAAAAAAAAGTTTTTTATTGCTTTTTTTCTTGAAAAAACACTTTTGCTTCTTTTTTAAAAAAATTAACTTTAATAACCTTTTCACTTTATAATATTTAATACTAAAGTAATATTTAAACCATAGAAACAGAAATCTGCAAAAAAACCCAATTAATTGCGATTTTTAAAAAATCTGCAGGCTGGACAATTTTTTCCCCGATTTTTTGAAAAAATCTTTGACCTTTTGGTCAACAATTTTTTCCCATTTAAAACTGCAAAATCACCAAAAAAAACATGTTTAAAACCTACAAAAAAACGCGAATAAAATCATGCTAATTTTCATGCGAAAAAAAAAAAATGATGAGACCATAGCTTGTTGCTTACTATTATGCTTTGATAGATTTTTTCCAAGCATCCATAGCTTGTTCTAAAGCACATGTTTTAGGATTTTAGCCATAACAGCAAGGCAGTGAACTATTTGATAAAATGCTTTGGTAGACATGTATGAAAAATGTGATAGCATAGACAAGTGAACTATTTGAAAAAATGCCTCAAAGAAATGCAATCTCATGGTGATGATTGTCATGGCATTCCATCACCATGAGACTACATTTCTTTGAGGCATTTTTTCAAACAGTTCACTGCCTTTGTCTATGGCTTATCATGGCCTTCCATCATCATGAGACCACATTTCTTTGAGGCCTTTTTTTCAAATAGTACATTGCCTTTGTTTATGCTATTGCTTACTATTATGCATAGTTGCTGGGAGACGCGTCTTCTGCCCCTCGAGACGCGTCTCGGAGACTGGGACGCATCTCCGGTACCAGAGATTTCCCCGAAAACGCCTCCAGCAACCTGGAAACTTGACATGTCTCCTGACATCTCCTGGCGAAAAATTTTGGCGTCTCCTGTGAAATTTAAAGCATTAAAAAATTATAAGGTGAAAAAATTTATAATGTCAGGATATTTTCTATAAATTATTAATTTATAAGGCCCCCGTCTCCTATTTTCAAAAAAAAGTTGTACTGATATCGGTACCAGTCACCTGTACCAGTCTCCTGGCATGTAATGTCCCCATTTTGGTGAGCAACAATTTTCAGTGGGTTTACCCTATTCCTGACTCTCGTAGGCTAACAAGTTTGGTTAGAGGGTCTTTTGGAGGCAGTTACCTAGTCAGTGGGTGGTTTCCTGGATTCAGTTAAATTGGAGGAATAAGGAGTTTTATTAAGATATAATGTTTAATTATTATTAAAGGTAACTTTAATAATAATTATTATTTTAATGTTATGTTATAATATTATATTTGCACTTTATATTATAAAGTTATATTTTAAATATTTGTAAAGTGCAAATATTATATTATTTTCTAGAAGCTTCTTGAAGATGGATTGAAAAAGTATAAAGGGAGATCAGGCCAAGCTTCTAATCATCCAGGAATTGACATTTGAGTTGAAGACTTGTTTTGGTGAAGGCGCCAGCTAGGGTTTCTGCCATTTCTAGCCATTGGGAATGACAACTCTCATTGGTTATGCAATTTTGAGGCTGTGATATATCAATTGAATTATTGCTTCATTGTGGGCTTCACTTCAGAAGTTCAATTTGTGTTTCATTGAAGAGGATTCATCTTGCAATAGTTGTTGTATTATTGCAAGGGTTTGGTCAATTGCAGTAGCTGATGTATTACTGCTTTCTCTGCTGAAATTTGATTGTTTACAGATTTAATGGCCTTTGGCCAAATCTGTGGAGATTGATTGTTTATGAGCATTGAGATAATATTTTTATTTAAGGTGCCTGTGTGCTTGCTGGAGCAAATCAATTGTCTATGAGAATAATTGTTGATGCTTTATTGGGAGGCATCGCAGTTTGCAGGAGAGACGTATTGTGAATAGAGTTTAAAGATAGGACAAATCGATTAAGACAAATCTGACGCAGCCTATCGTTGAGGTGCTAGGAGAGGAAAATTTGCAAAAAAGACAAACTTAAGGTGAGGCGAATATATGAAGGTTTCGATATCACAAAAGCTAAGTATATAAGCCGTCAGATATATTAGAGGGAAAGTCAAATGCCTCGGTGACAGAAATATTCTAGCGTGGCATATCAGAGATGAGGAAAGGACAAACTAGAGAATGCAATTCTTGAAGACATCGATCTAGACAAAGATTGAGCTGAGGGCGACTTCTAGCATGACACATAGAAGACGTCTTTTATAGGCATCGAAGGAATATGAATTTGTCTTATCTTTGAGATAAGACGAAATTGAAAGAGGTCAAATGTTCAACATAAGCTGAATATATTATTGAATATCAAGCTACAAACAAAACAAGAAACAAGACAACGGCGTCAGGTATTGTAAGCACCGCTACAAACAAAGATGAATATAAGCCAAAGCACGGGAGCAGCTTGGGGTCGATATTATTAAAGTCAGATCACATTTAGTTCTAGCCGCAGGTCTTAAGGAGATATCGGGCTCTTATCACTTTCTACAAGTGCCGGAAATATCACATTTAAGAGGACGCATCAATATTTTATTGATGATAACATAATTTCTGGAAGTGACGTGTTTGAGAAGATAGATATAAATTCTGAAAATAAGACAAATTAGCATTTACTAGGAAAGCCAAACAATCAGAGGGCGTCATTTGTTGTATTGGAGATGGAACGACTCTAAGAGGAGACAAACAAAGTTGTTATTGCTGGAGAGGTGGCGTGTGAAGCTGGGACGTGTTCCTCATATTAGCTGGATGTCATCAACGACTCAAGCAAGGCCGACTGGATACCAGGTTATAGGAATGATTTTCAGAACTTCTGGGCGCAGCTAGACAGGTTCAGGTTCATAATTACATTAAAGTCTGTATTTGTATTCAGTCGCTGTCTTGAACAGTTTATGTATTGGCATAATTTCATCACTGCAATGTAAGTGGTCTCTTGATGACTAAACAGACATGTAGCATTGTAATAAATTGCATAATATCATCAATAGAATTGGAGTGGGAAATTGCAATTGAACTGTTTGACATAATGTCACTCTATTGTAGCAGCACTTGAATGATCAGTCATAGTTAGTCTTGAATGCATCTCTGTCATCATTGCAAATTGGAGAATGCATTTGAACTGTTTGTGAAAATGTCCTCTGCTATGTAATGGGTTACTTGCAACTCATTCTCATATCTTAGAATAGTCTTTCATGCATTATAACATCATTCATAAGGGAGAAAACCAAACAGAAAAACTCTTATCAGCTGACAGAAGGTTGTTCACAAAGTGTTTGACAATATTCCTTGAGGGTCAAAGCAGCAAATTGACATTAGAATTGTCAAGGGACATTACATGGCAACTATGCTATTTTAAAACAGTTCACTGCCCGGTCTATGCTATTGCTTACTATTATGGTTTGATAGATTTTTTCCAAGGATCCATAGCTTGTTCGAAAGCACCTGTTTTAGGCTTTTAGCCATAGCAGCAAGGTAGTGAACTATTTGATAAAATGCTTTGGTAGACATGTATGAAAAATGTTGTAGCATAAACAAGGAAGTGAACTTTTTGAAAAAATGCCTCAAAGAAATGTGGTCTCATGGTGACATGACATTCCATCACCATGAGACCACATTTCTTTGAGACATTTTTTAAAACGTTTCACCATTCCATCACCATGACACCACATTTCTTTGAGGCATATTTTAAAACAGTTCACTGCCTTGTCTATGTTATTGCTTACTATTATGCTTTGATAGATTGTTTCCAAGCATCCAAAAGCACCTGTTTTAGGCTTTTAGCCATAGCAGCAAGGCAATGAACTGTTTCATAAAATGCTTTGGTAGACATGTATGAAAAATGTTGTAGCATACACAAGGCAGTGAACTGTTTGAAAAAATGTCTCAAAGAAATGTGTCTCATGGTGACATGACATTCCATCACCATGAGACCACATTTCTTTGAGGCATTTTTTCAAACAGTTCACTGCCTTGTCTATGCTATTGCTTACTATTATGCTTTGATAGATTTTTTCCAAGCATCCATAGCTTTTTCAAAAGCACTTGTTTTAGGCTTCTAGCCATAATGGCAAGACAGTGAACTGTTTGATAAAATGCTTTGGTAGATATGTATGAGAAATGTCATACCATAGACAAGGCAGTGAACTGTTTGAAAATATGCCTCAAAGAAATATGTTCTCATGGTGATGGAATGCCATGACAATCCATCGCCATAGGCATTCATCATGGCATTCCATCACCATGAGACCATATTTCTTTGAGGCATTTTCCAAACAGTTCACTGCCTTGTCTATGCTATTGCTTACTATATGCCTTGATAGATTTTTTTCCAAGCATCCATAGCTTGTTCGAAAGCACCTGTTTTAAGCTTTTAGCCATAGCAGCAAGGCAGTGAACTGTTTGATAAAATGCTTTGGTAGACATGTATGCAAAATTTTGTAGCATAAACAAGGCAGTGAACTGTTTGAAAAAATGCCTCAAAAAAATGTGGTCTCATGGAATGCTAACACAAGCTAATGCAATTGGCAACTGCTCCTAGTTATTAGTTATGCAATGTGAAGTAATTGTATAACTGCGTAGGTTGACTTTGTAAAAAACTATATTGTAATTGAAATTTTGTCATCTATCAGCATCTAGTTATTAGTCATGCAATGTGAAGTAATGCTTTCAATTTGAAAGATGTGCAATGCAATGAATGTAATCAGTGATACAAATATAAACTACAAAAATCTATTTTCTACGATTCATTAGTTAAACTCTTTATTTTATTTGCTCTCTATATCTCTATGCTATGGAAATGCCTTTCAATTTTTTAAAAAAATAGTTTTTATCTCTTGTTCTACAATTTTTTACCTTTTTTTTTTTAAATCCAATTTTTTCAAAAAATCTTGTACTTTTGGTTTGTCGATTTTTTCCCCAAAATATTTTTGTTTCTATGAATTTTTAAACATTACTTTATGACTTTAATGTAAATATTAAAATATTTTCAACCACTTAACAAAAAGCATCAATGAGGCATCTGAAACGGAAACTAATTGCAACAAGGAGCTTCTAACAACGAGGAGAGATGCCAAGTACCAAAATGGGTACTTACTAAAAATAGCAATGTTCTCTAAGAAATGTGGAGAACAACCCAGATGGCCGGAAATACAATGAAGACCATCACTGACATCTCGAGGACCAACAAAACACCAACACACCACTGAATGCTAAGAAAAACCAACAATGAGCTCTACAAGAACCTTGGAGCCCAAACTAGAAGTTAAAAATAACATCTTGATCTGAAAGAATCATACGACTCTTCTAAACCTCCTGAGATCACTAGTAACATCAATTTACCCCTCTAAACATGCTGACACAAACCCAAAAAGTTAGTGCCAATTGCAAAGCAAGAGAACCCAGAAAAGGGGACATTACATAGAGCATACTAAGTTGGATGCTTCCATTCCCATACTATTGCTTTTACAAAGAGACAAATAGCAAGAACTCTTTTAGTGCAAGTGCCAATGACACTACTTGTGGTTCTTCTAATCTACCCACATTGTCTATTATCAATGATAATATTTTTGAAGACCCATATGACGTTGAAGCCTAATTGTTAGCATTATTATTTTTGTTGAAGTTTGAACAATATCTATGATAACATTCAAGTTTTACTAATCAACATTGAAGTGGTGTTTTTATTTTTATGGTGGTTTTATTTATTATATGATGCTATGTGGTATTTTGAACTTAATTTCTATTTTTCGGCTACAAATATAATATATATATATATATATATATGAATTTTATATGTTTTTATACAAATGAACCCAACCACAATTTGTTTTGCCAAATCCATGAACCACAACTGCAAACTAAATCCAAACCAAAACTAGCAACATTGGTCTTTTTGAACAATGTTGTATTCATTTATTTCACAAGTCCATTCTACTAAGGGTTATATGGAATTTTCTTTTGCCTAACAATTTCATTGCCATTAGCATAATTCTCAAATTATATGAAAGAAAATCTCCCTTAGAATCCATTTTCAGCACCTTGATCTTCATCCTCTAATTCGCAACAAGAGCTTTGTAACTCTTTAAATTTCTTGAAAACCCCATATTTTTGTCAAAGAAAAAGCATCCATGATTTTTTCTAGAAAAATCATCTATGAACAAAACATAATATAGGGATTTTTTATAACGAAGGTGTTGGACTAATCACCGTCTCCCTTTGGATTCAAGACATGGACTAACCGCCTCCCATGGATCCGTTTATCTTTGGCTTTTGTATCAGGCATTAATAGGTCGATCTTTTGGCACAACGACAAACATGTTCCAACAAATGGTATCAAAGCCGTGGTCGTGAGTTTGAATCCCCTCGGGTGACGCTGAGAGGGGAATTGTTGGACTAATCGCCAATGTCTCCCTTCAGATTTGAGACATGGACTATCTGCCTCTCGTGGATCCGTTTATCTCTGGCGTTTGTGTCGAACATTAATAGGTTGATCTTTCGGCGCAACAACAAACGTATTCCAACATAAGGTACATTAACATGTCTAAAAACATCACTATGAACCAAATGCAAAATTCTATCAGATTGAGTAGAGCCAATGAAAACTTAACACAATTTTGTTTTACATATATAAAATCTTCACAAAAATCGAAGTTTAAAGAACAATCAAGTCCATTAGCCAATCCCTTTGATTTCAAGGTTTAAAGACCAACCTCATTAATGCGGCCCATTCTTACTTGCCACAAAATTGAAGGTGTCTCCACATCGACAACTTCAAAAGATGCAATTTCTTGTTTTTGGGAAGGTATTGTTGTGGTAGTAGCTTAAATTTTCCTTCACAAAACATGTCTTGGAGACAGTATCTCTTGGAAGATACCTTCATTTTTCTATGGTGAAGTGTTGCACAAGTGATACCTTGAGTTTATCTTAGAGAAGGTATCTCCTAGGCAACACCTTTGACCTCCTTTCCCTCCTTTGTTGAGGTGTCACTATAGCAATAGCTTGCCTTCCTAGAAAGTTGATGTTCTTTTCCACCTCACATTGGAGAGTGATCATTGCTACCCTACTCTTACGGATGCCTTGAACTATTGCTTGGGTGAGAGCTTGAAGGATTCTTGGGACTCCAAATCACCTTCCTACCTCCCAAGGTGTCACAAGAGAAACAACTTGAGGCTTTCTCTTGGAAAATAACATGAAATGTTTCCTAGGTGTATCACAATCGATACCTTTGGAAGCCATAACTTAATGGACTCAAAATGGGGTGTTGTTTGTTTTGAACATGCATTTTCTTTTGAAACAAAACCAACTATACAACCAATTTAGCATCCCAAGGTATTGCTTTGGTGAGATCTTGTCTTGTCCACCATAATCTAAGGCATTCTGCGGTTACCAACTTGACAATTTTCCCTCCAAGGCATCTCTTAGTTGATGCCTTGGGCCACTTCTATTACTAAATGCAAAGAAATCAGATGAACAAGATTATATAGATTTAGAAAAGCTCTATTACATCTAGAAAATGGCTAGAATGGCTTGCTCTACAAAGAGGAGCAAGATTATATAGATTTAGAAAAGCGTTATTACATCTACCATATTGACTTGCTCTACAAAGAGGAGAAAGATTATATAGATTTAGAAAAGCGTTATTACATCTACCATATTTAAAGACAATACAACAAGCTCATTAAGAGCTGCAACAACTACAACTACTACAAATTTATTTAACAGTCTACACCTAATTACCCAAGTACACTAAAGTGTGATTAAACTTTACTACATTATAATTATATTCTAATGACTTCTTAGGAAACCACATGTCTTCCAACTTCTAACATCCTCCAAAAGCACTAACCTGACTAATTATTCAAGGTACTATTGCCTAAGCAAGACCTTTAGGTCTTCACAGGGCACAAATTTGACTCCTACCCTTCCAAGGTATCTCCTTAGAAATACTTTTTAGCCTTGGTTGGACCACGAAATGTAGTATAGCCTAGATGAGACCTCTCTAGTACTTTACTTGTGTCTTCAAAGATATTGTCTAGGTGATAATTTGCGGAAACAACTAGGATACAATCTCAAATAAGGTCCTAGCATCAATTTTGAACAAGGCTCCCCATTGAACCCCCTTTGTCAAAACAAAAATTCTTCTCACCATCTTGCAACCTTCTTGAAGCTAACATGCCTCCCACATCACTCATCTTGCTCGTTGACATCAAGTTCCTCATCAAAACTAGGACATGCAACACATCAAATAGAGCTTGACCTCCCTTTACCTGTAATTTTATGAGACGTACTATCTTCCAAGAAGATCACCTCCATTGTAGCTTTCATACACACTCAACCACTCTCTAGGCGAATTCATATGAAATAAAGCTCCTAAATCAATAAGCCATGCATCATCACATGCATTAGTTGTGGAACATGCCAAGACATCTCTATTTCCTTCATTGGAGGTTTTTGAATCAAAATAATCATTAAACCCATTTTACACCTTATGTGTTTGCAGTTCTTCTGAATATGGCCAATTTTTCAACAATTACAACACTTAACCTTGGATTTTCTCTAGGAGACTTACATCTTCACTTGGATTTGGATCTTCTCTTGTCTCATTTTTTCTTGTCTTTCTTCATGTCCCCTTTCCAAGCATAAGTCATTAAGAGACCTTTAGCCTATTATTTTATTCCCCATAGGCTTTTGTAGTGATATAAGGAAAATAATTTAATAGTTTAAGTTGTCCAAAAGCAACTTTATGTTAAAATTTTTAAAAAAGGTATCTTATGTTTTATTATTAAAAATAAATTTTTGGAGGGAAAAAAGAAACTAATATTATATTCCCTCAAGAGCCTATATAAGGAGGAGTTAAGCAGCCTTGAAAAAGGTTACCAATTTATGAAATCAAACCCCCATTTCTTGAGATCGAACATACATTCATCTTTCTTCCTAAAGATGAACATTGAAAACCCTTCTGAAAATAGATTTGATGACAAAAACCCTCCTATTCATGTGAGTAATTGTGTTCAAGCATTGCTAGTGTGCTGAGTATTTCTAGTTTTTGTTAGTTTGTTGTGTGATATGCATATTTTAGAATATTATATAATTTTGATTTTGAAGACAATAATATTGGTTGGCCATATCTCTTAGCAGTCTTTGCTACAGGCCATACCATTTATTCCGATATTATCCCAATCATAATATCTAATGTTGTTGAGCATTTTTAAATTGTTATTATTTGGGAGGGCCATACGAATTTATTTGGAATGTTATACCAATCCCAAAATGGGCTGCAACTTCTGAAAAGGGGATTTCAGCTCAAAAAGTTTTTAAAATTCATTTAAATCTCTATAATACCCCTTTGTTTTGGGCCATATATGGTCAAAAGGAAGTGAATAATAATTATTTCGAGTTGTTGTATGTCATGTCCCCGAATTGGAGAAAATATTAAATAAATTATTTATTAAGTTATTCCAATAAATTTATACATCAAAAGGGATGACTTTATATTTAATTAATTTAATAAGGTGATTTAAATAAAATGATAAATTATAAAAGTCACTTAAGAAATAAAATAATATTATTTCTAGAAGCTTCTTGAAAAAGTCGTTGAAAAACCTACTTAAAGAGCTGTTGGCTTAGCATTTGGGCATGTTTGACTTGAATCTCATTTCTCATTACCAGTTTGGTAAGAAGTTGAATGCTTTGCTTGCTCGAGGGTTTGAAGACTCTAGGGTACCAGGTTCAGTTGTGAAAGATCAACCCTAGCTAGAATTGTTGAGGAATCCATCCAAGGTTTCTACAGGTGCTTCATTGGAGGATTTGACAAGTGCAATACAGGAGTAATAGCTGATGCATTATGTCCTTAGTTGAATTGATGTGAAAGCTGGTTTATTATTGCATCAATCGATTGTGGCAGCTGGTTTATTGTCACAATCAGAGTTTCATTGGAGAGCAACAGTTGATGTATTGTTGCATCTTCATTCAAAAGGAGGTTACAGTTGCTGATACAATTAATACCAAATTTAATGGTCAATGACCAAATTTGGCGCATAAGAAATTCTGTGGAAAATCATTGCAGTCATCTAGATAAATCGGTTTGAGTATTTACAACTGGTTATTGTCAGTGTTTTGGTAGCTGAAGATCATTCTAAATCAAATCATTCAGGGAGAATCGAATAAGACAAAGCAGATTATTCATGTGATTCGATATTATTTAAGGCAGAGACGGGGATTTAAAGAAGCAAATATTATCCGAATTATCACTAGATAGGTCAAAGTTTGGAATAAAGACAAATCGTTGGTTTGATGTTGTAGACAAGACAAAGGTGGCAATAATAAGACAAAACCATTTGAGGAGCTCGGGTTGACTTCTAAGGAAGCCGATAACTCTAGATGAAATGTGATTTCAAAGGAGGACGGAATAGACAAACCACAAATTATTTCTCAGGCACTTATTAAAAACCAATACAAGCTTGAAACAGAGACAAGGAAAGACACAGGAATTTCATGAGAAAAATCGCAACTCAAATACTTGTTGTCACTTTCAGGGAGCCACATGCATCATGGTCGATGAAATTTTAAATTGGAGCATTGAATAAATTTTGAATGGTCAAAAACCACATTCAAAATTACCTTCAGGTGATAGGAATAAGTCAAAGGGAGTCACGTCTTGCTTGTAGTCACTAGTTGAAGGCGTCCAGCTAAAAGACAAGAATCGATATCATATATTCATTTTCCAGATTAAATTGATATTGTAGGCACAGCCATAGTTAACATCCAGGACAGCTCGTTGACTGGGAGATATTGTTGGTTTGCAACGAACTCCATGCTGGACAATGACGGGTTGTATTGGAGAGTTCAGGAAGCTAAGAGGAATTACAATCATCATTCAGTCACTGCTAGTCAATCAGGTTCTCATTTCAATATTAAATGTTGTATTTAGCTTTGCACAAGATATTATCCTTGAGTCACTGTAGTTTGTAATTGCATTGTAGTGTAATCATTCCAGTTGTATTGTAATTGGCTCTTTGGGAGGGCAGTCAACACTATATGATATTTGACAAGATTGTAATCAGTTTGGGAGTTTAGATTGGCCTGACAATTGTTTGACATATTGCCTATTCGCTGTAATTGTCAAGTGATATCATTTTCAGTCACCTTTCATTAATGATAAGTCAGCACATATATATTGCATTGCTTTCTCTTTCCATATCAGTCATTTAGGTTGCATGCTAAGTGTTTGCATTAATGACCATTGGCTGTAGTTGTACATCAGTCATCTATTTGCATTTGGAAAATCACAAAAATATTTGTATTACATATTAGTTGCATTGTAAGTCATTTGGTATTGTTTAGACAAGTCTCTTTAAGCATTTCATCATCATTACAAAGAGAAAGACAAACTGAAAAACATTTACCAGCATAGAGGAGTTTGCAAGCAAACTGTTTGACAGAATTACAAACATCGAAACTGAAAATTTAGAGCAAATTCAGCAAGGGCTATTACATTGTACATGTGATATATGAGATCACTACATATTGAGGGCTTCAAATAATCTTTGATTTATTACTAAATTGAGTGGCCATACAGCCAAACTCAAGTTTTCTACTAAGTACTTTAAAACCAAAGATTCAAAAAGGAAATAATTAGCTTTTTTGCATTAGCTTTACAAAGGTTTATGAAAACAACCATCATTAGGTATTTTCCTATTTCCAGACTTGTTTTGTCGGATTATATTTGAATTATCTTATGTTAGTTATTTTATATGTTTTAGAAGTGATTTACAACATTTACCTATTTAGAAATTGTGTGTATTTAATCAATATTAAGTTGTATCAATCTATGTAGTTCACCACCATATTTAATATTAAATTGGTATTTTTCTCTAGAAGGCTTGCCACCAAAACTAGCTTCATATTTATATTGTGTTGATTTATGTGATTCACAGCTAGATTTAATATTAAGTTTGTATTTCATTCTAGAAGGATTACCACCAAAACCAACATAGTAACAGTTTCATATTTGTATTTGCATCCATTGTAAGTTGTGTGGCTTGCTATGTAATGTCCCCTTTTGGCGCTTAGCCAATTCGTGCACATTTAGCCAGTTTCCAAGTTTTTTGAAGGCTAACTAGTTAGTTAGGGAGAACTCCAACATTCTTGGAGAAGCATTTGATTAGTCTTGTAGCGCAATTGTTCTTGAGTTTGAGTTCAGTTGGTTAGTTGGAGCCCTTTGATGCTTTCAAAATTGATTTTCGACCTTCTAGGTGCTCTCCAAACCATGAGTTGCTAGTCTTCTAGTAGAGCTCAAGTCAACAAATATTAAATAAGTATGTGGTTAATTGATATAGATATGCATATCAATATATTTCACATACAAGTAGGTCTATTATCCCAAAATAATAGACCAATATATTTGAAATATCATCCATTATATGGCTAAGACACTCATTTTGGCTTATGCTAAGGACAACCAGCCTCTTAAGAAAGACCTCTAAAAAGAATAACAAACCCTTTTTTATGTGCAGTATTCTTGAAAGTTATAATATATTGATCAACGTGACTTTAGATATTAAATACTTATCTTCCATAATGATCCTTATTTTCAAAACACCCACAGATATAGTCATTAGTTCTACCATCATTATTGTGCCATGAATTCTATAAAGTTGCTATTTCTGCTATGAAAATATTCCTCCTGTTTGGGTGACTGTAGAGTGCAATTAATACACTAATTAGGACCAACTTCTTGGAGCCTTGCTTCCCAAATTAGATATTTTGAACTGAATTCCAACAATAGTTTAAGAAATGTCTCTTCTGAAGAGTATTACAGTTTACTATGTGAATGAACTCCATTGTGAACATGTGCCAAGAATGAATCCATGTGATTGAAATTTGCAGACCATCAAAGCCCCATTTCTGAATGCTTGAGATGAATGGAATGGAATATTTCATATGCTTACTTATAAAGTGATTCATGAATTGTTCTTTTTCCTTGCCTACTTAAATTATGTACACTTGTTCTCAAGTCAATAAATTATAATAACTATCTCTTTAAATATTGCAGATACTTTGTAAATCATATAAAAGGGATGAAAGTTTCCAGACCTTGCAGCGCGCACAAAGCTTGACTCCATGAAATGTCAGCCCATTTATTCTCAAGGTCTTCCACAGATCTTCAGCAAATGGTTCACAACCCTCTATGAAGATGCTGCAAAATTCAAAGTAAATGACGCCAAGCACAACTAAACTTCTATTCTTGATATATCTTGCCCTTTATTATGCACAAGAAGACTTCAGAGGATCATAAAGGATGCAAATAAACAAATTTATGTGCATCCAAATACATCACAAAATTGTTCACTTAAGTTATTTACAACTGCAAAAGTAAACAATGATCAGACTTTTAATGCAATGAAAAAAGTTATAAGAAAGAATGCATGGACATGAACAGTGCAATCAATGAATTATGGTACAAAGATCTTACTTGGGCCTAAAGCGGTTGATGGGAAGAGGTTCACTCAGGTGCTTGTTTAAAGTATCTAATGAGCTCTGCATTTATACAATTTGACATGATTTAGTTTGATTCCTTTACATGAGTACACCTTGGCGATACAATGAAGTACCATGAGATTTTACTTGAAACAAAAGAGTGTCTTGGCACTACCCTTACCTGAGAAATCATAAGAAATGGATACTCATCAGAAAACATGGTTTTATAACCACGAGCATAATTTTCATCTATTGGCCTGACCTCTGACTCTGCACAAATTAAGAACAAACGAAATTTAAATTATTACACTTATTTGTAAATTCATGGTGTTACATATTTGACCCAAAGATGCATACATATATGTTTGTAAGAATTCAAAGGAAAATTGTTAATGAAATGAATATGTGATAGATGCATAACTTTATCCCCACAAATTTAATACCCATTTCTTTCCTCTTTTCTCTGAATAAATTCTACAAAAGACGACATAATGATATCAACATATCCATG